>JAJNNV010000027.1:0-466482 GCA_022544895.1 Biscogniauxia sp. FL1348
TTATATTTAAATAAAAATTAATTAAAATTTAATAAAAATTAATTAAAACTTAATAAAAATTAATTAAAATTTAATAAAAATTAATTAAAATTTAATAAAAATTAATTAAAATTTAATAAAAATTAATTAAAATTTAATAAAAATTAATTAAAATTTAACGAAAATTAGTTAAAATTAAATAAACTTATATTAAAAGATTTTTAAGTTATATAAGGTTTATAATGTAAATTTTTTTAAACCGGTTTAATTTTATTTAAATAATTATTTTTAAAAATTAAAATCAGTTTATAACGTATAAGTTTATATAAAATTTTATTAATTGCAGTTAATATTATAATTAAATTTATAATAATATTAAAGTTTAAATTTAAATAAACTTAATTAAATTAATTTGCAAATTAATTTAAATTTATACGCTTTAAAATAGGTTAATTTATAAATTAATTTAAATTTATACGCTTTAAAATAAGTTAATTTATAAATTAATTTAAATTTATACGCTTTAAAATAAGTTAATTTATAAACTTAGCTTATTTTATAAAAACTTAATTAAATTTAATTTTAAACTTAACTTAATTTATAAAAGCTTAATTAAATTTAATATTAAATTTAATTAAGTTATTTTTATTTTTTTTAAATAAAGTTTTTTTATAGTTAGTTTTTTTAAATAATATTATAATTAAATTTATAAAGTTTTATTTAAGTTTATATTAATTAATAAAGTTTTATTTAAATTTATATAAATTAATTTAGTTTTAATTAAAAGTAAATATGTTTATATAAGTTTATATAAAATTATTAAGTAATAAAAAAAATAAAAAAAGCGTAAATTATTATATAAATTTATTAATATTTTATTTATATAAATTAATATAAGTAAGTTTAAAATAATAAGTGTTTTTTTTAATATAAAAATAAAAATAAAAAAAATAAAAAGTTAAATAATAAAGTTAAATAAAGCAATAAAGCTAAATAAAATAATAAAGTTAAATAAAATAATAAAATTAAATAAAGTAATAAAATTAAATAAAATAATAAAATTAAATAAAGTAATAAAATTAAATAAAGCAATAAAATTAAATAAAATAATAAAATTAAATAAAGTAATAAAGTTAAATAAAGTTAAATAATTAAATAAAAATTAAGTTTTTAATATATGCATTATATAATACTATATAATTATATAATATTAAAAATATATAAATAATTTTAAATAAAATAAAAAAAGTATTAAATAATATAAAATTACGTAAAAAATGCAAATAATAGCTTTATTTAATATAAAAAAGCGTGCGCGTAAATATATAAAAGTAAAAAAAGTTTATTTATAAAAATATAAATAAAAAAAAAAAAATTTTAAAATTAAATAACTATAAAAATAAAATATAATTTTTTTTATAGTACATATAAATTATTTTATTTAATTTAAAAGTTTAAATTTTAAATATATATTTAATTACGTAATATTTATATATATAAGCTTTAAATAATTTATATATATTTAATTACGTAATATTTTTATATATGTTTATATTATTATTTTTAATTAAAATTTATTAAGCGCTTATATTTAATTAATAATAATTAATTTTATAATATAATATTAAAATTTAAATAAATAACTTTTAAACTTGCATTTTTTTAAACTAATACTGTTTAAATTTACGCACTGTTTAATTTATTTATTTGCTTTTTTTTTTTTTTTTTACGCTTTTAAACGGTACTTATACGCTTTTAAAATCTTTTCGTTTTTAATATTTTTGCTTTTTTGCGCGCGAGGTCGTGTAAAAAGTTTTGCAGTAAAGCTTATATACGAGGTTTTCGTGTAGTTTGCGTGTAGTTTTTATGTAGCTTTTGTGTAGTTTTCGTGTGGCTTGCCGACAGCTAACGATCGTGTGATATTAAGTTATACGAGGTTAAAAACTACTGGTTATAAAAATAAAGCAAGCTGCAATTTTTTTTTGCCGACTTTGCAAGTAATTTAATTGGCAACTTAACTGGCAACGGGTTAGTAACTTGGCTGGCAAGCAGTTGGCAACTTGGCTGGCAACCTAACTGGCAACCTGGCTGGCAACAGGTTGGCGACCAGTTGGCGACCTGGCTAGCAAGCAGTTGGCAACCTAGCTGGCAACCTGGCTGGCAATAAGTTAGCGACCTGGCTAGCAACCTAGCTGGCAACCTAGCTGGCAACGGGTTGGCGACCTGGCTAGCAACCTAACTAGCAACCAGTTAGCGACCAGTTAGCGACCTGGCTGGCAAGCAGTTGGCAACCTGGCTGGCAACCTAACTGGCAACCAGTTAGCGACCAGTTAGCGACCTGGCTGGCAAGCAGTTGGCAACCTGGCTGGCAACCTAGCTGGCAACAGGTTGGCAACGGGTTGGCGACAGGTTGGCAATTTAGCTGGCAACCTAACTGGCAACGGGTTAGCGACCTGGCTGGCAACCTAACTGGCAACCTGGCTGGCAACCAGTTAGCGACCAGTTGGCGACCTAGCTGGCAAGCAGTTGGCAACAGGTTGGCGACAGGTTAGTGACGGGTTGGCAACCTAACTGGCAACCTAGCTGGCAACCTGGCTGGCAACGGGTTGGCAACGGGTTGGCAACGGGTTGGCGACCTAATAAAAAAACTCATTTGCCGACATACGCCTATAACCCCCCTTTTAAGCCAGCAAAGCTGCAAAGTAGCGGCGCTGGCTCCGCGAAGCGGTTATGCCAAGTAGTTAGTTAAATAATAAGCAAGTAAGTAAGCAAGTATATTTTTTTTAGCTAAAGTTAAGGTTGGGCGCTTGCGCCCAACTAACGATAGCTAGTAGGTAGGTAGGGAAGTTGAGAGAGAAAGCCCATTCCATTCACTATCTATTATTGCGATTTATCTTTATTCTACATCGTCCATATATACTTACCTATATATATATTAAGCATGCCTATATTATACTCATTCCCTAAAGCCTCTTCCTTCATCAGAGCCAGGTTCGCCGCCTAGGGCGTATCAGTGGCTTATATGTAAATATTTGAATAAGTCCTGTATACCTAATAAAAACTTATTTTTCATACCACGTTACAACTAGGTTAGTGAAATGGACTTTCTCCTTATCAGGATCTGTATCCCATCCCATGGTTTCGCTTCCTGCGTGACTTTTCATCATCCCTCACCCACATCTCCTCACCCAAACCCCACGAAAATAAGGACAGACAAAGCTCGCGCCTTTTTCAAATTCTATCTATGTATCTATTTGCTCATATATCCCTATAATTATTGTGCCCCCTCCTCCTAAACCCCCCTACTCCTCTCCGCTGTCCACAAACCCTGCAAATACCTCATCCCCGGGCGGTGCACCCTTCAGGAGCTCATCCACGGGCGCATCGCATAGGGCGCGTGCCTCGTCGGGAACCTGCCATCCGCGCATGCCCCCCTCGTCGTCAGCGTCGTCGCTGAACCGCGTCAGGAACAGCATCCCCATGCCGGCCTCCGAGTGCCACGCGACGTGACAGTGCAGCAGCCATACGCCCGGGTTGTCGGCCACGAAGCGGAGAAGGACCCAGCCGAAGCCCTCGGCCGTAACGGTGTCGCGGCGCAGGGGGTTCTCCACGCCCCTGCGCCTTCCCGGCTGATCTGCGACGCCGCTCCTGAACGGTGGGAGTAGGTCTAAGGCCTCATACCCGGGGAAGTACCCGTGACCGGCGGCGAGGACCCAGGGCGCGTAGCCATGCAGGTGGAAGGGGTGGGCGTTTTCGTCCATGTTCTGAAGCACGAGGTCGACCGTCTCAACACGCGGGTGTGCGATAACGAGCTCAGACTGCGGGTCGAAGGCGGCGGTGTTGATGCCGGCGGTAGAGGAGGGGGAGAAGGAGGCGTTGTTTTCGGCGAGGCCGTCGAGCACGCGGTTGAGCGTCGGGGAGGAGAGGTGAGGGCGGAAGGAGGATGTGTTCATGACACCGCGTTGGAGGCGCCAGTCGCCGATAGCGAGATTCACTCGCAGGTACCATGAGTGGTCGGCCGACGCGGGGGGTGACTGCGCAGGAGAGGGGGAGAACATCATAGTTGCGCTCATGTCCTGACACGTAGGGATGTACTCGATTTGCGAGGTTGTAGATGGAAGAGGGAGGACCTCGTCATCACTATCCCCCTCTTCCTCCTCGTCGTGGCCTTCGTGGCGTGGTTGCCTATGATTACTGTGATAGCGGACGATGGCTCTCGCCTCTTCGGTGCCATTCTCAGGGAGGGTTTGCTTAGCAAAGCAGGAGGTCACCATCCGGGCGCGGAGCCAAAAAGCTTGGTTGACTGACTGATCGGCTGTTAGAATGGTGCTGTACCGCTGCCCTGGAGCGATTGTAAGGGTTTGCGAAGAAATTGGCTCTACAGGAGTACCATCCACTTCTATAACTGGCATGGAAGTATGCTCATCGACTGCCACTTGAAACCAAGCATATCCACCAACGTTGAGAAAACGTAGCCTGTGGCTCTCCCCCTGGGCCAAGTTTAGAGTTGGCAGAGATTCATCATCGGTATTGTGGCATTTCCGGTCAGGGTGGTATGCACATTCAGCATGGTTTACGCCATTAAGCAATGCCGTATTTGGTATTGGCGCATCTTCGACACCTGGAGATAAAACATCTCGCATAAGTCCACTTGCGCTATCGTAATACCAGTCCTGGAGTAAGATTACCCGATCCGAGGAATATGTGATAGGCCGGTGCTCAGCTTCACTACGGCTGTGCACCACAAGTGGTCCTACGAGACCGTCAAGAGCCTGAACACCTTGGTGGCCGTGGTAAAAGTCTTGACCCGGTGTATTAGCATGTAGGCAACGATTTGATACAGATTCAGTGATGTAATAGCAAGGTGGAGGAAGGGTTCCACGACTAGGTTGAAATAAGGATTCGTTGTAAGACATTAGGTACTCACATGTGCCAGCTTGACCCGTGACGTTGAACTTGTACTGATATGATCTCCCAGGCGCAATAGGACACTGGGTAACACCTGCAGCCCCATCCATCCAATTGGTTCCATTTTGGAAGATTCCATGCCAGTGTATGGCGGTGGCATTAGAGGCCTGGTTTTTCACATTCACAATAATAATATCGCCTTCATTGATCTCGATCAGGGGGCCAGGAAACTGGTTGTTGATCACAATCATAGGCTTGAAGACGCCGTCTGGATTTCCTTCCTGGTCGGTAATGGTCCAGTCGTACGATCGAACTTGGTTAGGCGCCTGGAAGTCCCAATCTGGATCTAGAATATATTCGTTGTCGGGCCTTCGCAGTGTTGTGGTCGGTTGCTTCTCTGGCTCGACAGGATCAGACTCGCCTGCTTCAGGGTTCAAAGACAGCAAGACCCAGGATAGTCTGAGAGCGGCCAGGAGAAACACGGTTGCGATGCCATAGAGAAACCAAGCGGGATGTCTGTTTGCTCTCGGAAGCGCAGTGGTTTTTTCAGGGTCTTCTTCAGCGGATAGAAGATGGCGTCGGTCATCAGCATGCTCGCTTCTAGCTAGGACATGATCCGCAAATATCCTGTGGGATACCATTGTATCCCGAGCCGGTCTGAGAAGCCGCATTGCTTTGTAGGCTGCTACGGTCTCGCCACTCTTCAGAAGAAGGAGGATCTGGGTTTTATGCGTCGTAGGCGGTACTACGGCCGCTCCTTTAACACCCAAAGTCGTTTATGAAAACTGGACTCGTCATTCTTGGTTAAGGTCGATATAGCACTGATCAACGCGCCATCAGCCTCAAAGGATTTCTAGGCCGAGAATCTCACAGCCGACTGCCCAGATATATCTTTGAGTTGACGAGGTCATCAGGTAGGCCACTCCGAAAGACGTCGTATCGGTACCTTAATAGTTGGTGATATGGATCTTTCGAAAGGTGTCAAGTTGTAAACTTGCAGGAGATGAACGAATAGCCAGGGGGTTCAGGTTCCCAGCTGACATTTGACATTATGTACCTAGGGTAGGGTAGCGCGTTATCACACTGATTAGATCCCAGTTTCTTATTATTGGTGCTGTCTGACTGGTTCAAGTTGCTGGGAAGGTGGCTTTAAGTTTCGGACTAGCCTGCATACACCTAGTATATACATAGGTAGTAATGTTACTACTGTTATGTACTTCAAATACCCAGCAGCCTAACTGCATACTATGTACATAGGTACGTAAGTACTGACCAGGACCTACATGGATGGAATGTTTGCTTTGCGCTGCGCTGCACATTAAAGAATATCTCAGGTGTTACCTACTTACTGACCTAGGTACCTTTCCTAATTTACTCTCTCCTACATCAATAATTAGTAGCACCTAATCATCCATCCTTTTTCAGTATCATATGTATCCTGCTCACCTGGCGTGTCTATGTGTGTGTGTGTGCATGTGTACCTACCTATTTGTCGAGTGCAGAAGTTCCAAGTGTTAAGCCTAGTACATAAGCCAAGCACAGGTCTATCTGTCATCCGCGCGTCGTCACCCCCCTCCCCCCCAAGAGATGCTCCGCCACTTTTGGAACTCTATTCTCACCCGAGTTTCGAGCTCTTTAAATTGAAACCCTTCGGTCCTCAGACAAAAACCTGAGTTGCGAACGCCGGCGATCCGACTGATTGATTCTTTCTTTCCTTTTCTTCCATTTTCTTGTTCCTCCCCAAAAGTGTATCCATTCTCTTTTCTCTTTCAGCAGATTCGTCCAAACTACTACACTTTACCTACCTCATATTAATTGAGTAGTCGCATCGAACCGATACCAAGTACCTAAGCTGCCAAGAACAACAATCACAACTTGACACATACCTCACACGCCCATATCTGCCCTACGCGCAGAAAACACTCGCGATCGATCGCAAAAAAACAAAAACAAAAAACAAAAGGTAATCGCGCGATCTTCCATCGAAAGAAATACCAAAAAGCCATCATGTCCAACAAAATCGACGAGCCTCCCGCCTACCAGGGCAATCCGCAACACCCCCAAGCCGCCTACCAAGGAGGTTACCCGCCGCAGCCACAGCAAGGAGGGCCCTACGGCGGCCCGCCTCCTCAGGGCTACTACCAGAGCAACCCCAACATGGGCTACTACCAGCAGGGGGCGCCGCCGCCTCAGCAGGGAGGGTACTACCCGCCGCAGCAGGGCTACGGCCCGGGCGGCTACCCCCCGCCCCAGGGCTACTACCAGAACCAGAACCAGAGCCGGTCGGGGTCCGACGGCTGTCTCGGGGCCCTTCTGGGCGCGCTGGCCTGCTGCTGCTGCTTGGACTTCCTGTTCTAAGCCAGGCTAGGCTAGGCTAGGCTAAACCGAGAAAGCTAGCTAGCTACTTTTGCGCGCGCAAATCACGACAGAAAGGGAGGAGCTAAAGAGTTTTACGAAAGACGCGTGGTGCGAAGCGATGGACTGGAGGGAAGGGGGGCCACAAGACAAGGACAGTACGGGATTATGTCTGCTACGATTCGAGAGGGGTGCCGGAGAGACCCCGCGAGCGAGCGTGGAGGGGAGGAGGGACATGCATTCAGAGAGCAGGAAAGAGAGAGAATGAGAACGAAGATTCGGACTTGCATACCATATATACGTAATTAACAGGGCCCCTTGGCTCCAGGGTACGAGCACGGGGTACAGAGAGACAAGGTTAAGGGGAGGGAGGGTTCGTTATCGTCGTCTTTGGTTCCGAATTCGGAATCCACAATACTCCCAGGAACACTACGAACGGACGAGTGGTGGTTTAGGTGTTGGTTTATATGGTGGTGTACGTTAAGGTTAGACCACTCGTCCCGGATAGCAAAGTCATAATTCGGCGTTTTTTTATTTATTTATTATTCTCATAGGTCTTAAGGTTAGTTTATTTTATTCTATTTGGAAATTCAAATAAAAAAATAAATGCCCCACAGCATCTCGTCTCGTTCGATGCCCCCTCTCCCCCCGTTTCCCCCTTTCTATAGTAGTTAGGTCCCACAAACAATAGAAGGACCTAGGTAGGCTAGGTAATAAGGGGTGGAGGGGGATAAGGTCTCGTTCAAAACAATAATCTCTGTTATTCTCTACGGAATACCAATCTGCCTGCCTACCTACAAAAGAACTCAACATATACAACAATCTCGCTATCCGCTATACCTCTGTGCTGAGAGTATAACGATAACGGTGTAAACCATATGTACATAGATTTCGGGTGGTGTTTGAACTAGTCTGTAAATGCAATAACCTGACTAGGTATGTTGTATGATTGTATATACTCTGCAATAGGAGTCCAAGAATTCCCAATGCTAAAAAAAATCCCCCCCAAAATCACGCGTGAAC
Source organism: Biscogniauxia sp. FL1348 (assembly GCA_022544895.1). NCBI lineage: Eukaryota > Fungi > Ascomycota > Sordariomycetes > Xylariales > Xylariaceae > Biscogniauxia > Biscogniauxia sp. FL1348. The sequence continues at coordinate 8,266 of JAJNNV010000027.1, forward strand.
GCCATTGGTGGTAGTAGAATCGAGTCCGGCGAAGAGCTCCTCGAACTTCTCCCCGGCCTCCTTGACGCAGTCGTACGAGTATAGCATGTCCTGGACCTCGGGGCTGGCCCACTTGTCCGGCACAGGATGCCCCCCTTTCTCCCTGGCGAGTGCGAACTGGCGATCACGCTCCTCCTTGGCCTTGCCCTCGCCGAGGTGTAGAGCGCGACCGGAGAAGGCGGCCAGCTCGACCATCATGGTAGTGCGGTCCTTGCGCAGGAGCTCGTAGACCTTGAGGGAGCGCGCGAGGGCAGTCCGGTCGGCGCCGCCCCCGGGAACGCGCGCCACACACTCGGCCAGCGTCGCGCCGTCCTCGATCGCCATGGTCGCGCCCTGCGCTAGGTGTGGCAGCGTCGGATGGCAGGCGTCGCCGACGAGAGCCACGGAACCGAGGGTCCAGCTGGCGAGCGGCTTATGCGAGCGCAGCTTCCACTCGCAGACCTCACCCTCGGGTACGAGGTTCAGCATGCGCTGCACGAGGGGGCAGAAGTCGGCGTAGACCTTGAGCATCTGTTCCTTGCTGCCGCGCGTCGTGTAGGTGGCGCCCGGGGCGATGGCGAAGTTGACATCGGGCTGGCACGTTGACAGGTTGTAGATGGTTTTGTTGCTGATGGGATAGGCCACGATGTGCCGCTTCTCACCGATCCAGCGCAACGCGCAATCGGAATCTAGCAGCGCCAGCATCTCCGGATCATTCTCCATCTCAGAGCGCTTGAGCATGATGCGGTAGGCGGCCTGGCCCGTGTCTTCGACATCGGCTGAGATGTCGAGCGCGCGCAATAGCGCTGTCCGCCCCACCGACTTGATCCCATCGGCGGCGAGCAGCACGTCGGTCTCGACCTGCTCAGGCTCGCCATTGCGCGGCTTGACAGTGAACCGGGTGGCGTCACCATGACCCGGGGCGCCCCAGCTGTCGACACTGACTAGTGAGGTAGAGAAACGGAAAGTAATACGGTCCGACTCGCGCTTGCAGGCCTCATACAGTCCACCGGCGAGCGAGGCCCGGTGCCCGGTGCTGTGTGGATACCCGTACTTTTCAGCGATATCGGGCATTAGCACATGCGCGAGCTCACGGTCCGTGGAGCCCTCCCGGATGCTCGACGACTTGATATTAGTCGCGTCGGCTGAGATTGTCTCCCAGCAGCCCCAGCGGTCCAGCACACGCGCCAGGTTTGGGGCCAACTGAATGCCGGCCCCGACGAATCCAAGGTTCGATGCTGTCTCATACACCGTGATCTGCCGGAACCCCTTCTTTGCGAAGGCCAGCGCGGTCGCGAGGCCGCCCATGCCTGTACATTTTCACTTTTGTCAGCTCAACTTTTCTAAATTCCTTGAACCTATGTTATCTATCTTTTTTATCCCCTTCCCCCTTCGTGGTTTTTTTTTCTTTTCATTTTGCGCGGATTTGATGTATGAGTGGATAAGTGGATGAATGGATAAAATGGACGAGTGGATGAGTGTAAGAGTGTTAGTTTTGTGCTATATTCCCACTTACCCGCACCGATGACAGATATCCTTAGATCTCTATAGTCTGACATGTTTACCCCTTTTCTTTTCTTCCGGGGATTCAAAGTTGTTCAGGTTGGAATAAGGGGATAGGGATAGGAGTAAGTGCGATTTCGCGCAAGTCCAATAGAGATATGTTACAAGCTTGATAAGGGAAAATGACTCAGGTAAGATAGTATAAAAAAGGTCGCTCTCTGTCGTCAAAACACGTATATACAACAACCGCTACTGGCAACTTCTCTCTATTTCATCCGTCACGTAGCCGGGCAACTTCATTAGCTAAATACACACTCCGTCGTAGAGAGCACTATAGGACATCGACGTATCTCCGTCGGAGTATAAAATACAGCCGAGAAGGTTAAGCAGAGGGCTCGAGCCAGTCGACGAATAATGTGGGTATTCTATGGTCCTATTTCCGGATAATTGAGGGGGTGGATGCTCGCGGGGGAATTTTGTTGGTCCTATGTCGGCAGTGTTGATAGAGATCCTGGGAGACCATAGGGAAATTATTTCACCTCGACCCTGTCGAGACCCTGTACACTACATTTGTACGAGACAACAAGAGCTGGCGAAGAGGCTCTCTTTGCTTTGGGCCTGGCAACTCGGCCACCCTCGCTGCATGAGAGGGGTCCACATACACGGGACCTCAAGGACAATCATGAAGTGTCCTTCTACATCAGGAACATAGGTACTTCCCTAGTCCAGGGTATGTATGTGTGTGTAGTATAAAAAAAGGTGACGATGATAGATCCTATCATGGGTATGGTGTACGTAGTAAGTAGGTAAGTTATAGTACTAAGTCTAGGTGTGTATTAGTCTCGGAGAAGTGCAGGTGATTAAGTATAGTCGTAGGTAAGTACCTACTAATGGTGGGGTCTTCCTCCACTGTTAAGCCCAGTTGCAGATTGATGGTTTGGCGGGTTCGGGTTGGCATGGATGGGGTCATCTTTATCGATACCCTAACCTAATCATCTACCTACCTACACTAGAATTATCGATAAGACGATAAGCAACGCATATCTCCATCAACTGTAAACAGGGTTGAGCTCTTAGTATAACGAACATTACATAGTAGAACCGACCAGGGTTATAGACTTGGTCCCGGTCGTCGCATAAAGCAATTAATTCCTAGACTGTCTCAACATCCCATTTCTTGTTTTGCCCTGGAGGCAGACACTTCAAATCTATGAGGCAAGAATGGCCTCGTCCAGATTGAGCGCGCTGCCAGCGCTGAGGAGGCAGCATCTTCTTGTTGAGTTGTACGTTCGCGATACCTGTTGCCCTTGTCTTTGCCCTTGCCTTTGACTCCGGTCTGAACTGGCATAGCTAACTCAGGTACTTCTCCTTGCGATGCAGTGCCGGGCTCAAGCAAGCTTGTCCGGATGGAGTTTTCGTGAGCCTCACGCCCGGCGATCCAACTCTCTGGTCCGGTGTCATCTTTGTTCGCAGCGGTGAGCTTGCTCTAGTGAGCATCAGCTTAACCCGTCTCCACGACTCTGACATACCGGTTAGGTCCCTACTCATCCGCCGTCCTGCGATTCCAGATCTCGTTCCCCGACATCTATCCCCAGCTACCGCCGCTCGTGACCTTCTCGACCGATATGTTTCACCCGTTGATTACGCCTCTTAGCACGTACATGTACACCACAGACATCCACGATAGTGGTACGGTCAGTGCCACCGACGACGAACGCCTACCGCCTGGCGGATTCAGCCTCCGCCATGGGTTTCCCAACTGGTTTGGGCGCCGTGGAAGGAGGGATACCGTCAGTTCTAGACAATCCAGTGGACAGCAAGATGGGCGACAAACGCCCCATAGACCACCTCCGGCGGATATGAGTAGCGGGGGCACGCCGATATCTAAGGGTGCTGCGGTGGGGAGTTCTCCAGGGTTTGCAGACACAACCAAGAGGGAGATATCCACCTTCGAGGTTCTTCGCTACATCCGTAGTACGTTTGATGACGAGGACGTTCTAGACTCGATCCCTCTCGAGGCTGCAGGTAACCCGGGGGCGTGGCATGCTTGGCGGACTCATCAAATGGATAACGGGAAGGTGTTCCCGGGCTCAGCTAGCACTGGTGGTAGCGGCGATGGTGGAGGAAGAAGTGGTGGTGATGGTGGTAGTGGAAGTGGTGGTGGTGGTGATGGTGAGACGGCAAGCACTACGGCCGCAGCAGTGAGCCCCGAGTCGGCAAGAAAACCTGGCGAGTGGAACTGGGAAGGGGTCTGGGAGGAGAGGGTCAAGAAGGGCATCTCTGCGAGTTTGTCCGAGTCTGTCCTGTTTGGAGGCGTTGGTGCGGCAGATGACGCCGTGAGTCTTGAGTTCTCTGTGAATAACCGAACCCTCGCTGATGCAGCCACACAGATCCGCTTTCTGAGCATGGAGGAAGATGACGTCGAGGCAGTCAAAGACAATCTTCTCCGTACTTTAGGTCATACTACCGCGTGACTGCGCTTTCCGATCCGAGAAGCGGATTTCGCCTATGGAATCCACGCCTTCGTTACGCCTTCGTAGGTATGCCCAGCAGAGGTTTCCCCGGTCTACGGTCTATGGCTTACTGTCTACCAGACGGTCTACTGTCTACCGAGCTTGCCATGGTGCTTGATACTTTTTCATACACACTATACCCCCTTTTCTAAACCATCACGGTCTTCGTATTTTCCGCCATGTCAGATATCACCCATGCTTGTATCGTACTGCCTATTATCGTGTTAGTTGAACCCCCAATATCATTGAAAGTCACTTGAGCCCTAGGCTATGTCCGAAAGACCCCTACCCCCCGTGGTCATTTGTATTAGCATTTTGGTACCGGCTATTTTAATCCTCATAATTGTGACTACTCTCTTCAAGGGCTTCAATCTTCTGTCAAAGCGTTGGCTCTGGTGGCCCAAGTCGCCAAAGCCACCGTGGGACGAAGAAACGGGTGTGAACCTTACAACTTCTCCAGGGGGGAGCTTCACCACTGTTAAGAGCAACTTCATCGGTCAAGAAAAAGAGTATGCCGTCGCCAGGCCAAGACCTACTTATACCACCGAGCCAGTCTACGGTGGAAATTCCCCCGCCGCTGCAAATCATCAAGCAAAACGAAGTCAAGAAATCCCATCTTGAAAGTCGTAGAAAAACTAGCAATACAAGCGTCGATACCGGTCCCGAGAGGCCGTTGACTGTGCGCAAGAAACGAAAGAACCTGGGCGGGACTAGAAACAAGGAGAATTGGAGGAATGGTTACGACGGATACCAGGTCGAAAGCAGCGTGGTGCCGTCAAGCACAACTTTGGATCCAGGTAAGGACCCCTAGATTCACAAGTTTCGCATCTCTCTGCTTACAAGTACATGTAGCCTTAGACAAACGTTTAGATCCCTTGACCCCGAAAGCCAACAATCAATCTCGTTCCTCGGGCATACCGATTAAAGCTGCGATTCTACCATCACGGCCCACGGGAGTACGCTCGGCCTCCAAAGAAAGAGAATCGTCGACGAAAACTACACGACGGTACAAATTGCGTGACCCCGGTCAGTCTTCGGACGAGTCTTCATTTGGGTCATTCGATACAAGTGCCACAAACCCGTGGGATCAGTCGTCAGATTCGAGCTTAGTAGGATTACCTTATAGTATTAGCAGCTCCGATGCTTCCTCTCTTCGTCAACCCAGTGACTCCATTTCAACACCGCCGACAATAGACAGCGGTATCCTCAATCCGTACTTACTTGTCCCTCGTATCTCGGTCACGCCTAAGGTGCGAGAGCTAGATGACGGACAAACAAGTATGTGGGCTGCCATTCAAGTTTCTGGGCAGCTGTACTGTCCTCAGAACAATGATCTGGCAAACCAAGCTCCAAGTATTGATGCTGGAGGTGCTTGCTTTATGCCTGTCCACCACGGTGGTGCTGGACTATCACGGTATGGATATCTATATGATATAAAGGTAGAAGTCCTGCCAACTACGCATACGTCTATTATCGACTTAGTTGTTGATGATAATGCATCAAGGTATAGTTAATATCGCACATGTTCGTGGGCAAATCATTGATAAAAGCTAGGATCCTCGGCCCTGGTTCTGGCTTATTGTTGCTAGCTTACGTCTATGTCGGAACATCACGACATTCTCAATCAAATAAATCTCTCCGGCATGAGTCTAATAATATCATAGCTGACCTGGAATACCAGCTTGGAAGTGTCGAGATGGAGTACCTCCAAGTCCGTATTAGCTACTGTCACTCAGGTTTCCCATCCTTCAAAGAAGCTTCCTTTGATGACAATGTGTCAACGTGCCAGACCCGGCTAGAGTCGACTGCGATCGGCGTGATCAAGCGTAAAAACTCGAGATCTACTTGGTCACCTCGTCCGAACTCTACATCTAATCCGTTTTATAGCATCATTGCTTCTCACTGGGGCCCAGCTCGGGCCAAGGAGATGCTACACAAGATCAACTCACAACGGACGGCGAGTTTGCGCCGAAAGAATGCTACACCAAGTGGTGTGCATGCTAGCAGAAATAGTAGAAATAGTGGTCTAGGGGCTGAAGCCTATAAAGAAGTCGATATAAACCCCTCCCCCGGACCACGGGCCACCGTAGGGTCACGACAAGGCCGGTCCGTACGCGTGCCCCGCCGACAGGCCAGCCTTCAGAAACGAAACTCTCTCGCAACCAGTCACGACGAAGATCCGGACATCGACCCTGCACGCAAGATCTGGACCGAGATGCGCCGCACATCAACGGGTGTTGACCGCCCCGCCTTCCACGTGAGCAAGGCCGACCGCTCTCCTGCCTCAACAACCAAGTCCGTGGCCTCGCGGCACGAAGCCGCGATAGTGACGGCAGCAACGACAAGCATTCCATCCGATCACGAGCTAAGAGCTGTGGAGGCCGAGCGCCGTCGGGACCGCATCAGCGACACGGGTTTGCGCAATAGGCGCTCCATGGGCGCGGGCGGCCTGAAAGGTCTCGTGCCAACACTGTCACTGTCGTCGACTTCTTCCAACACCGCGAGCTTGCACAGAAGCGACATGGAAAAGAAGAGGACAAAGGAGCATGACCCCTTCGATGATGTGTCTCCTGCGTTGGCACCGCAGCGGGGGGCGGACACGTGCGGAAAGCGGAATGGGAGACCACAACAGCAACTGCTCGAGGGAGAGCGGAAGCGTGGAGATGGTGGACGTTGGAGCTTGGGAAGCTGGTGGTGATGACTGGGATGGGAAGACAATGGCAATCTTTCATGGTAGACGATGAGTGCTGGATAGAAACGTAGACCTCGCGTTGTAGACTTGGCTTGCACACATACGCTAGAAGGCCTTTATGAATTCAAAAAGGGGCGGGATCGGGACGTAACGACAAAACAGTCAAGTTTCTTTTTTTATAAGTCTAACCTTAGGTAGATAGTGTATAGTATGTTGGGTAGTCTAATGAGTATTCGGTGGCTTGTTCATGCCAACCCCCTTTTTCCCCTTTTTATATTTTTTAACCTTCTGTTTGAGTATGATGCGTGACGAAGTTGTAGTCCTACCCTTTTTCTTTTCTTCTTCTTTTTTTTTTAAAAAAAAGGGGGGGGGGCTTCACCTTAACTATCAGGCGTATTCGGTGTTTACGTGTAAGCCCATAGGTTCGTGACATACGAGCATAGCTTCCCCTTATTATTTAATCGCGGCGCTTCATTATCCCATTTCGTCCTCTCCAATCAATTTTATTCCTCAAAAAAAAAGTAAAAGAAAAAAAGGTTGCCTCACAGCTCATCCCGCCAGGGGATCGAGTCCTGTGCCCCCAGCTTCTCGACCGTCTTCGCGGCCGCGCGATTCGCCTTCTTGACCGCGGCCTCGATGTCGAACGCACCGGGGTGCGAAACGACCTCGAGCGCGTACTGCCCAACAAACGTGTCCCCCGCGGCCGTCGTGTCGACGACCTTGGCCTTCTCCGCCGGTACCAGGCCCTTCTTCTCCCCCCCTTTTCCCTCTCCCTCGCCCCCCTCAGCGGCGGCGGTCATGTAGAAGACGCCGCGGCCGCCGAGGGTGACGATGACGTTGCGCACGCCGCGGGCCAGGAAGGTGCGGCCGACGCTCTCGAGCCCGGCCTCGTCGTCGAGGGCGGACTCGGGCACGCCGGCGAGGATGGCGGCCTCGGTCTCGTTGACGACGAGGTGGGCGAGCCCGTGGTAGGCCGAGGCGGGGAGGGGCTGGGCGGGGGCCGGGTTCAGGAGCACGGGGACGGGGCGGGGCAGGGCGGCGCGCGCCGAGGCCAGGGCGGCGAGCACGACGTCCAGGGGGACCTCGAGCTGCATGATGAGCAGGTCGGGGGCGGGCGCGGGCAGGGACGGCGAGAACTGCGCGGCCCGCAGGCTGTGGTTCGCCTCGGGCGAGAGGATGATGCGGTTCTGCCCCGTCGGCTCGTCCACCACGATCACGGCCACGCCCGTCTTGAGCGACGCGGCCGAGCTCACGCCCTGCGTGTCGACCCCGTGCGCGGCCAGGTTGGCGGTCAGCATGTCGCCGTACGTGTCGGCGCCCACGGCGCCGACCATGCGGATGTGCGCCGTCTCGTCCGAGTGCGGGGCGCTGCGGGACCGCGAGAGCTTCGCGCAGGCGACGGCTTGGTTGGCGCCCTTGCCGCCGGGGGAGACGGCGAAGGAGTTGGATGTGAGAGTCTCGCCCGGGAGGGGGTGGTGCGGCACGTACGACACGAGGTCGATGTTGAGGGAGCCGAGGACGGTGATGAGAGGGGTCTTCTTGGTTGCCATGGTTGGTTGGTTGATCTTGGTCGACTACCTACTAAGTATATTGATGGTATTGGTGTAAGGTTAGATTATTTGGGTAGGTCGATAGTTCAGAGCTACATATATCTCAAGATACCTAACATGTACCAGTACCTAGGTATGCAGGTAGCTTTCTCAGTTAAGTTAAGACTATTTGATACTTCGTTCTGATGTAGCTTGAGAAGATTCAACTTAGTATAGGCTATGTAAATAAATATAGATCAACGTTTGGGAAGCAAGTCAAGTGAGATGAGGTAAGGTGAGGTAAGGTAAGTTAAAGTAAAATGAGGCGAGGTGAGCTGAAGATGAGATGAGGCGAAACTTGTTGTGATGGGGAACTTGGAAGTTCTCGGAGGTGGTATGTAAATCATCTGCCCCTCCAACCCCCTGACTGGTGAAGAACATAACGTGAAGTACCTAGACCTAGGTAACTCCTACCCGACTTACCTAAGGTTAGGTGGCTAACCTTGAAAATAGCGGATCTGGTTCCAAATGGATGGTTGTTCCCCTCACAGTGGCTAAGCCCGCCGAGACTAAACTCGTATCAAGTACAGATTATATCTAGATAGGTAGTCACATATAACATTGAAAATTACTTACACAAGAGTTGTACCAAAAACTAACATCAAGTATATTATGTGATAGATGATTAAAATAATTAAATATGAAGCTTACCTGGTCTGGTGTGTATAATAAGATTATTATTAATATTACCTGGTAGGTATATTTGCTTAATCAAATATACCCGACTACCTACAACCTATGTACCTATTTAGACTGCTATACTACCTACAGGATACCTCATCCTTATACCTAGCTGTTGTTACCAGCACGTTTAAGCTCACTACCTACTTAGGCACATATCCAACCAATGGCAGGTGTCCACCAGCCCACCTGCCCCTCCCCCGCCGTATCATTCAGCTAGGTTAAGCCTCTCATAACCTCTACCGTACCATTTCACACGTTCCCTGCATACCTACAAAATAATCATTCCTTTTTATTTTTTATTTTTAAGAACGAACACCACAGCCCCCCAACCAAGGACTAAGAAAAACATGGCTGACCTCAACTTGAAAGAGATACACGACACGCTCGTCTCGGTGGCTCACGAGGCCGGCCGTATGATGTTATCTGCAAATCCTACTGACATTGCCCAGGGAACTAAGATCAACTGTATGTATCAATATCATCTTGGCTTTATAACCCCGCCATCCATCCATCCTTTACATATCTTAAGTTAGCTGGTTTCCGTGCTCTCATAGAGACGAGCTAGCGAAAATGCTAAAAAGAAGGAAAATATGACAACTAACGAACGCCTCTCTCTCTCCCTCTCCCCCGCTGCAATACAACAGCCGTGGACATCGTGACCGAAGCAGACAAGGCGGTCGAGGCTCTCGTCTCGAGCCGTCTTGCAAAGGCATACCCGACCTTCGCCTTCATCGGCGAGGAGACATACAAACCTGGCATGAAACTCACTTCGGTACCCACCTTCATCGTGGACCCCATAGATGGCACCACCAACTTCATCCACGGCTTTCCGAGCGCCTGCATCTCGCTCGGCCTGGCTGTCGACCACATCCCCACCGTCGGTGTTGTGTATAATCCCTGGCTGGACCAGCTGTACACGGCCATCCGGGGCCAGGGTGCCTTCCTGACGCAAGGCGCTAACTGGGGCGTCGAGGGCGGCGCCGGCCGGAAGAGCAGGCTGCCTCTAGCCAAGAACCCGGCGCCTCTGCGTGGGCTCGACTCAAGCCTCGTGAGTATCGAGTGGGGCAGCCACCGGGACGGGCCCAACTACGAGCTCAAGACGGACGTGTTCAAGAAGTTATGCGCTTCCAAGGAGACGGGCGGTGCCATGGTCCATTCGCTGCGTAGCATGGGCAGCGCCGCCCTGAACCTGTGTGCCGTCGCCGCCGGCCAGCTTGATATCTACTGGGAGGGCGGGTGCTGGGCCTGGGACGTATGTGCCGCTTGGTGCATCCTCGCTGAGGCTGGTGGCCTTATGGCTGGCGGCAACCCCGGCGTCTGGGAGCCCAAGGTTGACGACCGCAAATACCTCGCCGTGCGCGGGGCCCCAAGCGGGCAGAAGGAGCTCGTGCAGGAGTTTTGGGCGGTCATCGGGGAGGGCAAGATGGAGTATGAGAGTTGATGACGAGAGATGCAAACACGAGAAGTATTTAAATTAGAAAGGAGAAAAAGAGAGGGAGAGGCGGACAATTCGATCAATTAGAACGGGAAGCCGGACAAAAAAGAGGTGGTGCCCAGTTGGATAAAGGGATGGCAAGGGATATCCAGATTATGGTGTTAAAAAAAGATAGACAATTTATCGCTCATTCCTGCGCTCCTTTCTTTTGCCTCCCGTCCGGAGTAGGGAGAGATGGTTAGAGTTTCGGCATAGGTGTGCTGGAATGTCCATTGTGTAAAAGGTTTCACTGCCCCTCGCAACCCAGACGTTTTCGAACAATGGCAGAGCCTAGAATAAAACTTCCTTCTCCCCTACTCCTTGCTCCTGCTCTCTTTGTTTATTCGAATGGAGGGGGAATCCTAATGGAGCACCGACCTAATAGTGGTAATAATGATGATGACGGAGCTGCAGGCTGTGAAAATGGCCCGCGTTGCGACCCAGCCCGGTTCGACGCTCAAGAAATGGGATCAAGCAGAGCTTGTGAGGTGTGGAACGATAGGTAAGTCTGGCTCTGTGTCCTCAGATAGCCAGGTCATAGGTAGAAGCTAAGACATCGACATATCTCCAGGGACAACGGCGCAGAGATTTCTCAATCTCCGGGGCGAAATCCACCCCGTCTTCGCGAACTGGCTCGGCATCGACGATGCGGAGCTGTGGAGAGAAATGGAGCAGCCCTTGCTGCTGGCGAGTCGGATCGTCGAGTCCGCCGGGCTGCAGTGGCTCTCGGACTTCGTCATCGAGGACATCTTCGGGGAAAACTATCCAGGACGAGAACCGAGCCACGCCTCCGAGAGGACGACTTTCGTCACGGACGATAACCGGACAGCGCCCAAGTCGATCGTGCGCCACCACCGAGCGCCGTGGGCGACGCTGGAGCAGAAGAGGAAATGGATGATCACCACGCAGAGACGGCTACGGAACGAAATCGCGAGCTCGATAACGTGGCAGCTAGACAGGGACATGTACACGGAAAAGGGCTGGGTCGGATATACCTGCAAGCACCCGCGGGGGAACATGCCTCTTGACGAGCTTGACAAATACGAGACGATCAGGAAGTTCGACAGGTCGTGCCGGGACCGCCGGTACCGCGACCTGACCGTCCTCGTGACGGCCGAGTACCCGAGGCGCTTGGCCGAGCTCAGACGTCGGGGGCTGGCGCACGGGGAAGAATACCTGCTCACGGCTTTTATGACGACGATCACGATCCTACACGAGTACGTTACCACCACCACCACCACCATCCACTCCCCCCCCCTCAACCCACGAGTCTTGTATATACCAACAACAACTCCCAACCTATCGTAAACAACTAACTGACCTCTTCTCCCGGGAACCAGGCTCGGCCACGCCATCTACTGGAAAGACAGCCGATCGCTGGCGCGCAACGCGCGCGAGCCGTTCTACGGCGGGGACCTGGAGATGGAGCTGGGCGACAGCTTTGTCGCCGCCGCATTCGGGGGCTGGGTTCCCGTGCCGGTGCAACAACAACCACGCGAGGAGGAGAAGGAACGGGAGGAGGCAGATGGCCAGCTCTCGTTCGCGGGCGGGCTCGCGTGGCGGCAGTCCCTGTCCTGGGACCACCACCGGCTGCGGCCGAAGTACCGCACGCATTACTCGATGCCGGTGGACTAGTACGTCGGGTCTATTTCACTTCACTTTACCTCCCCTCCCCTCCCCCTTTCCCCCCATCCGCAACCAAATTTTTGTTTTTATATATATTTGAGGGTGGCCATCCGGAAATACCTAGTAACTGACCTTGTCTGTTGTTCTAATAGCGTCGCCCGCCTTTTCGACGAGGAGAGCTGGTTCGCGGCCGGCCGCCCCGAGAGGCTGATCCGGCCCTACAGCCTCGCGGGCGCCACCACGACCGCGGGCCAGCCGCTCCTGCACCCGGCTTTCCGGTCGCAGCACGCGGCCGCTGCGCTGCCCGACTTTAGGCGCGCTGGTGATGGTTGGGTCTGGAAGCGCGCGCGGGGGGCGCGGTTTCGTAGTGAGTCGGCATTTTTCTTCTTCTCCCTTTTGCCCTTTTCTCCTATCCCCCCTAACCCTTTTCTCTCCTTTCCCCTTCTAAACCTCCGGTGAAAAAAAGAGGTAGGAGAATTCGTGTGCCACTTTGGCTTTCCTGGTTTAGTTTCCTAGGAACTGTGATTGTATTCCAGGACAACGTGCTTGAACAGGGAGAAGGGGAAGGAGGGGTCCGATGTGGCAATCGATTACTGACTCTACCCTTTTCGCAGTCCCCCAATACGACGGCTGCGTGTGCCCCGAGATAGACCTACCAACAGCGACCGACGACGTGATCATCGAGCCCGCGGCACTAGACCCTCGGGCTTCATCATCGTCGTCGACGTCATCCTCATCTTCGTCTATGTCGTCAATGATAGGGACGGGGACGGCGAGCGGTGAACAGACTCAACATCAACAGCAACAGAGTCCTAGACGGTTCTCCCTCATGGCGACGAAGAAGAGAAGCTCGAAGACAGACATGAAGGGCACGCCGTTGCAGAATAGGGATAGGGATAGGGATAGTGGGCTTTCTGGGATGCGGGTCACGCCGCCGGCGCGGATGATAACCACGACCACGATGAAAGCTGCTCCGGTGAAAATACCCGATGAGCATGATATACCGCGGGTTCGCCTGGGCCCCCACCGCCAGAACCAGGGCCAGGGCCAGAGGCAGAGACCGGGCCAAGGGGCCAGCGACAGTAGTAGTAGTAGTGGTGGTAGTAATAGTAGAAGTCCGGACCGGGGCGAGATCTCGGTGGATGAGCTGAAGAAGCGGCTGTCGCGAATCATAGGCGTGTCGTTGACGGAGCTGGAGAAGCTATTTGATGGACCCCCGTGTGCTTGAAAAAATGAGACGAAGGGGGGGGTGGTATTTCCAGTAGAAGAAATTCAGGGGTTTCATGTTTACAGTGTGCGAAAAGGAGATAAGGGGGTAAGGGGTTTCTAAGCTACCTACGAGTAAATAATGTAATGTACTGTTATCACATGAAACATGTTGGTTGGTATGGACTGGGAAGTATCACGGGAGGTCCATAGACTGACTATACGATACGCATAGGGATATACCTAAACTAGGTAGGCAGGTAATTGGCAATACTTAATACACCATAGGTGTACATCAAAGGGGTCAGTATACGAATATCTACCTTCCCCCCCATCCTCCACTCCTTTTATACCAACCTGCACGAGTAAAGGCTTCCCAGAGACCAAAACAAACGCACACTTCAAGATCCTTTAGAACACACTATAAAATAGCAATCATCAGGAAATATAACAATCAAGGGCCTCGAAAAACTATTAGATGGTCAAGACAATGGGTTTACGCATGAACTCTGCTAGGAGAAACCTCAAAAAAAAAAAAAGGGGGGGGGGGGGGGTTGATATACGTAGTCAATGATAGAACTCCTTGGGGCCATTATGAAAATCCGTCTACCTAAGGTTAAGGCAGCTTGTCTTGCTTACTTAGATAGGCGGTTCAAAGGGCCATATGGCATCTGCATTTGCCGATAATATATATATCCCGAGAAAACGTGTGTTCCCCCCTTCTCCAAGGGATCAATCCAAACAAAGTCAAAGATGATCCCTTCAAGCTACTGAACTGTCGCACAGGGCTTTTCTTTCTTTCTTTTTTTCTTTTTTCTTTTTTTCCCAAAGAAACATTCCCTTCTATAAAAATCATGCGCTCTCCCGGTTTTCTGGTAGAACGAACGAGGGGAGGGAACACAGATCTCGAACACTGCTCCGGTCTAGACGTCGAAGTCAAAAGAAGATGTGATGTGACACCATTGGGGGGGCATAAGACAAGGAGCAGTGGTGACATAGAGTAGTAGACAGTTTATAAATCAAAAGTTTCCACTCTATTAGATGGACTTATGGGTATCTATTTCGGGGGTATCTGTGATGGTTAATCTGTTGATCAGAGAGAGGATAAGAGAGACAGGAAGAGTCTATCGATATCTCTACCTACATCCGTCCAGATTCGTAGCGGTGTGACTTGTGACGTTAGGTACTGGAGTTAATGTTGTTGATTTTGCTCTCTAAGGTTAACAGAGTCTGGAGAACTACTTAGTCAACCCGCATTCTTCATCTCGATCCCGGACATATCAGGCAGCCAGGTGACATGTCGATAGATGCGCGGGATCACAACATGCGTGTGATCTTAATGCACACCGGATTCTCCTCATCCACGGAACTGATCTGCAGTGCCGATAGGGGCATCTCTCGGGATTTAATGGCTGCCTCGAGAATTGTGTCTCCTACAGGCGGGAGTGCGCGCACAATGCATGTCCAAGGCGTCAAGCTGCTCGTCAAGCTGCCTGCGTCAGAATTACGTCTCGTGCATATAACATATGGGACTACACCGGTGCTGGGGTTCTGTCGTGTAAGTTACAGACGGCGGTACTTATGAATCCGCACGATGGTGATACTGATGGGAACATGGTCGACGAGATCAAAGGCAAGGCAAGTTAGCAGACTGTAGCTGGATTATAAGATTGTGTGCCTGTGCGGGGGAGCGCATTCGAATGGGCTGCTCCTCGGGGTTTGAAGTCATCTATTGAATGGAATGGTAGAGTTGCATTAGAAATAGGGAAGGTTAACTCAGTCCTTGTCTTTATGTTAACTCGCAGCGAAATTTGATTTCTGTATCATCGGTTAGCCCGCCTCAAATCGACGACTCGAAATTGGGTTTTTTTTTTCACGATCCTTCTTTATCCATACATATCAGCCGCGCATAAATCCGACGTCTTCTCGGCAAAGCCAAGCCAAGCCTCCATGACCATTCCACCTACGACAGTAGATCTAGCATCATAGCCTGAAGTGGCAGTGGAGTACCTTGTTCCCGTGTGTAAAAATTGTAAGCCCACAGACGAGGGCGAGAACCGAACGGCAGCATGTCCGTGTGGAACACGCATTCAGGGTGCTTGTACAGAGGAAATGCAGCAGGGCTCTTGCAAGACATGGGTAGGCAAAGCCTAGACGGCATGAGAAACGTATGACTTGTCCGATAGTACAGATGCGGAGAGCTGCTAGTTAGGTATGTAAGTAAAGTTGGTATGTCCATGCCCAAGTTACCTACCCAAGTTAATGCAGTCAGCCTGGGAGTTGCCGGGTCGTTGCAGTCTCAACCCCTTGAGGAGGAGGAGGAGGAGGGGGGGAGGGGAGGGGATGGATTAGCCGCATGCAGGTATGCATATTTGAGAAGCATCTGCAATGAACCCACACTGCATTGTGCTAAGTTTCGAGACATCTCATCCCATCTACACTATTATAATCCCTAATGTTACATCTTACATCAACATCGAGTGTGCGATAAGGAGTTGGTTGGGGTATGAAAGAGCCTTGTTTAGGAGAGTTGAGGAGTTGACGCTTAGGATTAAGGTCGATCTGCGAATATCTTCTAAGTAACATTGAACATAGGTAAGTATAGTACCTGGGTGGACTTCAAAGCATTGAATACGTGGTGTTTGGGTTGTGAATGTTTCCATTCAGAATACTGCGATATAATGACTGGATGATGATCAAGGATTTGATTGTGGTGGTGGTAGTAGTGGTGACGACGAATGCTACATGTAAGTAGTTAGAGGTATAAAGAGATAGGTAGGAGTATTGATATCTACAATATCTTATGTTGACCCAAGGTACATAATGGTTGGTGGTTTCAATATTGGAGAGGTTGATAGGTCAAAAGTCCACTAAGTATTGATGTAGGTAACCTAAGGTTAGGTACCTAGGTACTTACGGTAGATGATGGTTGAGAAGAGAAGGATGGAGGGAGCACACCCGAGGGCGGATCAGCGTTGCCGCGTTGGTACTAGGTATGGCAGGTACCTACTAACCTAAGTTGTTGTGCATGTCCGCTGTGATATAGTAGAGAGATGGCAGCATTCGTACTGTAAGTTAGGGCATGATTGATGAAAGCACAGTACATACATACATAATCCGTACATACCTACCTACAACCTAACATCCTACATAGGTTTGGTAACATGACCCCGGACATAGAGGGGAAACTGTACCTACCTTGAATTCCGGTGTCGGGCATGGCGGGTTTCAAAGCCGAGATTGGAAGTGTTGCACTAGTCAGAAGTATCTTCGCATCGTGGACTACAGCCAGAATCGTACAACGAGGAGGAAGGACTTAATAATTATGTGTCATGCATTCAAGGCAATAGGCAATCCTGAAGACCAGAGGGGAAGAAAAAAAAACTTTTTCGCCCTCTGTTATCCCGTCAGCCCGTGGAGCTTGCGCGAACATTTTGGCGTTTGTTGATCGTTCAGGTGACCATCCAATGAAAAAACTGACAGAATTTGAGTACGTAAATTTATCAACACTCCCAAAGTTCTCAACTTAACCAGGCTGACTCTATAAACATTGTCAGAACGAAGCGACGTGGCATATAGTAATTATATATATACCCAAGTTACTATTTTCTTCAAAGAGAGTATACTAAGTTGTGATTGCTCCGTTTTGGGGCAAGTCAGGTCATTCATTTTACGAAGGAGGGAGTGTGTGTGTGTGTTTGCGTCCATATGTGATGGAAGAAGAAACACGATATTTAGACGGGGACCAGATGGTTCCAAAGTCATGCTATGGGTTGGGTTGCGCTAGTCTAGGGTATATTTTAGAGAGTACATGTAAGTCAGTGGAGTGAACTAGCACTTCAGCGCTAATGTATTAGCGTGGTTTATCTCTCTCGCAAAACTCCGAACAACAATTCAGCATTGCAGGTGTAAGTAGCCTCTCAATTGGGTAGTCACTAAAGATTTGAGCCACCCTGATACGTCCGTTATCCTACCTACTACTTACCTACGACTAGATATGTCAATAGCGTATAGGCGAGTGCACGGTCAGACGCTTAAACCGAACTGTGGGACTTGCATCTCCACAATACTCACCTGGTTTTCAGCCAATCATTTAATACGGTTTTGAGATGTGTAGATCTCATGGCAGGTTCTGCGTTTAGCGATCTTAACGCTATCCAGACTTACCATAACACTACACACTAGAAGATTCGATGTGGATCTTTTTTTGGCCTCAGGTTGTAGTAGACGTAGGCAGTAGCTCTGCAAATGTCTGGTATGCACGAAGAAGGGAAAGAAATACGATGTTATGCAAGCAGCAAGCGCTGCAAAGTCCATACCTCTACCTACCTAGCGTTCTTACACCACCTTCCTCCAGACCGCCACAACAACATCTCGACCTCAAGCCCTAGGTTTTAGGTAATGATCTAGAATACCAGGCTACACGCAGTGGTTGATCGCCCCAGTTGCCGTTGGGCATTATTTGCCAAAGCACGTTCCTCTACCGAAACATGCGACCGAGTATTGATCACAGTAACAAGCGCCTACACCAACAGCAGGTCTGCCGAAAGTTGTGGGTGGAAGGATGGAGGGATGGAGGGATGGTACATATGTATTGATGTATCCAACGCCGAGCAACACCGACTTATTGGGGTTCGCCTACCACGAGACAAGCAACTACTAGATACACTGTACCGTGTAATTGTGCCACAACCTGTAGTGTAGGTAGTACTACTACCTGGGTAGGTAAAAAGAGCTAACAAGGGCGACGATGGTGATGACATGCATTTAACACGGGCGAGCACAGATATCTAGAGATCTACACTAGGTAAGAACACGGAGCAGGGTAAGTAAGTGGAGGTGCCAATATTCCAGCATTTTCATCTCAGGTTATTTACCTACTATCTGGTACACGTAGGTAGTACATAGTTATCTAGGTACCTAGGGACTAGTACCTAGGAAGTGGGAAGTCTTCCCATGGATCCCCAGCTGGAGGGTGGATGAAGTAAGGTGAGTGTGGTGGTGTAGGTGCATGGACCTTTATGTGGCTCGTCGGCCCACCCGGCTGCAGACACCGGGCTGCATGTATGTATATACCGGGGTAGCTCGAGTGTAACCTTGGCGCATACTCTTCTCCACTCTTTTTATCCTCCACATACCTCTCCGACTCATGTGTTCCTACTATTTTTCTTCTTTTTCTGATAGCACATGCCCCAACAGTATACCTGGCCGGTGTGCAGGAGCTACGTGCCTAGGTAGTACACCAGGTTGAAAGAAGAAAGGGAAAAGAAAAAGAAAAAGTCTAACTCTCCTGTTTGCCTGCCTGACATTGATGAGACTAAAATTTCCTTATCAGTTGGTAAGTTGTAGTACCTAATAGTGGTGGTAGTTTCTTCCATCTCTTCTTTTATTTCCTGCAATCGGTTGTGCATCCTTCTTCTACATTTCCTCCCCTCCTCTCCTTTCCTTGCCTTTCCTCTCCTTCTCCCCGTCTCCTCTTCTCCCCCCCAGACGCAACCCAGATAACGTGCGTAAAATAAAACAAATCAAAAGGCCCAAGGAGATTTCTCTCATCTCATTTCCGCTACCCCTCCTTCTCGTCTCTCCTACGATACACTACCGCTGCACATAAAGGCCCGACTCTCCTCGCAAGATATCTTCTTGGTCCCATCCACGTTGCTTAACCGAAGGAAGACAAAGATTCTCCTTTGCCGCCACAGCACTTGACGCTTTCTTCCCTGCCTCAATCCTTCGCCAATCAGCAGAGACAAAAGACATCTACCTACCCACCTACCAGGTGAAAGGTCAAGCTCAAGTGTTGTGCCCGTCGTAAGATCAATACCAAGTCGAGAAGCAATGGTCCTAACAAAACAGAGATTGCCTCGTAACCCTGATGACTTCCCAACTGTTCAGCTCTTCGTACTAGGTAAGCTATCTGCCGAGACATCAGGAAATCCTGTACACCTGCCTACTGCCCAGGACTAATCCTTCCACACAGCCATCGTTCGACTCGCCGAGCCTATTGCTCTGACCTCCATCTTCCCTTACGCCTGGGCTCTCGTAAAGCGATTCAAGGTCGGCAACGAGCAAGATGCATCTTTCTACGCCGGTCTTCTTATTTCCAGCTTTGCGCTGGCAGAGGCCCTGATGGGCATGTACTGGGGCGGGCTATCGGACAGAATTGGTCGGAAGCCCGTTCTCCTGCTAGGATGTATCGGTACCATGTTCAGTATGGTAATGGTAGGCTTTGCCACCAACATCTGGATAGCCTTGTTCGGCAGAGCCGTCGGTGGGCTTCTCAACGGAAACATTGGTGTCATCCAAACTATGGTTGGCGAGCTGGTCACCAAACCTGAGCATGAGCGTAAGTCGTCTTCTATTGAGCCCCCCCTCCCCCTTTCCCCCAACTTCACGTTGCTTAATCCGCCCCGTTCCAAACGATTTGGCTGACGCTATCTACCAGCTCGCGCATACTCTGTTATGCCGTTTGTGTGGTCAATTGGGACGATTATTGGTCCGGCTATTGGAGGAATTCTGGCAGACCCCCATGAGTCTTACCCCAGCATTTTCCCCAAAGGCAGTTTGTTTGCCGACTTCCCCTACCTCCTCCCTAATCTTACCTGTGCTGCTCTCTTGCTAGTTAGCATAATCCTGGGTTATGTCCTGCTCGAAGAGACTCATCCTGATATGCAGCCACATATCATGCTTCCTGATGACACATATGTCTCCAATGAGACCCCTCTCTTGGAGACTTCTGATGCGATCAAGCAGCCGGCAGTGGATCTACGTTCAGAGACATATGGAACGTTTAGGAATAGCGTGGAATTTACCCGCGACATGACATGCCCAAAGAAACCGGAGAAAAAGGACGACTTCAGCATTTTCAACAAGCGCATCATGGCGTTAGTTGTGTCTCTATCCATCTTCACCTACCATTCGATGACTTATGATCATCTTATGCCTATCTTCTTCGAGGACGAAAGGCTTTCTGTCCACCCTGACCCCAATGAGGACTTCTTCTCAAAATTCAATCCTTTCTTCTCTCCTGGTGGTTTAGGGTTATCTATGCAGGCTGTCGGCATGATAATGGCCGTAAACGGAGTGATCGCACTATTTGTCCAGGCCGTCATCTTCCCTCTAGCAGCAGAAAAGATTGGTGTGTACAGACTCTTCATCCTGAGCACCGTCCTCCACCCAATCGCCTATGTGATTGTACCCACGTTAGTACATGTACCCGAATCTCTGCTATACCCTGCGATTTATTCTTGCTTGGCTGTCAGAAATCTCTTGTCTATTATCCTGTACCCCCTTCTGCTCATTCTCATCAAGGAAGCCACACCCAGCTCCTCAATTCTTGGCAAGGTAAACGGTCTGGCAGCGAGTGCCGGCGCTGCCTGCAGAATGATTGCTCCTCCAATTGCTGGCTACTTATACTCCATCGGGGCGCAGATTGACTGCACCGGACTAGCTTGGTATGGAAGCGCCCTAGTTGCGGTAATCGGGGCCGTGCAGTGTTTCTCTGTCAAAAGGCTTCGGCGTGAGGATTCTTCAGAAGAATCTGGCAGTCTGGCGAAGGATGATTTCACGGTAGCGATCCTCGAGGTTCCCGAGGGAAGCTCAGAAGATGAGGAATCGGTAGCAGCTTAAGTGGATGGTTGAACAATACCCGGTACCACGCTGGGGAGCAACTAGGGATGGTTTTGGTGTGAGGATGAGATTTTGTGAGTTATTTTGCGTTGTCGTTTTCTAGCTTGACACGATGGGCCATATGATATAGTGTGGTGTATTGGCGTTATTGCGTTTGGTGTTTGGTGTCTGGTGTCTGGTGCTCAGGTAACAAAAGGGGGCGTTGCAGTTAGCGTACAAACATACCCCAGTTGTAGAAAGAAAAGAAGATAGAAAATGTTGCAACGTTGTTGCTTTGCTACCTATAGAGAGCACATAACTAGGTTAGGTAGTTCGACAGCAGGAGATATAAAGTGGTGTTGCATTCCTAGATACATTTGATATAGGTAGATACGGAAATATATGATGATTGCGACAGCTCAACAGCAGAACATACTATACCAGATTCCTCTATTCTGTATAATGAGCTTGAAATAGACAGACAGCCCCCTAAAAGTGTACAGAGTACTAAACGATTGTTTTTCAGCCTGTCGTAAGCAAGACGTTGGGTAAACTGCGTGCGGGTCGTACAAGAGCTAAGCATGTACGTTATATGCACAATGTAGCCGCAAGAATCTCACTGGGTATTTTTGGGTATTTTCTTTTTTGGGGGGGAGGGGGGAGGAAGCCGCTCGATGACGCTATTCGCTATTTTTAAATTCCCATGCCGAAGGTGAAATTAGCAAAGGGGGAACAAGAGGGATGGGGTAAGTGAAAAATAACCCGATTGGATACCATTTCGTCGGGGGCTCATGTATTATTACTTTTTTAGGCCATCATCTCCCTCTTTTTTTTTCCTTTTCTAGGTGAAAAAATAAAGGAGAGAGAGGGGGGGGGCGGAATGTCGTGAGATAGACTATCGTTGACGTGCTCGGTATATCTCCACTCTTTTACCATATTTGAACCTCCCCTCCTTCCTCATACTTACCTAGGTACTTAATTATAGTATGTACTTAGGTTAGGTTAAGTTAGTTGATCGGCGCAACGCGACGTGCCGGGCCGCTGTCGTGGGGAGGGTGTGGTAAGTTAGGTAGGTTAGGTACATGCTATACTATTATATGTAGGTTAGGCGAGTGGGCGGGTTGAGGGTATGTAGGTATGTTGTCTATTTCTTATTTCTTTTATTCATCTCTTGGCTCGCCCTTACTTTCTTGGTGGACACATTGCGATGAAAACTTAGGTGTGCCTATTCTGAATTCTAAGATATAATGATTCAGTACCCTTAAAAGACTATGGTTTTCAAGTAGGTAGGTAAGTTTGGTTACTTTGGGTAAACTCGGCAGCTATCTACAGTTAACTACCTGCCTACTCATGCGTACAATGTGTCTGGTGTAAATGCAGGTAGGTGTCCATCACGGCGAGGAGGAGTAATGTTTTTTGATTTCAAGTAAGGTTTATTCGTTCCAAGTTTCCTGCTCGTATGATTACCTATGTGTATTGGTGTATAACCGATGTGTTCTGACGACGAACATTGTTTAAGCCAAGAAACAATGTCATACGTGAGAAGGCACGGGAATGAATACGTATAAGTAGATACATAAGTAGGTAAACTTCCCCTTTTCCAAACGAACCCCCCATTCTGGCTCATCATGAGAAGACGAACGGGATATGTCTATGGCCTCTCTTATATCAGGGTTCCTCATGCGAAACCCCTAGTGAGATTTCTTTCACCTTAAAACACGAAACCATCATGGCAAAATCCAAAAACAAAGAAGATAAATGATCTAAGCGTCATGGGATTCAAAGATTCTCAAGAAATCTCGTGGGAATTCGACACAACTCGGGCGGGGGAGCTCTCCCTGAGAAATATTTGATAGGGAATGAATATAAAGCCCCCCTTACCCGTCTACTTTAAAACTCAATATTGGTGTTCACCATTATGTTGCCGCTGTTGATAATAGACAGAACCACATCTATCGATGTAGATCGCCTCCTCTTAAGCAGAAACTAGAAACGAAGGCTTGATATACCAGGATCTAAGAATCGAAGCTGTTATCAGCTACCTATATACATATTAAACTCGCAGGGAGTGAAAATAACGGTATACCATTCCATGAATAGTCATACCCAGGAATGATATATACCTAAGTATGTGAACAAAATCATCAAACCCGATAATAATAGAAAAAAAGCCCCGTAGGGAAGCTGTATTTAGCACCCTCCACAATATATTTATATAAAGTGCAAAGCACTCCCGGTGTTTAAAAGTTCCAAGTTAACTATGTAGTAGCCCAAGTGCATCTCTATAGAGCATACTAAAGTGTAAGAAGCATGACAGAAGAAATATATATAAAAAGGGGCCAGGGTTAAGGTTAGGATACCAATTCGACTATATTCTCTTACCAGCAACTTGAAAGCAGCTCGAATCAGTATACCATTTATAGAGAAAAAAAACATTCGTGGCCACCTATTATGTATATTTAGATATATATACCGAGAAAACCTTCTCTAAAGAGGTAGGAAAACGTGACATGCACCATCATACCTAAATTCTATTCCTCATATGTTTTCAGCCGCATATTTGTTATAATACCAAGACCTGGCCATGGCCTATCAGCTTTAGGATAGGTACCAAAACGAGCTTCCGTTTCGTTCTAACTTTAGATGTACATGTGTTGAGATAGAACTACTCAGCCCAACCTAGGAAAGGCCGCTTACCTTCCACAGGGACATGTGATTAGAAGTCAACTCATTTCATTACATGACGATTAAGCCCTTGCAGCGTTGGGATAATGGAACGATATAAGAAAAACTTTGTTCATGAATTTAATGGCGGATATGCCTTGCCCGTCTCTTATAGACCGAGAGGGCAGTATTACAAGCTAATACATGGTTTTCTTTGCGTGAGAGGTGTCTCTTCCCCTTCTATTCAAAAACCAGCACATGGCGTATCTTGTATTTCCAATACCTCCCCAAATAGAGTCTAGCCGTCAACATTTTATCTCAGGAGTATCATTACGAGAGCCGTCCCTGAAACCCTAGCAGCCAAGCACGACTACCAATGATAAGCACCAATGAAAGTGCTAATTCCTCTTTTTCTAATGAATATGAAAAAGTAATGCGAGAACGTAGTCTGTTCTCTTGAAGGGGCCAACGCCTTTGAATCTATAGAGCGAAGATAGCAACCATAATGGCGACGAAAGCGGCACCGAGTCCGCCAGATCGGAGGTCAGCCGCGTCTCCCACAGGAATAGTAGCCGTAGTGGAGGCAGAGGGGGCTGTGTAAGTTCCGTTAGCACTCGACCCAGAGCCGGATCCAGAACCGGAACCGGATCCAGAGCCAGAAGAACCAGACCCAGAACCAGAGGATCCAGATCCAGTACCATAAGATCCAGTACCGGTCGCGTAAGGGCTGGAAGCAGAAGGGGTCACAGTAGCTGATTCCTGAATGGAGATCTGAGAGCTCGGTACCCCACCGGGGCTACCTCCAGAGTTCTGGCTAGAGCCGGTGGTCAAGGCGCCTGAACTGGCAGAGGCAGAGCCGGAGCTGGAGCCGGAGCTAGAACCGGAGCCGGAGCCACTGGTAGCGGAAGGAGAGGTTGCAGAAGACGAGCTGTTAGTCTGAGCATTTTTGCAGCTTAAATCGAACAAGGGGGTCGTAGAGAGGGTGCTGCCGACAATGCCGAAGCTAGGGCTGGGAGTATCGGGGGCAGCATCCTGGAGGGTGTACCACCACACATTCATCTGACCAAACATCGGGCAGCCAACAGTCTTCCAGTATGTCTCGGCATTTTCAATGGAGGCGACAGACTGTCCAACCATGTCGCCACTGACAGGGTGACCTGTCTCGGTGATCCAAACCGCCTTGCCGCCACTGGCACTTTGGGTCTTTTCCAAAGCCTCCTGGAAGAGAGACTTGGACTTGCTAATGTCATTGGGCATAGTGCTCTGAAAGTAGGGATAGGCATCCATCCCAACCCAGTCACAAGCATCGATGACGGCTTGGTTAGATCCGTTAACCCAGGCTGTCCATGTGTCAACATGACCGATAGGGGCACCCTCGAGACCCGTGCCGGCGATGGCATCCTTGGTATCCTTGATGTAGCGAGTAAGAGTATCGGGGTTGGTACCAACGTAAGACCCGGCCGCAATACCCTCAGGCGAGTTTCGGTACAGATCCTCACTGCCAACGGAGATACCATCAACGATGCTGGTAAAAGCATCCCCGTACTGCTGGATAGCAGCCTTTAGAGCAAGAATCTCATTGGCAAACGAGGTGTCACCCCCAGAAGCCCACAGACCGAGGAGCAGGGTGGTGTTCGTCTTGATAGCAGCAGGGATAGCAGAGATAGGGTCACTGGCGGTTCCAGCTTGCTATAATGACCAGTTTGGTTAGAAAGGGGGAAGTTTGTATAAATTACCTGGTGATCAGGTTGAACTTACGACTGTGGTGTAAAGACGGGCGCTGGTGAAGCCAGACGTGCCCTTTAGGTTAGCAGCTGTGCTGAACTCGGCTTCAAAATCAGATTGCACCTTGGCGGCACCGGTGGTGAAAGTAGAGCCATAGTTGAAACCCATAAGAGAGGCCGAGGCCGAGGAGGCCAGGGCCAGGAGGGTAGCTGCAGTATGCATATTGATGACGATGCTGGTATTACGTTGTAGGTAATAAAGTGTTGTTGTTGTCCGAAAGATTAGGTGTCGTGGGCTTGAGCGAGTGAACGTGGGGTGCGGGTGAGCGAGTGTCTTTCCGTCCTTCTATTCTTTGCTTTTCAATCAGAACGAGTCAATGGCAACTAGGTGAAAGTCGGCAAGATAATTCAGCAAACACGGTTGATAGGTAGCAAAGGACTGTTGTAGCTCGTGATTAATAAAGACTGTATGTAAGTCGTCAGGAAGTCTAGATCGTAATCTAGAACAAAGACGAGTTTGATATACAAAGAAAGACGGCTACAATAGAGATAATGGACAGTGAGGAAAATTAATGAGTGTAATTCATGAGTGTATCATAAAAAGGGGAGGAGAGGGAAAGAGAGAGAATAAGGCAATAATAAGGTAGAAAGGATAGGAAAGGGGAGAAAAGGATGTTTCGAGAAAGGAGCCTGGGAGTGGCGTGGATGATATTTGTTGGTCAGTCATTGCTACTAGTCTTTAGCTTAGTGTAGTGTAGGTACCTGCCTACTAACCTACTGTTAGTCATGCTGTAAGCCGAGGAGGTCCATTCCACGCAACCGCCACCACCACTCATAACGGTTGCCCTCTCCTTCCTGGAATCCTCGCCATGCTTCTCTCGTCCAATGAGGCTCCGGCACACTAGTGTATGTATGTACACTACCTAGAAAAGTTGGATGCTGCAGGGTTTCGATCAGGCCCCGATCGACCCAATCAGGTTCACTGATCCGGTCTTACCCCTGGTGCAGATGCAAGAAACAAGCTCTATGGGTCGAGGGGGTCCATCGTAAATCGCCCCGTTTTCTAGCATACCCGCAGACCCGCCCTCTCTTTTCCTCCATCATTGATGCTTCTAGACCTGTAAGGGCTAGAGGCCCCTGCTGCCAGGAACCTACAAGGTTGCGATCAGGGCACAAGTTGGAAGACCCTTCCAACATTGAGGTCCCTTCGGTAAGAAGACCGACATATCCTAGTTGAATGTCATGACTTTTCTTTATACTAGTAGTATACATACTGCAACATATGTATACTCGAAAAGGGGGGGAAGCGTTAGCAGATGTATTGTACTGAGATTGATGAATGTAAAAGTATGGATCGATAATATTTCTAACAACTACTAATACATATCAGGCACCTTACACATAAGTGGGCAACTAGGTAGGTACATCAACTAGGTAACATCATGTGTAACTTATAGGAGACGCACAAGTAGTGTACAACCGTTTCTTGCCAATAAGGTTAAGTCGGATACGTCGAATGATCCTCTACCGAGCATCCCGAGCGACCGGCACACCCAACTTGGTTGGTTCCAACCAATGAACAATATTAAAAACTTGGGCTATTTTTCATTCCTTAGTGTCTGGTATTGTTTGAAAGCAGCTAGCGCGAGATCAATAAATAGAAACCCGATTCTAGTAATGCATAAGGCCTCGTATTCGATCTAGCCTAGGTGCCAGCTTACGTACTTCAAGTTATTCACATTAGATTTGTAGGTAAGTATGTACTTAGTCTTTTCTATTGCGAAGTTGCCAACCTAAGTACCTACCTATAAAGTCCAGAAAGGAAGGGGGAGAAAAAAAGAAACTTTCGTAAAGTATAAGAAACAAATACAATATGATCATCCTGACTTAAATTCAACTTATTTACTTACCTCTGCTATTTAGGAGTATTCATTAGAACATAGCCGCTTGTCCTCCTACCTCAACTTCAGGTATAAAACACAGCATTACTAGGTAAGACATTTAGGTACACAGACATTCCACCATCCATGTACCTATGTATATCACAGCCTCAATAGCGGAGCCATCTTTTCCCACTAGATCTCCCACCGTATGTATGTATCCGAACGATCGCCCCGTTCCTTGAAAAAAAAAAAGACATCTACCTAGGTTAGAACGTATCCATTATATTCACCTTGTTGCGATTTGCAATCTTAATATAAATAGAATGCCTACGTATATGTCTTATATTACACATTACAGTGTAGAGACAAGACAACAACAACAACAACAAAATAGGAAGATCGGATCATGAGATAAACATTGACATTAGGTTAGCTACCCAGGTAAGTAAACAAACTAACGAATAAGTATGACCGAAAGAAAAGAGAAAAGGTGAAAACCCAATAATAGTTACATGCGATCACTTTTCACAAGGGGGCTGATCAGATGTTCACCTTCCCCCTTTTCCCCTGCATTCTGGATCTGTCTAGTCTTCTCCCCCCCTCCTTTCCCCTCTTACACCTCTGCCGTTTGTTCCTGCATAAGGCATGTAAGAAAAACAGGCACCACGTCCTGCAGCCTGCAGGTCTACGGCGCCAAACGAGCTCTCGTTCCTGGCCAACAACGGCTTAGTGGCGTTTCCTTCCTCTTCTCCCCGGGGACTTGCAACCTATACATAGATCGTATGTTGTGCTCCGGTCGGTTTTGAAAGCTTGGAAGTACCTTTGAGATGTATCCCAGTTGCGTGAATACCTGTATAATAATACCGTTTTGCTGCTATTAGTTGCTTGGATTTAAGTACTTCATGTTGTGTAAGATACCTAACTAGGTACCTAGTTACGTTCACATAACAACACTATTACTATCCATAGAACACCTAAAAGCAACCATCTATGCTCGTTCAAATTTGCCGTGCGCTCCTTACCCTTATAGCCCTATAGTACTGCGGAATGATCTAAGCTGCTAAATAAACGAGCTTGGGTATATCAGGAAAGCACACATTTATTTGTAAACGCCATTCGTACACGCTATAGCGGCATTGACAATGCCACCAGGCTTGTGGTGAATTCCATCACATGGCTTACATGATATGTATGAGGTCTCTAAGGCCTCTCACACGCTGCTCAGGGCACATGGAATAAAAAGGGGTCTATTCCTATGCTCAAGCTAGGTGTGGTGATAGGGATGAAAGGGAGCTAAAAGTAAGCTGTAATGAAAAATACCTAAATACAGGCTAGTCTAGTCATAACGTAGTGGCTGACGTAATAATAATATATAACTTACTAGTTCGACGACCGCCCATCATACAAACCCCCGAATACCACGAAGGCCTGTTGATTTTTTCTTATCCTTGTCTTCTTTCTTGTCTTTCTTCTCCTTACGAAGATTTTGTACGCCGCCTATCATCACCACGGTTAGCTTTGTACCATAAAAATAGATCTCGTCTGAAGAGAAAAGAAACTTACCACGCCCGAAATATCGCTCAGCGGTGGTAGGGCTTCCCTTAGTCGCCGGCGTACTCTCATTCCCCAGTGGTGTGGATGGCCTTGGCGTCTGGATTGAAGATTTGGCCGAGTTAACAGGTTCTAGAGGTGGCGTTGCGTTATAAGATGTAGCTTCTAAAATATCCGTGTCTGGATAGCTGCGATGTTGGAGACTTCGACGACCATGTGCACCTTCCGAGTCTGACGAACCATCCAAGGCAGACTCTAAAAGCGGACGTGGCTCGGATCTGGTGCGTGTTGGAAGCGTTGATTGTAATTCCAATATAGTTGCTTGTAGAGCCGTGTTCTTGCTCGTGAGATCTTCAATGCGTCTTTTGAGCTCCGTCTGCTGAGTCCGACTTGCTGCTAAAGCGTTTTCTAGGTGGGCTTTGAGGCTCTCGACATTATGCTGCGTCCCTTGTCGGAGCGCAACTTGTAGCTTCGCATTCAGCTCCCTGATCTGGGACTCGTACGAGTCGCGCACTTTCTGAAATTCGTAGTCGCGCTCTTTGAGCCTCAAATTCATCATCTCAACACGACTGTCGGCATCGGTAGCCCGTGCAGCCACGGCCTGGTATTCCGCCTCTTTGGTCTGGAAATCTCGCTCCGATACCGTTAGTCTACTAACTTCCTTTTTCAATCTTTCCAATTCGCTGACACTGATATCGACTGATTGCATGTTCTGTTTCCAGCCCTGCTCTCGCACCTCGGCCTCACAAACTAGCGTTCGCAGTTTTTCTGCCTCGCTTTTTGCCGCCTCTAGATCAGCTCGTAAGGCTCCTCCCTCAATATTCCATTTCCTTTGCTCTTCACGGAGCGCCCTTAATTTGGAAGTTAGATCAGCTTCCCACTTCTTTGCAAGCATGCGGCTTTTCTCCGATTCAGCTTTCACCTGTGTCTTGGCCCTTTTTGCTTCTTCTAGTTGTTGCTTGAGATGCCGGTTATTAATGATCAAATTCTGAGTTTCTGCTTCGCTAGCCGCTTCACGAACATGCCGTCTCCGCAGTTCACCTATATGAGCAAGGTGCTGTTGCTTCAAGAAGCGTTCAAATGTCAAGTCGTTATATAAGAGAAAAACACGGCGAGACAATTGAAGATTTTGGCCCTCGACTGTGTCGGTAGATGATATCTGAGCATCCTCTGTTAGAGTACTTGGTTGGGCCTGAGATATCGCTTTCTCCGAACCTAACTCATGTTGACTTAGGGAGAGGGATGGGACGCTGTCATTTGGCAACGACTGGTGCAGGGACTTGATAGCTTTATTAGAATTGATCAGATCTTGTAGATGGGTTTGCGAGTCAATCTGCCGTGATAATGTAGGGCTTTCACCACCAGTGGCCGACCGTCTCGTGCTTGACGAGTCTCGATGTGAACGATGACTACTCTGAGACGAGTGACGTTTGACCGTGAGATCGTTTCGGCTGCCCGAAGCGGATTCTGAAAGGATTGACCCGGCAGTATGTGAGTTCTCCCCTTGTGCAATATTAAGGGTAGACGTTCCTATGTTGAAGGAACTACTGAGTAGAGCAGAGTCAGGGCCATCCTTGTCGGACTCATCTCTCCCGTGTTCTGCTCCATGAGGGAGAGTGGGAAAGTTCCGATCAGGGAATGGGTCCAGTTGACACAGAGCTATACAGTCAGCAACGACTTCGGCTGGTTCACTATTTTTCCACCTCCCAAAGTCGTTCTTTTCCGAATCAATCGTAAGAGTGTAAAAGTTCTCATGAAGGAGATGGCACTCCTGAAACCGCTTAGAAGCATGCCGAATTTCGGTCGGTTGGACCTCGATATCATCAGCATCCGAACCCTCGGCATGCCGTAGATATCTCTGTGGTTTTCGGATGTAGTCCATGAAATTGATAGGATACAGACCATATAAGATGGTAAAGTAAGACATAAGCTGTGAAACACTTGTGCCGTCGGCACCGGGCAAGTAAGGACATATTTCCCAGGGATGCGCATTCGGCGATAGCCTTCGTTCGCTATCCGCCTCAACTTCAGTCTGAGCGGATAGCTCTCGTTCCCAGAAAAGCAACCGCGCATATATATTAAATAGCGCGGGCAGATGAGGGACCAACGAGCTGGGCACGTGGGGAAGGATCATGGTCAAGGCAGTAAGAGCGAGAGATACGGCAGTTGTAGAGGTGTCTCGTTGGAGACAGTTGATGATGTTACCAAAAAGGGGTGTTTCTAGAATGGTATATAAATGCGGCGGCTGGCGTTGCACGAGGGTGGAGAGCAACACCAAGGAAGACATGCGCGATTCCTTTTTGCAGAGAAACCCATCCACGAGTATCAAGAAGTCCTAGAAGTCGGTGCTTAGTAGCTGTGTGTGACGCAAATCAAACTGAAGAGGACCAACCTTTGGACGTTTCTTCCCGTACGCCAACAATGTCTCCCTGAAATGTCTCTCCTTGAAATCTTGGCGTGGGTCAACGGCTTTTCCGACCACTGCGCACTCATTCAGCCAGAGTTCCATAACCCGTCCCGCAAGACGCGGACCGAGGATTCCTTTCGGGTCATCCGAGTCGTTGCAATCATCCGCCGTCATCATTTCCACCATGACACCGTGGCTCTCGGACGCAAGGCCTTTTTCTTGATTGAGATGATCGAGAAGCGGCAAAAGCGCCTCGAACCACTGCATCACCCTGTCCGACTGTCCAATAATGGAGCGCAAGCGCCGCAGGATGTTGAGAAAAGGGGCATATCGCGAAGGCACCTGGGCAACATGCTTGTCGAATATAGATAGCAATTCATCATTGATCTTGTCCGAGACACTCTCGTCGAATTTCTCGCCGTGCTTGTAAATGTAGCTTTCGATTATCTCGACAAGATCGTCCGGCAGGGGAAGGCTGGCTGTCGGGGCGAAGGCGCCGATAGCTTTGACAAGCTCCTTAAGCGCCCTGGAGCTCCAGGAAATCGGTCAGTTATCGCGTTCTGCAAGCGATGCAAAGCATTGTGGAGGGGAAAGGCGATGAAGGGTGACACATTCGCGTGCGTGCTGTAGGATGTTTGGAAATGGAGGGAAAAGGGGGTTGATCGTACGGAGTCGAAGACATGGAGGCGTGAGGCCCCGAACGGAGCGAGCTGGAGCGCGGCGGTAAGGATGGTTACTCGTGTCGGTCGGTGTTTCGCGATGTAGCCGGGAATGCTGGACGGTGTATGGGCCGACGTTTGGGACGAGGAGGTTGTATGACTTCAGAGCTACCTTGGCCCTTGCAGGAGCTTGGCCGGTAAGTATGTCGAAGTCGTTCGATGGATTACTCCGTAATGAGCCTATCATCAGACGACAGTCCTGGTGGGGTATTTGAGAGCTGCTGACTGTCCCGAGTCATTGCAAGTGAAGAAGCCAACTCGCCGGCTGGCAACGCAACTTCTCGCACTTGGCTGCATGTAATTGTGGGTCTAGGTAGCTCGGTAGGTACTACCTACTAGATATGTACCTATGTACCTTTCTAGTGTATTGGAAGTCGTACATCGAAGAACAGCGGAGATGATCTGAACCTTCTGACTGATCCATCTCATTTTATGCAATGGTAGGCGGACACACACGTATTTGGTCCCTAGGTATAGACTTAGGATTACGCACTTAGGTAACTGTTGCCATGTTCAATTAATCTACCTAGGTATTGGATGTAATGTAGAAAGCTGGAAGGGTTTACTCTACCTACTACTACTTATGTCCCTAGGTATGTACTTATGTATTTAGGTACGTATAACTTACCTCCTACCTACATAATGTACACAGGTAAGTAATACACTTACACAAAACCACCTATGATATCAAATAGGCCTTTAACGCAGGTAATGTAAAGTAAGTAGGCACTTTCTTAGTACTTTAGGTAAGTAGGTAGGTACTTACGTAGGTAATGCATGCCCGCTTTTCCAATTCTTCTGACATGGTACAGTGTCCGTAGATGCACTAAACACAAGTTTTCCATCCGAACATACCGTATTCGCACGGCGAAAATGTGATCACGGGGACCCATAATTATGGGTTGATCGTTCTTCGAGGCCCACTTCTTCTCTGCTGGTGAGATTTCAGAATCTGGGGGCGGGGACTTTAATTATGGGGCCCCATACCTAGCCAATTGACTGCTGCCGTCCCTCCCGCTACGTAACCGTATGTTGGTCTTGGGAGGTGGGCAGTTACCCGTAGCAGGCAGGGGCACGTATGAGCTGATGAGGAGCCCAGGAGCCCCTCCAGTCGCCCCCTCTATCCCCACGATTTCTGACTCGGCTTCGTCTGTTGTCTACCTGTTCTCTTCTTTCCCTCCATCTCGAGGAACCTCAAAAAGCACCCAGCAGCCGTCGACAACGCGATTGCTCTCGTACCCGTCACGGTTCACCATCAATCGTACTAGACTTGTATACCATCATCCTTTCCTTCCTCAAAGACCTCGTTTTCTCGGATCCTCCATACACGAGCCACCCACCATCCCTTCCCACCACATCAAGAATCTACCTACCATCTTGAAAACCTACTAGTCATCGTTTACCATGGCACACAAGACGTCTGCAGTGTCTGACGAACCCATTGAGGTGCTCTTCGCACTCCAGCCCAAGTTCAACCTTATGGACTTTGCCGGTCCTCTCGAAGTTCTCAGCCGAGCTCTCCATGACAAGAATGACGAGAGTCCGTAGCCCAACCAACAACCCCTCTTTTTCTCTTGGCCTCTACTGACGCTTGCGTTTACAGACACGCAAGCATTCAATTGCACCGTTGCTGCTGCCGAACCCAAGGTCATTTCTGAGCAGGGTGTTTTCGTCGGTTCCCAGATCACCTTCAAGGAAGCTTACGAGCGTCTTAACGAATTTGACGTTCTTGTTATTGTCGGTGGAAATAGCGAGGCCATTCTAAAGGAGAAGGCCGAGCCTTTGCCACTCATCACAGCCTTTGCCGAGCTCCAGAAGAAGGACTCAGCTAGAGAACGAACACTCCTGTCTATCTGCACAGGTTCCCTCTTCCTCGCCGAACAAGGCATTCTCTCGGGCCTGTCAGCTACCACTCACCCCGACTCCATGACTAAGTTCGAGATTCTCTGCAGCAACTACGCCCAGCGTAATCTGCAAGAGAGAACAGACGTGGTGGAGGATTCCCGCTATGTCGTGAACAATCTTCGCTTCGACCTCGGTGACGAAGATGAGAACCCTTACATCCGCCGCAAGTCGGACGCCGGACGACGCCCATCCAATGCTCGGTACGTACACACCTGCAAGTAGTTTGTGTGCAGGTCGCTAATACTGATACCTTTATAGGAAGGGAAGCATCTCGTTCAAAGGTTCGAATACGCGACGAGAGTCTATCACTCGCCGCGCCGCGATGCGCCTAGGGGGTCTTCGGGTAATCACGAGTGGGGGGATATCTGCTGGCCTAGATGCATCTTTGTATCTGGTCAGCATCTTGGTTGACGAGGAGGCAGCAAACGAGGTGGCCCGAGTTATGCAGCATGAATGGGTGAAGGGAACCGTGGTTGACGGTCTTGATGTCTAGAGACGACATTTACTTGGGATGATACCATTGAGTCCATAGGTAGTGGACAGCTATATTCGCTCATGCACTTCGTATGAAGCAGTAGGGTAAACTAGAGTACCTACTTCACATACAGAAAAATGAATAAAAAAAATGAAACTACGAGTACTATATTTTCTCTACTACTTTCATGGGCTTGATGCACTACATTGTTGGAGTACATAGCTACTAGGTAGGTTAGTAGGTAGCTACATTAGTACCTAAGTAGTATCTGTAAGCTTATACCATACTGGAGCTCGAATATGTGAATTCAATATAGCAAGACCCACATGTGACCAGGGTCTAGGCCTAAGTAAAGTTCATTGGCAAGTCAGTGGTGCCCATGTGCACCGGGTGCCGATTAGAAGCCCGGGCCCCACTAAAGAATGCGGAAATTCTTATCGCCGGCTTAGCTGTGCAATGGAGGGACGAAACTGACGAATTTAGGAGTGGGAATCTCTCAGTAAAGTAGAGGA
Organism: Biscogniauxia sp. FL1348; assembly: GCA_022544895.1. Lineage (NCBI taxonomy): Eukaryota > Fungi > Ascomycota > Sordariomycetes > Xylariales > Xylariaceae > Biscogniauxia > Biscogniauxia sp. FL1348. The sequence continues at coordinate 43,016 of JAJNNV010000027.1, forward strand.
ACCTTGAAGTTCTTGTACACTGACTTGTAGGACTCTCCATTGCAATCGCCAACTCAACGACAATGGCGGCCCCGGCGGTACCGAACTTCCGAATAGGAATGAAAAAACTATTCCTGTACGTCCCTGAAGTCACTGCGTCGAACGCAATCCCCCCGAGAAGGGGAAGAAAATTAGGACTTGGCCTAGATTTAGCTAATAGGAGAGCACGCCCGTTCCGTGTCGAGCAGACCCGACCACATGATCACGTTCCTGCGGCCGTCGGCGAACCAGCCGGCGCAGTTCGCGACCTTCAAGGTGCCGCTGCGCTTCAACAAGCTGGACCTGCGCGACTACCTCTTCCACGCGTACAACGTGTCGGTGCTGGCGGTGCGGTCGCACCTGAAGCAGCAGCGCGTGCGCCGCTCCAAGTTCCACCACCGCATCTACCGCCCGCCGCCCATCAAGACCATGACCGTCGAGCTGACCTCGCCCTTCGTCTGGCCCAAGCAGCCCGTCGACAAGTCCCCCTGGAACAGCCCCCACACCGAGCGCAGCGATGAGTTCCGCAAGAGGCAGCAGAAAACCCGATACGAGTTGGATCGTCTCGGCAAGATGCCCCTCTACGCCGAATTGCCCCCCGATAAGGGCGTCACCAAGTTGAGACAAGAGGCCAAGAGGCTGCTCCGGGAAGGCGGGTGGAGGAACGATAGGACGCTAGACCCGAGATTTGAAGGACGGAAGTGAGAACCTGGGGGGAGGCTTTCTTTTTCCTGGGCTAGGGTAGGGGTGCAGCTGAGGAAGACGAGAAATGAGTTTGGTAGGGAAAAGGTCTAGCTGTGACAAGAGAAATGGAGGAGGGATGGGAAAGGAGGGAGAAAAGCTCTATGATATGTCCAAGATATATACTTTAGGACTTGTATGATGCACGATGAACCAAAACAAAAATCTGCTGTACAAATACAGGCGAACATTGTATATTACCTATGCGCTACAAAACATGCCATTATAGAACTTCTATGGCACCGATTTATGTCTAACGACATATATTTCTTATTATTGTCCCTTTTGTGCGACGGGTTCATGATTCGCCTGAACCCAATGGTGTCTCTGTTGGAAGTGTAGCACCTCATTGCCCCAGCCCCACCAGCCAGCAGTGAGGTTCCGTGCAAACACCTCGAGGCCGAGATAATCGGCAGGAAGGATACCGTTAAATAGGGACCTCAGATTGGGCTTTCTTGAGTGGACATCTGGAACACCTAGTATTACCTTGGAGGTCGCGGGTAGCTTTACACCAGCACCCTTTTTCTTCGCGATAAGGAGGCGCTCCCACGGCTTCCGCCATTGCGATTCTACATCGACAACAGGATCACCGGAGCTAGTGATCTTCAGCCACACCCACTCCCCGATAGGTTCCAACCCCCATTGGGCGAGCATGCCATCCGATGGCGAGGTGAGTAAATCTGCTACTGTAGCCTTGTTAGTGACCCAAATAGCCACGAGACCATTTGGCTTAAGGTGTGCCGGGATGGGGATGTGGGCCAGGAGGTCCCGAGCCTCTTCCATGCCGTAGACTGTTGAATATCCGTCCTTCTTTCTCCTTACGGACCGACTCGGCCACGGAGGGTCGAGAACGATGAGATCAAATTCCGGGGCCCGTTTTAGAAAGGATTCTCGCTGCGCGTTTATAGTCCCCAGGAGATAGTGGGCTTGGGCGGGGATGAGCGGTAGCGCATCCGAGGCTGCAGCCTCGGGTTCTGTGGACATCTGCTTCCGCTTCCGTGATACCTTACCACCTGCCTCCTCGTCACTGTCACGTTTATTCCCCGGTAGTTCGCAGATCCGGGGCAAACACCACGGGCCACCGTAACTAGACCGGACTAATTCAACGGCCGATTTGACACGTTCAAGTGCCATCAACTCGGCAATTGCTGCATTCGGCGATATCGTGACGGGCTGCCGCAGGCCCTTTTTGGGCTCTGGGGTCAACCATGGAGTTTTTACTGGACTGGAAGAAAGGATCCGCCTGTCGATGTTCTGCCATGGCAATACCTGGGCCTCCTCGATGGACCGTGGCACGTCGATCAGGATGACAGACTGATCGGGGTTCGCGAAGAGCACGCAAAATTCCAGTTGGTGGGATTGCTGGTAGGACATGCTACAAGGTGGAGACGAGAGGGAAAAAAAGAAAAGAATGGTCTACCTAATGGGTAAGTAGGTAGGTACTGATGAACCAGCCTTGGACGGCAAATACTGGTAGGTAGGTCAAGTAGTAGCAGGTCGGGTATAGGTAGAGTATGAGAGATGATTGACGTACGCCGCGCGCTCTAGTGTAGCATAGAAAACTAGAGATCTGAATCTAGACCACCGACGTCATTAACGGTCAACCTAGATAGTACCCCGTTCCGCAAGTACGGTTAGGCCCCTGGTAGGCAAAATTCAAAATTGTTCAGGGATACTGCTTACTTACATTGATAGGTACATACCTAGATAGGTAACCTTATGTACCTAAGCTAGTAGTATTTACCACCACACTAATGGTTAGGTACAGACCGATAAGCTAGGTAATAGGTATGTAGGTTATGCATATGTCTGTGTCAGTGTAAAACCACTACGTAGGCTTGAGTCAAATGCAGTGCATGGTAAGTTGTCTTTCACTTTATCACCCCATATAGAAAACTTACTTATCCACAAGAAGTAATGAAATAGCTGTAGATCGCGACGTCCATCGGTTTATTGAGACGTAAAACTGTCCACCTTTGGGGCCCTACGCAGAGCTCGTCTACTGGTGCTTCATGTTGGTGTACCTAGTTTTTTGTAGGACAGATAGACACGTCAACACACGCCAATCCATCGCTAAACCATTTGAAGATCGAAGCGTCTCTGTAATCTATTTGATGTGGTCTTGTGCTCGATTGCATCAGATTCTGCAAGGTTGAGCTGCGCCCTCCTCGGATTGGTTAGCTGGTCGGCATCGGCCGGTTGTCCTGCGCAGAGTCACTATTCGTTGGGCCATTATGGTCCACCGCCCACCGCTTCCATAGCATCAATAGGGCTTGGATGCCTGGGTCGACGATTAATTAATGACAGGGCCCGGTTGCCGAGATATCTAATGAATATCACCGGGAATCCGGCAAGGGCTTTTATACAAAGCTGATCTGAGCTGTAGACGCCGTTTGTGCTCGAGTGGTTTTAAATAGAAATAAAAAAGAAAGACGGGAGGCAGCAAGTCGCTCAAACAAACAGGCGCGCGTGAACGTCTGTCCAATCGCAAAGAACATGTCTGAAGGTTCGCTGAAGATTCGAAGCAAAGAGGGGTGGGTCTCGAAAGATTCAGGGGTTTGACAAGATTCCCGAGTAGGGCCGATGATTGGTTCTTTCAGCTAGCTGGGTAACGCCTCTGACATAACCTCTGAGCTAGAGAGGCCTCAACACTATACTCAAAACGGAAAGACCTGCTCGGCTTCCTGGTTTTTGTGGGTCTGAGGGACCGCTAAGTACAACCAGCTTCGCGCGGATCGCCCTGGCCAGAGAACTCCGTCAAATCAAATCCCCAATTCTCTCCAAGCCCAACCTATTTCGACATCGTTCAGCAAGTCCCAAGACGACGGAGGGAGACAATAATTTTGGCATAATGTCTTTGTCGTTGCCTTGCTTTTTGACTTCCCCCCTCATTCATTACACGTTTGTCTAACAACGTTTACTGAACGGGGGCACCGACTCATTGTTGTTGTTTTTTGAGTGAATAGTTGACCTTGGTTATTACCTACCTAGTCGTAGCTTGCTTTGTTTCTCGTATCATTGATGCATGCTTGGCTTTTCCGCATAGCATTCGTTACTTAGAAACAGTCATCGACGGGAATGGTTTCACTTCCCGCCATTTTCCCTCTCTACTGTACATAAACAGAGCGCTTCCGAATGCACTCTACTTCCACACCAACCTATCCATCGACGCAAATATCTATCTATAACACAAGGACGGACCTCAACTATTCTAGGTCGGCCAGCCGACCACAACATCCATCGAGATGAGTGACGCCGCGGGTAAGTTGATGCTGCTATTATTTCCACCACCGCTCAGACTCTGCGCATCCAAAACATCTTGGTTTACTCCATTTACTGACGACCACTCCAGGAACTGGCAATGCGCGCGCAGAGCAAGGCATCAGCTTGGTAGCTTTCTTCACAGCATTGAGCACCTCGTTGGTGATTTTTGGTGTCCAGACAGGCTTCTTTTTGCTGTTGCGAAATAAACTCGCTAGAATATTGTAGGTGGTCCTTGAACCCGTCATGAAACGACCATCTGTGAGTATCTACTCCGTACTGACGCTCTCTCAGCAAACCCAAAACTTTTCTTGTCCCCGAACGTGAACGAACAGAGCCACCTCCGAGCAGTCCATGGGGATTGATTTTCGCACTCTTTCGATTCAAGGACCGTGAGATTATTAAGAAATGCGGCCTCGACTCTTACTTCTTCCTCCGATACTTACAGACGTTGCTGGTTATCTTCATACCTATGGCGCTCATCATCATCCCCATTCTCGTACCACTGAACTATGTGAATGGAAGAAGCCAAGACTTTTCTGTGAACGGAACGAACAACACTGATGGACCGAACTCTAACATTACCGGGCTAGACACTTTGGCCTGGGGCAACGTGGATCCGGAGCACACCCGGAGGTACTGGGCGCATCTCGTCCTTGCGGTGCTAGTTGTTATATGGGTTTGTGGTGTTTTCTTCTTCGAGTTCAGGGTTTACATCAAAATCCGTCAAGATTGGTTGACCACTGCAGAACACCGCTTACGAGCTTCCGCAACCACCGTCCTAGTCAGCGGCATACCGGACAAATGGCTCAGTGAAGAGGCTCTTCGGGGTCTCTTCGATGTATTCCCTGGCGGGCTGCGAAACGTCTTCCTCACACGAGATTTAACGGTTCTGCTGGAAAAAATCGCCAAACGTGATAAAATACACCTACAATTAGAGGCTGCCCAAACAGACTTGATCCGAATGGCAAAGAAAAAGCAGCTTAAAAAGAGAGAAAAGGATGAAAAACAGGCACGACGGGCTTCAAGAACTCATCGACCGACCAAAGAGGAAAAATTGGAACGCCAGAAACAAGAGGACGAAGCCGCGAGACAACAGGCCGAAGCTGGTCAGGGTATAAGTAGTGGTGACCAGCATGAGGTACCACATGATATTGCCGACGTTGAGGATGAATCGCCGCGTCCCGATACAGGTGCTACCAATGGGCTTAATATCCTCACTACTGGTTTCTCAAAGTTGACCGGGGGGATTGGCAAAGGTGTCGAGGTTATGGGCAAGACCAGCCACGGAATCCTGAAAGACGCTAGGCATATTACACATGAACTTGACGATACCATCGAGACGACGAATGGTTTTGTACCAATAGAATCGCCACGGGGCGCTCCGCCTTCGCGCGGATCAGACCGCCGTCGGGTACAACTACCCGATGAGAAAGATCTCCCCAGGCCCTCTACGCAGCATTCTAATCGGCCTAGAGTCTCTGAAGGAGATGCCGAGGATCAGGTTATGGGAGCTACCGCCGCCTCCCAACCTCGTCATTCGCACAACGGTTCCATATCCCAAGACTCGATGCTCAAGAAGGAAAATATTGAGATGCGATACATCGGTAACTCTACGCGCAAAGTTTCGAATCTTGATAGCATGTACGACAATGAGAGAACAAGATGGTATCAGTTTTGGAAGCCGCCGTCGGGTGGGTTCGCCTCCCCAGTCCCTCAAGGGTTCGACGGCAACGAATTTCCTTTCAAGCAAAAGACTTTTTGGGAGACTGTGAAATCGGCTATTCCATTCCTTGGAGATGATGAACAAACCACGGTTGAATACCCCAAAGCTTACGACGAGGATTGCAAGGAGGACCGGGACGATGGCGCGGAATGGCAAAAGTGGCTTAAGAAGTCTGAACGACCTACACATCGTCTTGCGAACTTCGAGTGGACACCGGATTGGCTTCCTGGCCTTCCTTTCTTGAATAAGAAAGTCGATACAATTTACTGGTGTAGAGAGGAACTGGCACGGCTTAACCTGGAAATCGAATTAGACCAAAAGAACCCAGAACGTTACCCCCTCATGAAATCGGCGTTTATCCAATTCAACCACCAAGTTGCGGCGCATATGGCCTGCCAGAGTGTTATTCACCACGTCCCAAAGCAGATGGCACCGCGTACAGTCGAAATTTCGCCAAATGACGTGATCTGGGATAACATGGCCATCAGCTGGTGGTCCGAGTGGCTCCGGACCACCATTGCCGTGGCTATTGTCGTGGGCATGACCATTCTGTGGGCTTTCCCCGTTGCCTTCACTGGTTCGATTTCTCAGATCGACGATCTAGTTAGAACGTTTCCCTGGCTAGGATTCCTGGAGAAGAATGAGGCGATCTCCAATGTCGCGTCGGCAGTTGCTGGTGTCCTGCCAGCCATCTTGCTTGCTATACTTCTCTGGTTGGTTCCTATTATCATGAATTTCCTCGCTGGCCTTAAGGGTGCCAAGACGGGGACCCAAAAGAGTGAAACCGTCCAGAAGTTCTACTTCGCCTTCCTCTTCGTCCAAGTCTTCCTGGTTGTCTCGTTATCGTCTAGTGCCATCTCGACTCTGGAGGGCCTATTGAACGATCCGACGAGCGTTGCAGATGTCCTTGCCAACAGCTTGCCCTCAGCATCCAACTATTTCTTCTCTTACATGATCCTACAAGCTCTTAGCGCAAGTTCCGGTACCCTCCTCCAGATTGGAGCACTGATAAACTGGTACATTGTGGCGAAGGTTCTAAACAGTACGGCGCGAAACAAGTGGAGGACAAACACGACCTTGCCAGACGTGAAATGGGGCACTTACTTCCCCGTTTATACTAACTTTGCATGCATTGCGCTGATTTATTCCATTATTGCTCCCATAATTTCCATATTTGCCATCATCACGTTTAGTCTGCTGTGGGTGGCCAATCGTTACAGCATGATATATGTCAACCGGCTTACCATCGACACTGGTGGGGTGCTTTACCCACGGGCCATCAACCAAACCTTCACGGGTCTCTATGTAATGGAGATTTGTCTCATCGGTCTTTTCTTCCTTGTCACCAACGAGCAAGGCGTGCATTCATGTACTCCCCACGCCCTTATTATGATCGTTGTGACTATCCTTACAGTCATATATCAGTTCCTGCTGAACATGTCGTTTGGACCGTTGCTTCGATATCTTCCAATAACCTTCGAGGACGAAGCAGTGCTCCGCGACGAAGCTTTTCAGCGAGCTCAAGATCGTCGTTTCGGTATAGTCGATGATGATGATGATGATGAATCATTTGACAAAGAAGGAAAGCCCTCCCACCATCATCACAATGCCGGCCAGTCAACCTCCATGGATAGTACTCATGAAAAGACGGGACGTGGAAACAAAATTGCCAACTCGATGCCGGTTAGGGGGATCAAACATGCGGGGACCTGGGCTGCGCGTGGTGGTAAAAGTACTTATGACTTCACATTCAAAAAGGCAGAGAATGGTTTCAAGAGCATGCACAAGTACCGCGCAGAACGCAGGCAGAAAGACATCGAAGCACAGAGAGCTATTGGCGAAGCTTTGTATGGAGGTTTCCATGACGAAATCGAGGACTTAACGCCTGAAGAGAGAGATCGACTGGTTCATGTCGCATTCACACACTCGGCTTTACGAGCAAGGCGGCCAACCGTGTGGATTCCACGTGACGATCTCGGCGTCAGCGACGACGAAATACGAAGAACCCAAGAATTCAGTGAGCATATCTGGATCTCAAACGAAGGCACGGCGTTGGATAGCAAAGTACGTGTCGTTTATGGTCGGGCGCCTCCCGACTTCTCAGAGCTCGACATCATCCAACTCTGAGTGGAATTCGACACGATGCATAGATGGCATTGCAGTACGACGGACATGAGGAGGATGGGTTTATGTTGTATAGCAGAGCCAGGGAGAGGGCATGTCTTCTCTGCAAAGAAGGAAAAAACCCCAAGGGAAGGCGTTTGTTTGCATTAGAGTACCAGCATACTGGCACAGGCATTTAGCATGGATTGGCATTTACGGGTTGTAGACCATAGAGCAGAAGCGATTTTAATACTAGGACTACTTTCTATGTATGTATACCATGACAATTCATATTATATTTCATGTTGTTACTTTTAAGGGGAGTTGCACCAGTCTGGAAATACTAGCCTCAATGCCTAACTAGTACGTAGCATGTGCTTAATGTGCGTGACCTTTGTATGATATACTCCAGATATTCATTTCAGAGGCGTTAGTAAACGTAAGTGGGTAGGTTTATAGCATTTGAGTCTATATAATATTTGTGTATGGCTTTTCTACACATTGATGCTCCCGTCACGTTGCCACGGCGCTGGTGGGAATGCAAAAGAACTATCAGTGGGCAACCTAAAGTTAATCGATACAGCCTAAAAGGAGCTATCTTGTAAGCTCTTCTCGTGCATTGATGAGTCCATCAATTAAACACTTGCGTGGAGTCTTGAAATGGTATGTACCAGTAGAATTGTGGGGAGCAGCGGGAATGCTTGTTAGTCATTTGATACGAAGCGGGAACGCTCGTGTTGGTACATTGTGAGCGGGAGTAACCTACCTATTTGGGAAATAGAAATAACCTTCCGATTTCTAGTGTATGGATGAAAACTAATACGTACTTACTTAGTACATAGGTAGGCGGGGCGGGCTGTGGCCATAGGTATTTCCTACCTAATACCTACTCCCGAGGTCTTTATCTATAAGGTTTCTCTCTCACATGCACTTCTCTGCCGAGCAAGTGCCTAGCGTAACGTTCATTGGGATATGTAATGTCTTTAACCTTACCGAGTGAGGTAATGCGTCTTGGAGTATTTGACTACTACCTACTTAAGTATGTACCAATTGACACTACATAACTATAACCTAAGTTAGTATCAATATGTGTACCAGACATAAGTAGATAAGTCGACCGCAGCACCCTGCAGTTACTTATGCTGTCTGACGTCGGGTGATCAGTCCGGCGGTTTACACTAGGAGGTACATAGGTAGGTAAGTAGTCAGTCTGCATGTAGTAGCGAGACCCCATGAGCACTGAAGGCCCCATAATTACCTGCTTAAAGATTGCTTCTACTATGTAAGTATACGATATTATGCACGTGTTATCTGTGATTGATGTGCCCCCGGAAGCTGTGATGGGTTGGGCGGGAACCACACTATCTACCTAGGTAGTAGGTATGTACCTATCAAAACTAGACACACCCACTATACGCGCAACACGTACATTGCTAGTACCTACCATAAGTAAGCCTTTTTTCTATTCTTGGAGTATGTATGTATCAAATGTAGGAAGTAAGTACTAGGTAGTACATACACAGAACAACTGCCGGACCGTGCGAGGTAACGTCAACAGGGCGAGAGCGTTCCCCCAACCCCCCTATGCAAGCTGTGCACATCAAGTACCTAGGTAGTACCTAGGCATGCCATCTTATTGCGCTAAATAATTTGAGGGGTCTTGGCAGATTCTTCTCGAGTTTACAATTATCCATTAATTAAGGTTGAGTTATCTAAACCTCTTACCCTAGGTCAATACTTACAACATTCTAACCTAACTGTCTCCTCTCTCTTCCACTTCTACTTCCACATCCACATCCACTTCTAACTCTTTTCTCCCTCGGCTGATCAACCATCCTCTATCTCCTCAACTTACTTTCTGGTACTCCCGAGCCCTCGGACGTCAGCATCTGACAACAAGCCCCAGAGAAGCTTCCCGTGCCGCATCTTAGCCATTCCCGTCTAGTTTATAGGTACTACGTACCGATTACATTCGTTTATTTACCTACCATCGAATTGCCTAGTCGATCGATCAATCAATCAAAACACAGCTTTTGGTGGCGCGGTCTCCTTCTGAGCCACGATCGATTCCTAATAGTAAATCCCCCTCCACCATTGGAACCTACTTTGTACACTACATCCCTCCACCCGGGGTATAATCCCACGTTTCCCGGCCCATCGATTCCCATTGTGCGACATCTTTCTCATCCCCGCGACCCCTTTGCCTCTCTCTCCCTCCTCCCACAGGGTCGCAGGTCTGGCCACCAATCTTGACTTACTCTGCACCCTTTGACGCTACTTGGCATACCTACGACTGCAATAGCGATAGTTGATAGACAGAGAGAGGGACGATGGGCAAAATACTCGGGACAGGCCTGAAGTGGCTGCTGTCTTCTCTCGTATTTGCCCAAGCACATGCGTTTTACATACCCGGTAAGCAGCCGCCGCTTCCGAGACCACGTTTCCGGGAGATATCACAGCAGAGAGAGGACAACAGCTTCTAATAGATATGCCCTTCTGTAGGTTGGTCCATAAAGAGCTATAAAGAGGGCGAGCATATTCCGCTGCTCGTCAACAAGGTATACTCGGACAACACTCAACTACAATATGCCTACTACGACCTGCCCTTCGTCTGCCCCCCGACTGGCAAGACCCATGCCTCGGGCTTGCTGAGCGGCCAGAGCATATCCCTAAATCTGGGAGAGGTGCTCCGTGGCGACCGAATTGTCACCTCCGACATCGACCTCACTCTTGGTCACGACACAAGATGTAGCTTTCTCTGCAACCAAGAGGTTACTCGGAAAGATCTGAAAAGAGCCAGACAGTTGGTCAAGGATGGGTACGTTGTAGAGTGGATCGTTGACAACCTGCCTGGAGCTACGAGCTTTGTCACGGTCGACAAGTCGCGGAAATATTACGCAGCTGGTTTTAAGCTTGGTTATACCGATTACACTTCAAGCACCGGAAAGCCGCGCTACTATCTGAATAATCATCACACCATCGTAATCCGTTACCGATCCGCGCCCGGCCGTGATGGCGAAAGGGGCGGCAAGGTTGTTGTGGGTTTTGAGGTCTATACCAAGAGCATTGGTCCAGACGGCAAGCGAGAAGAAGGCTGCCCTGCCGAACTTCACGATGTTGACGAGAATTTTGAGCTTTACATGGCACCGAACAAGACCAGTGATTCGTCGCTGCAGAACTCGCAGCATTCATCTGATGCCCATGATGATATGGACGAAGGCGACGATGACGATACGATTACCATTCCATACTCATACTCGGTTTATTTTCGAGAAGACAACTCCGTCGAGTGGAATCGTCGTTGGGACCTGTACTTCGTGAACCAAGAAGAAGGCTCGAGAATTCATTGGCTGGCTATTATCAACTCATTGATCATATGCGCACTCCTGTCTGGCATCGTTCTCATGATCCTGTCCAAGACCATCAGGACCGACATAAAGGGTTACAAGGAGGCTTCTGCTGAAGATGGTAGAATCCGCCTGACACGCAAGTTGAAATCTGGCCTACGCTCTCCTAAGCCGGAGAAAGCCAGTCATGGTCTATTAGACCAAGGAGCCCAAGGCGATGACGGCGCCGATGTTTCATCAGACGATGAGGCGTTGGAGGATGTCACGGGATGGAAGCTGCTACATGCCGACGTATTTCGGAAGCCCGGATATGGGCATCTCCTCGCGCCTCTTGTCGGATCCGGCATGCAGCTTTTGTTTATGGCACTTGGCCTAGTTCTTCTCAGCGCGATTGGGATTCTGAACCCTAGCTTCCGGGGCGGTTTCCTAAGTGCCAGCGTTGGTCTCTTCATCTTCGCGGGTATATTTTCCGGCTACTTCTCCGCTAGGGTGTACAGGACATTTGACGGCCAGAACTACCGAAAGAATGCACTTGTTACCGCTTGTCTTTTCCCAGGCCTTCTTTTCAGTTTAATATTTATGTTGAACCTATTTGTCTGGGCTCAGGCATCGAGTACAGCGATACCCTTCGGAACTTTAATTGCTCTTGTTCTTCTTTGGCTCGGTATCCAGGTTCCGCTGGTATATGTAGGTTCTTGGTACGGATTTGTGCGCACAGGCGCTTGGGAGCACCCTACGAAGACCGCCACAATCCCTCGGCAGGTCCCTCGACAGGCCTGGTATATCAAGAGTATGCAGTCGATCCTTCTAGCCGGACTTATCCCGTTCACGGTCATATTTATCGAGCTTCTCTTCGTTTTCCAGTCCATGTGGCAAGATAAGAGCGGGTACTATTACGTCTTTGGCTTCTTGTCGGTCGTTTCCATCATACTTGTTCTCACAGTTGCCGAAGTTACGGTGGTAACGGTCTATGTCCAGCTCTGTTCGGAAAATTACCACTGGTGGTGGCAGTCCTTTTTCGTCGGTGGCGGCAGCGCCATATGGATTTTCCTCTACAGCATTTGGTACTACCTTTTCAAACTGCATATCTCGGGCTTCGTTAGCTCGATGTTGTTTTTCGTTTATAGCTTTATGGCTTGCTGTGTGTACGGGCTGCTCACTGGAACTGTGGGTTTCCTGACGGCCTACGCCTTTATTAGGCGATTGTATGGGTAAGTCTACTTCTAATATCAGACCCTGCATACCGGGTAATTCTGTGGTCTGTTTCCGTACTAACTTGGTTTTCTGCAGTGCTATCAAAGTAGATTAATTCGTAATGTGATCCTACACTATTAACGTAATGTTAAGGAATCGATACCTTAATAGAATCTTGACGCTTACACGGTCATTGTGGGGAAGGCATCAGACCGGCGCAAGGAAACTTGGGTGGACTCTTTAAAAAAACAGTAGAAAGCCTACTGATTTGTTATTTTTTTCAAAAGGCTTTAAAGGGGGGGACGAGGGAAAACGAGAGCATAATAACGAAATGACTGATAGGTAGCAGTACAGGGTTGCACATAGCTCCCACAACGAATTATTTGAATATACAGACAGTCCCTTTGAATTCGTTCCGCGTCTCTGTCCACCTATACAGCAACATACACAACCTTTCGCTTATATCCACCCCCATCGGGTTAGAATGTGTGACAACTAATATAGGCCATTCAACAAGTTTCAGTGGTTTTGTTTTGTATGGGCATGGGAGCCTTATTTTTTTAGCCTTATTTTTTGGCACTATCTTGAAACACCGTATAAGACACTCGGTGCCTAGGCTGGACAAGTAGATAGACTCCCAACTCGATTCGATTACAGCTGGCTGCGGACCACGTTCTTGCCCATGGATAGCCAGAGCCCCGAGCCTTCGGCCATAATGTTACCTAGGCGAAGTAAAGGGGAAAAAGGCCCCAAATTGTCAGTAAGCATGACTTTTTCTCCTTTTTTTCTCTCTTTACTTCTTCTTCAAGAGCCAAAAAGGGAGAAAAAGAAGAGAGATGGGATGTAGGGGGTTTTTTTCTCTTACCATCCTTATCCTCAATGGTGCCCCGAACAAAGAGCTTGCGGCCTTCCCGCCGCGTCACCCGCCCGCGCACTAGGACGACCTGCGGCGTCCGGATCTTCCGGCGGTAGTCGGTCTGGAACCGGACTGTGTAGGATCCGTGGGCTGTTTGGTGGAGGAGGGAGAGCAGAGAGGGGGGGCGATGGGTTAGCTTCGTTCGGGGTTCTTATTATCAACACCAAACCCCCTTTCCAACTTTCCCCGTTCCCGCGTTATATATATATAAAATCAAGGTTTGGGAGGGGGGGGGGGGGGGTATGAGGAGAGAAAGAGAAAGAAGAAAGGGGTAACTCACAACACTGCTGATTCGCCGCGGTGCTCATGACCTCGTCCATGAGGACGCCGTAGAGGCCGCCGTGCAGGGTGCCCGCGTAGCTGTTCAGGTCCGGGCCCAGATCCACCAGCGCGCTGTAGACGAGGAACGGGTTACGCGGGTCTTCGCCGGTTGCGTCTCCGTGTTCGTCGCCGCGGAGGATGCGCGAGGATGCTTCTCGCCCGTTTGTGGTTTGCTCCCGGGTCCCGAGAGGCCGCACCCAGGTCACGCACGCCCGCACCGTGGTCGGGCTGTTCACTACCTTCCGCACGAAACTGGCTTCCCCGCTTGCGAGAGGGCGGCGGTCGGGCACTATTATCGATGTGGAAGGAGAAGAGGAGGAGGGGGAGGGGGGCAGGAGAGCTGCGCACCAGGGGATGCCGCGGAAGTGGGCGATGGGGTCTCGGACGGGTTGGTTGTGGTCTTGGACTTGGAGGGGGGAGGAGGTGGGGGGAGACATTTTTTTGTCTGGTTGGATTGGGTTGTGTAAGTATGTGGTGAGCGAAGAGGGTGGGTGGGTGGTGAGGAAAGAGAGGGTTCGTTGAGGGAGGGATCGGGGTTGAGATGAGGCAAGACAAGGCAAGGCAAGATGGATTTATGAGAATCAAGACGTGTACCGTGTGATAATCCTGCTCTCTTGTAGCGCCCAAGGCGATGAAAGTGAGAGAGAGAACGTACTCTTTACACTCTCACCAGCCCACAGGTAACCTAGATGCCAAACTTCACACGCGGATATCGACGACGTCAGGTTAGGGAGAATAGTATAGATGGTACCGAGGTAGAAGCCAATATGTAAAGAAAACCCCGATCTCGAAAACTCGAGCCCCGGCTTTTTCTCCAGATCTCAAAGGGCACGAGGCCCCCTCCCCATCTTGTATGGGGAGAAAAGACTCGGGATTTGCTTTTTCTTCTCCCCCCCCTCCTCCTTACCCCCTGGTAACTATGTACGGTGCGCCATCATATTCGGGGGAAAGGTCTCGATCCCGTGCAGTCGCTTCGAAGTCGGTACCTAATTCGTGAGGTCTCACATTGAAGAAGAAAATATAAATAAAAAACTATCCACGATATGGATATGACATCGATATTTCATACTTCACTAGTACCACGAGGACGATGTCGCCGGCTAGGTTAGACTAATACGAGAGCAGTACCGTTGCGTGGAACGGTAGAGCCCATGAGACTCAACGGGACGACGGCGTCTGCTATTAGATGCGCATGGCGACCAAATTTGGAATAAAGATAGGTACAACATACGCTGCGGTGTGGGATTACCTACTCCTTGCTCTGGTTAGTGGCAAAGGAAGCTATTGCCGAGTACGACATGCAATTAATACAATGGACTTCCCTATTCTACACATCCGTTTCTGAGATCTTGGGTTTCGGAAACGGTGGGAGACTTTGCGCTTTTACACTAGTATCTATATATATATAATTGCTGTATGATAGATGGGTGAAACAAGGCGTTCGGCGTGCCTAAAAGGACTGGTAGTACCTACTATAGTAACTGTACCCCCACATGCTTATGCCAAATATAGTTAGTCAACCTTGGTACGCCACATTAGGTACAAAGTCCACAGAATTAAAGGTATTAAGGTTGTTGAAAGTTATCGCGTCGCGTACGAAAAACATCAATGATACATCTTACTTATTATAACACAACGCTTTCCCTTATCCCCCTTATAAAAAAAGAGGGGGTATCGGAAGCCGGAGTAGTTATTCCGGCAGTGACAGCGCGCAATTAGAAAAAAAAAAATCAATTCACATACTAGAAGTGATTTGAAGTGATTTACGACATGTTGTTTTCATTGACTATGTCAAGACAAAATAGGTACTTAGATTACTACGGGCTATGTACTTGATGTGGCGTACCAAGGTTAGCTAACGATATTTAGCATAAGTATGTGGAGGTACAGTTATTATAGTACCTACTACCAGTCCTTTTAGACACGCCGAAGGCGTTATTGACGGACTTTTCCCATGTGGTGAGCCGGCAGTCAATATTTGCTTTCATGCATTTTATCTCTCTCCCGAATATAGTATCCATAATTCCCATAATCTTTCCTCATCGTCTAAAAAAATAAATACCCTTTCCACATACCTCATCATTGAGTCTATCGCAACTCGCGATGCTTTGTATGCCCATAAATAATCCAAGAAAAAAATGATACGCCTCACTCCACCGATGCTACCATGTCCGCCCGCCCCAATCTGTACAAGGCCCTCCTGTCTCTCTTTATCTATATACTGAATAGGGTTTTTAACCGCTCGTAGCTATAGAAACTTACAGCCGCCATCGGCATGACTTTGGCATAACCGATAGTGAGGCCAACGAAAAACCCGGACACGCCGCGCTCCCTGAAGATCATGCCTATCGTTTCCCCTATCCGAAGGCGATGTCCGTCTCCAACGGCCCCGCCAACTTGCATCCGCCGTCTAATAACTTCAAGCGGGTACGATACCGTCTGTGAGACCACACCCGAGATGCCTCCCGCAGTCAACTCAGCCCAAGCGCGTAGCGGCACGGGCTTGTCTTTTGGCGCATTGGCGGGTTGTGGAAGGGTGGTGTACTGGCGGATCGAAGGCAGGCGGAAGAAGTCGCCGGCCGTGTCGTGAGTCAAAAACGACACCCCGGCGTACGGTACCATACCAATTATAGTCGTCGAGAACCCTCTGTAGAAATTTATTATCCCGGAGCGAGGCGCCATAGCCTGGACTGTCGTGGTAGCAGCCCCGGCAACGCTCTTCACAGCGCCGGAGCCTGCTGTGACGGCGGCCGGCTGCGGTTTCGGAAACGGGTGTTCGTGGTAAATCTTGTTGCAGATGTCGGTGAGCGACGAGCTCCTATGCTTCGTCTCAAACGCTAACCGCACGCGGATAACCTCTAGCGGGTATGTAAATAAGACGGACGTGACGCCGGCCAGGGAACCAGCCGCGAACCGGCGGAACCATGTCTCCTGGTGCCGCGAGCCGATAATGGCGGCGCGATACTGCTCGTAGGCGACAAATTTGATGGCCGCGTAGGGATAGATCTTGAGTAGTGTTGCTGAATGCCCCCGAAACAGTCCCACGATGCCGTCCCGGCTGTGTATATCCCTAATGGCTGTGCCCACCCCGACCCATGATCCCTGGTATTTTGCGAACTGCGGGTTGCTAGTTTGGAAGAGAATCTTGACTCGGTCGAGAGGCGCGACGGTGGTCTTGGCCTGCGAGAAGGAAAGAAGGAAAAGTCAGTATGCCTAGGACGATACGATCCTGCGTCGCCATAAGGGGGGGAGGGGAGAGAACGTACGGCGCAGCCTGCCAGACCACCCGCTATGCCGGAGCGCAATATGTAGTCCATACTATGCTTATTCGGCTGTTTTTCTTTCCCCGTCGTTATTGACCGCCGGTCGTCGATGGCAGGTTCTGCACTCGGACTGCGCTCGGCAGCGCTGGCGACGGCACTCCCGGCTTTTCTGATAACCCCATCCATCTTTCCGATGAGGATATCCGTGTTTCCTTCTCTATGGGAGGGGATATCGGAGATAGAGGCATAGTTCGGGAGGGTCGATGGCATGCCGTCGCCACCACAGCCGCGGGCTTTGATTCCCGGTCGCTAGATGCAATTGATTTGAAAAAAAGGGGGACGGTGCTAACACCGGTGAGGGATTGGTGTCGCAGAAGGTTTGTGCCCCTTGGGGATAGGGAGCCGGAGGGTTGTGTCGCGTGCCTTTTTTGAGGAGTAGAAAGGGGGGGGGTTGTTCGGGGTTAGGATGGAGAAAGTGGCAGATAAAAGAATGACGAAGGCGTTTCTCCGGATTTTTGGATTTATTTGAAAGCGGCGAACGTCATTCGCAGCAGTTTTCCCTCCCGCCCACACAACTGGGCCCCACGCATGCCCCAAGCCGAGGATTACCGATGCTTAATCCGCCCAGGACCTTAAAAGTTCCGCCTCACCGGTTCTAGATTCTTAACCTTACCTAAGTACCTATGTACACTACATACAAACGTTACGGGGCATCTGAATTGTGCATGTACGACTAACGGTAAGTAATACAAACGTCTCTAGCCTAAGATCCTCTTGTATCCCTTGCATCGATATCTACACCAAAAGGGGAAATGCTGTGGAATGCTAGACGACCTCAACCCAGTATCTACCTACTTATACTGCAGTTGATATACCTATGCAACAATTTCAAGTTCTATCTAGTTGGATTTTCTTTATAAGAAATTCCGTCTTAATGTGAATTTTATATTGGATTGATTGGATTGACTGAGTCTGTATCGTGAGAAAAGATTGGCCTGCTTCCATTACTTCTCAGTCTATATGGGTACCTTGTAAGGGGGGGTTCAGCGAGCGTTCATGTTCAAAATGGTATATATACATAAGTATGTGCTCTTGTCCGTATTTATGGTGTTGTTAATGATAGTGAGATGCTGCATCCGCTTGGTTATTGGGTTTGTGTTTATACCCACAGTCAACTTCTGCGTAATATTCCATTAAGTGAGTTGAGGGGAGAGCTCTTGCCCGGCAAAGTCTCTCTAGTTAACGGACAGATCCTTCGGGTATTGAGTTATCACGGCCGTCAAAAGGTTAACTCCAGTCAAATGGGTTTCCTCAGAAAGTCACAGGCCAGTATTCTAACTTGACGTGAGCCAGTTCTCCTGCTTCATGTTCTCCTTCTCCCTGATCGCCTCCACTTCTTCCCGCTTTGCGTTGTGTGCAGCAACAACTTGGTTGAAGGGGTTGTCGGGGCTTTTAGCAAACTCGTCTCTGATCAGCTTCTTACGCTGGTTCAGACGTAGGCCGTGTCCGCTGCCGTCAAGTGTCATCTCTTTCATTCTCCTTTCCTCGTATGCAGCCAACGCGGCAGGGTATCTCTTCTCTGGGTGCCTGTCTATCTTGACCTTTGTGCCACCATCTACAACATCGAATAGTGCGAGGGCTGCGTCTGTACCAGTGGCATTAAGCGCCTTCTCAGCCTTTTTGTTGTCGTCGTCATCGCCAATATCTAGCTGTGATAGATCTAGGCCTCGGTTGGTTTTCTTGACCGCTGTCTTCTTGTTCTTCGGGGCTGCACGACTCGGTTGGCTCTTCTCTTCTTCGGCTAGGAGGGATTCGCGTTCGGCTTTCTTCCGGGCCTGTTCAGCCTTCTTCGCCGCTTCTGCTTCCCTACATAACGATCAGTAAGTGGCCCGGCAAAGTTTAGACCGCATGTTTCCATAGTCAGAGTATACCGGTACAGAAAAAAGAATTAATTATTCGTGGTAGTAGCATTGCTATAAATCTCAACTCGTAGAGACGATAGAAAGGGAGATCCTTACTTCCTAGCATTGCTCTTAGCACCTTTCGACCATTCTGCCTCCTCCGCTGCGGCCTTCTTCGCGTCCTCAGCTGCGGCTTTACTAGCAGCGGCCTCGGCCTTCCGAGCCTGGCCCGCGGCCTTCTTGCTGTTGTCGGCGCCCTTTTTCCCGGCCATAGCGTTTCTGGTTATGATCTATCAGATAAGAGCCGACTCTATTCAGATGTAACAATAAAACTTGAGACGAAGATGGGGGCTAAAGGGAGGCTTCAAATTCGATAAATGCCTGATGTCAGAAACTAGGCCCAAGGTTCCTATACTACATCTATATTGGCTCATCTTGACTAATAGCAGGCGGCGGGGCAGGCGGGGTGATATTCGAAAAAGTGGCTGAAATTGGTAGGATTCGGCTCCATAAGAATTAGTTGCAGTAGCTGGTCCCTTCACCTTGAACAGTGCTCGTTCTAGGATGGTCATGTCTTATTGATACTTTCTTAGTTGAACTCAGAAGTTCTTGTTGACCGTTTCTTATAACAATATTAAACCAGACATGAACCATCAAATATTGACTGCTTTTATAATAGTTGACAGGTAGCAAGGGTTCCTTAACTACCCAGCTGCTTCTATTGACCTACCCATTACGGAAATACTTATATGCAGTTGGTTAGTTGCTGGAACGCCTTAATGCAGACCTGGTACCTCTCAACCCTGTAATCCTATAACTTGAATGGATGTATAGGAACTTGAAGGGCAGATTCTCTCCTTTTCCGTGACCAATCATCCAAAGCTTTGGTTCAAACAAGAACATCGTGACGATCAGGGGTGTGAAGAAACGCGTGCCGCCTGGTACCGCTCTGTCGGCGCCTATGTCAGGGGGGTCATTGGCCGCCAATGCTGCACTGCCAGCATGTTCTCATGGGCAGGACATCCTACGAGGCCGCCATGGTAGCCGCGGCGGTCAAATAGCATGGAGTCGGAATCAATATCTTATAATCTTACCTTCGTCTTCATGGTAGTGACGGTTTTTCTCTGCGGGTGAGCTTCGTATATGCTTTTCACGATGCTTGTAAATTCATTAACACGACGTCTTAAGGCCAACCTCTCCAGCCACGGGGGCGTTTCGCCGGAACCACAACAGACAACCAAGATTGAGCGATCAGATGAGAAGCAACAACCTCGAGGCAAACCAGCATACCCATATCAAGAGCTTGCTGATTCTGAAATACGGCTACTTAAAATCCTTCCAGGAGCAGGTGAAGATGATATTGAGTGTTACCTCGACCAGGTACCCTTAAGCACAAACCCGAAGTTCTATGGGTTGTCATATGTCTGGGGCAATGGACCTCCGCGCAAGACTATCATGCTAGATGGCCAGCCATATCAAATAACCTACAATCTCTACGAATGCCTACGCCAGCTCAGAGAACTCCCGGATACTGAATATTTGGACGACTATTTTTGGGTTGATGCCATCTGCATTAACCAAGAAGACGTCAAAGAGAAATCACAGCAAATACCTCGAATGAGCCAGATCTACCAATCGTGTCTTCAGGTTATTGTCTGGCTGGGGCCTAACGGGCCACCGGCTGGTAACGCAGTGAAGCGACTTTTACGAGACCCAGCCTCGATTCGGGACTGGGTATCGCCAGTTGTGAGGCCCAATTCGGTGTGCGGCTCACACAAGCCAACCCCTGACGATATCGTCGAAGAGTTGTTTGAGAAAGTCGACTCCTTGTTCTTCATGCTGTCTCCGGACGGCCATGACGACGATGTAGCTCTCAGGAGAGCATTCGGGCGATCGTACAACGCGTTGGTTCGTGCTGCCATAGAACTATTTCAACGGCCCTGGTTCGCGAGAGCATGGACCATCCAAGAGGGCTGTTTCGACTTTCATACTGCGGTTTATGCCGGCCGCCATAGCCTTCCGCTGCAGTACTTCATCTCGTTCTCTCGAATTATCAGACGGCAGCACCGGTTTTTTTATCTGACACAAGGCGTCAAAAGGCTGATCGCGCTTGACAATTTCCGGACTATGTGCAACAGCAAAGGCCTCGACGGTGACGAAGATAATCCATTGGAGATGGAGACAGCCGAAGTGCTCAGTCACATCATGAGAATTACCGTAGGGAAAAAGTCCACGGATCCTCGAGACCAGATTTATGGGATTCTGGGTCTCCTCGATCTGATGGGGAAAAAGTTGCCGACAGAGTTAGCTGCGGACTACGATCACTCCTTCGAGCATGTGTGCTGGCAGTATGCGGCATTCTTGTTCGAATCTCTCGGAGATTTCAGGCTCCTTGATTGCTCGCATAGACACCTCCAAGATGTTCCCAGCTGGGTCCCTGATTTTCGATATACTAGGGGCGCAAGTCAACTTCAGCGTGAGCCGTCGGTGTCGATTTCCCAGGATAAGCGTAAGCTACAAGTCCACGGGATTCTAATGGGTAGCGTACAAGACCATATCGCGGGATGTGTAGTGGAAGAGATCGAGCCCACGCTCAAAGAGATTCCGACAGGCCTTTCAAGCCGCATCCAAGCTGTGGAGGAACGGATCCTGATATCCTCTTCCACTATTCGGGGAATAAGTCGTGAGGATACCCTAGATGGTTTGATGACGAACGCAAACACACTCTTCAACGAAGGAACACTCGATTCTGTGCATAAAGTGTACCGCCGCTTGCGGGAACCCCTGAAAGATGGGGGTCGCCGGCTCATGAAAAGGAGGACTACGATGGACGCTTTTGGTCATGAGATCGCCATTGCAGCAGAGTTTAGTCAGTCTTTTCTGCTGATGGCCGACGGAACGATTCTATGCCTACGGCGGGCTGATGCCGAGGTCGAAGCCGGAGATATTGTCTGCATATTTAAAGGGTCCAAGTTCCCAAGCGTAATCCGCCCTCTTGGGGAGGAATACACTTTCATAAGCCAGTGTCAGATTAGAGGCGGAAGATTCCACCTTCAAGACTTTGACGACGAGTTTTGGGCTGATCAGGAGATGCGGGAATTCACATTAGTGTAGTACCCTGGAGCCCAGAGAGCGATTTGAGTTTCTATTCGTGAGCAGATTGGATTGCATTTACGTTGTTTATGATCTAATAGCAAAGGGTTAAAAGAAGAAACTATTATTTAGAGGGAACACAAAAGCTTTGGGATTATGACCTGTATATATAGAGAGTACCTAGATAAGATAAATAGCGAACAAGTCCCGAGATAGCTTGTATCTATGACTAGGTAGACTATCGGAATGGTTGAGGGATGCATTGATATAATTGCCCAATTGTGTTCTAATACTCAAATTACCCCTTTCAAAAATGTATTCTTACCAATTTGAAGCGGATCTCTTAAGCCAACTAGATGCTACTATCTGTCAATATAAGCTGATGCCGCGTATAAGTTCTAATCCTACATCATACCCGAGTCCTGAGTTCTGTGTTCGGCCTTTCCCCTACTGTGGTTATTACACGGGCACCTTCACACCGTTCTTAATAAAGTGTAACACACGAGATCCTATAGCAAAGAACAGTGGACTCACCACACACTGCTGCCCACCGAAAGAGAGATGAAAGCTTTCATATCACGGATTTGTGTTCAAACCTAACCCTGATACTTGTGCCTACATCCACCCCCACATCCTCGACAACACTGACCCTTATCAAGAATTACCTAGCCAAGGCCAGAAGAATACACAAGCATGGCACGGGATATCTCGCACGACCTTCCATAACCACTTACCTAAACCAGGTACCTTACCTACAACACCGACATAACAACCCAAGAAGTCAACCTAAGCAACCGACCTACCTACCTCCCTAACCTACATCTCTTTACGCCCAAACTCCATTCCGTCTCCTTTCCCCCTTTCCCCTCCTCTCTCCCCTCCTTCCACTCTCTCCTCCCCCTTCTTCCTCCCCCAGAACACCAAAAAGCCAGAACCAGAAAGCTCCCCCTCCTCTTACCACGTCCCAAACCATCCCTATCCTATCACGTATAACCAGCTAAGTTAGGCATATCAATATCTCCCCTCCCCCCCTTTCCCCTCTCCTCCCCTCCTCCCCTCCTCTTCCTCTCTTACTTATAACCCCCAGATACAAACATACATATATATATACATAGACAAGATAATCAACAGCAAGAGCGAAAAGGGGGGAGGGACAAAAATTTTAACAAAATGTTATTTACAGGAAAATATTTTATTTCATTTTTCTTTTCATAATCCCCCTTCACACCCTTCCCCCCCCTCATTGCCCACAACCCTACTTAATTCGTACAAGGAATATATATCTTCTTCTTCTTCTACCCTTTGACTCCCTAATACCCCACCCCCTCCCTTTTCTGTTATAATCAATCCTACCGAGTTCCGTTTCTCCTCGTGTTTTCTCTCTCTCCCTCTCTCTCTTCCCATATTTCCCCCCCACCCCCCCTACATGCTTTTTTCTTTCAACACCTTCGACCGGTTTTGCCCACTGACTAAGTTAGTCGGTAGGTCGTTATCATTAAAGTCCCTTTTCTCTCCTTCAAGTTTTACTCTCTCTCTTTCGTTTTCCTTATCTTATTCTCATCCCGTCATCCATTCGGTAGAAGACATTACAAGTTTTGGTCATCATCTCCCCTTCCCCCCTTTTCTCATTATCATCCATCCATCCCCCCAGGCGCCCTCTTCTTTTTATTGAAACCCCCCTTACCCTGCCCTGCCCCTTATCCTCATAAGAGCAGGAGAGTAGCACCGGCTATGCCCCTTACCAAAGCAAACAAGAAAAAAGAAAAAGCAAAAAAAAAAGAGGAAAGAATTTCACAAAAATGCCTAGTTCCCTTATCGTATAACTCTGCTCCTTACACAATCCTCTTCCGACCCGGTCCGGTCCGGTCCGATCTTGATCCATTATTCCCCTTCCCTACTATACTATACATCCTCACGGAAAATCGACCGCCGCTCCGCATGCACAGACGTCGGGCTCTCACCGGCATGACCGTTCTTGCGCATCGCCGCCGCCGCCGCCGCAGTAGTAGTAGTAGCGGGTGTGGTGGTATCGACGATGGGTCTCGGGCTCACGCCGCGCAGGTTGCTCGGCTCGGCCGCGTCGTCGTCGAACGGGTTCTGGTGGGGCTGCTGCGCGCCTAGGTGTCCGGAACCGCCGCCGACCCCGGGGCTTCGGCTCATGGTACGACCTCGTTCCTCGGTGGGGATGTTCATCTCGTAACCGCCACCCGCGTAGGCGCCACCGCCACCCCGGTAGCCCAGCTCCTGCTCCTCATAGTAGCCTCCCGGGCCGTACGTGTCCGCCTCGGTGTGCACGCGCGTGTCCCAGGCGTCGTCCGGGTCGAGAGGGCCGAACCCCGAGTGCGATCGCCCGCCGCCGCCACGCGAGGGGTTCTCGTAGGCGCCGGCAGCGGAGCGGGTGTTGCCGCCACCACGACGCATGGCACGCAGCTTGTCATTAAACCAGCCGCGGATGCCACCCGGGGCGGGTTGCGGGGGGCCGTAGGGCGACGGATCAGAGCGCGCGAAGGGGTTGTAGGCTGATAAAGGTGGAGAGGGGAGCTGTGGGTGCAAGGTAACTGTTAGTTCAACTGGACTTGACTTGGTTTGGTTGTTTCGATGCTCTGCTGGTGGAGCTCAGGTAAGGCCGAGGCGCAGTCTGGCAGTGGGGGGAGAGGGGGAAAGAGGGAAGCGTTGCGTCATGCTGTCGTGGGCTAAAGTCAAGGACCCTGAGATAGGTGTAAAGGAGGGAGGGTGGAAGGCCCGACAGCAAGTGGTGGTTATGAGACAGCATGATGCAAGAGGGGGAGGTTGAAGATAGAGAGGTGGCAGGGAAGAGGGTGAGAGACTTACGCCTAGGCGCCGCGCACGCAGCTGGGTGAAGACAATCCATCCGACAGCAGCAATGACCAGTAGGACGACCAAGATGATGAAGAAGGTGCCGACAGGGCTGACCATTCTTGCGTGGGTGTATGTGAGTGTGAGTGTGTCTGTGTGTGTGTTTGTGAGTTTCTAGTGTTCCGTATGTGTTCGCGTGTTCTGCAGTCGATCGATCGGACTCGAACAAACAAACGAAGCGAACGAAAACGACGTGGGGATTTGCGTATTGCGTATTGCGTGTTGCGTAGGATGTGATGTGGTGGATTCGAATGTGAAGGTGAATGTGGATGCGGATGTGGTGGGATGTGGAAGATCTCGGGATCAACCTGGTTAGTTTGGTGTGGTAGTATGCTTCTGTCCCTGTTGATGTTGACGGCGACAACCGAAAATGAGTAGGTAGAGAGTCTGTGTGTGGGGTAGATCTGGTAGGCTTGTGGGAGGGGAGACCCGACAACAGCACAGAAAATCTGTCTTACTTCAATTTGATGTACAAAGTACATTGAGTTACAGTCTGCAGTTGGAGTTGAGGCTGATGACTGAAACTACTTCCTACCTACACTACCTAAGCCCCGGGCCACCGACCAGCCCATCTAGTGTTCTGTTTTTAGGCTCTTGGTAAGTTCAAAACCCGCTAACTCTTCAGTGCCTCCCTTGACTACCTACCTATCTAATCCGTACATATACACTACTTACCTAGGTAGGTAGGTATTGTGCTGTAACACCCTATGCACGGACCACAGACAGGGTTCTCACCTTAGCCCCCCGGGGAAGCTGTCAGATCAATGTAGCTGGCACAGCCAATGGCCTTTTGCTGGTGGGACCCCTCGGGTCGATTCACGGTGCTCCATTCTTTTGTTCTCTAAGAATGGGAACTGTGACGTTACACGGCGACCAGGATACATACTTAACCTCTAACCTTCCTACTAAAGATAGGTAGGTAAGCAGAGATAGCATTGTATGCTTGCTGCTGCACCTACCTACTTAACCTATCTAAGTCCACAACCCCACTAACCTAACCTTAGGCACATACCTAACCTACCTAGTTAGTAGGTACCCTAGAATTTCTGACCGTTGACCGACTAAGCCCTCCGACTTGTCTCACTCCGAGCAACCTATTAAAACCACCAAACCCTCCTTATACTGCTCTGTATGTCTTACATTGTAAACCAAAGAGTTCAGAACTTCTTCTTCTTCTTCTCCTCTTTCTCCTCATCAATCCTCCTCTAACGGAGCGTAGTTTGGCTAGGGTCAGGCAGAAATGAAATGCAATTCTGCCTTACCCTGACAATGAATGGCCTGCATGTGAGAAACCAGGAAAGGCAACCGGCATAGCCGTTGTTGGATGGATTTCCGTGTTCCATAGTTTCTATCTATCTACTTACATACCTAGCCTACCTGCTTTACCCTCTTTTTTTTGTCCTTCTCTCTCTCCTTTCTTATGTAGGAAGTAAAACCTGATGAAGATCTCGGATGGACTGGACTTCTAGAACTGCAGTTTTCCTACTCGTGATTCGCCAGGCTCGCGCAGTAATTGTCTCAGTATCGACTGATATTTATTATCATTCTATACCTGATCGCCCTGTCTCCTCCGACATCGTAACCAAATTCGGCCCAGAGTTTCATTAGTATTAGTTCTATCGTCCTCTCCTCTATTCTATTCACCGTACTATGCTCGTCTACATTCGTTCTATCCATGCAATGTGCAATGGGCAATGCGCGATGCGAGGACGATCACTCGTAACACAAGTCCCAGTGCCCGCCGCCCGTCGCAAACGTGAGGCTATCCACAAAACGGGACACCGTGCAGCGGCCCTCCTCATCCGCGCCGCAGTTCTGCAGCGGGATGACCCTGTCGTTAACCAGCACCCGCACTAGCTCCTCGTCCTGCCCTGTGCACGACAGCTTCTCTACGTACATCCTCGCCGCGAACGGGACCACCCAGCTGGCCGAGAACCCATTGGTCTCCTCCACGCTCTGCCTCGTAGTCTTGGATAGCGATTCCGTCGTGTTGTAGAGACCCATGGCCGAGAACATGGTGACCATGTCGTTGTCGTGACTGAAGTCTGCATAGAGTACACTGCCCAAGGGGAAAGTCGAATTGGCGCTGTCTAGCGTTGTGTTGGTGGTGGTGTGGTCCACAACCGGTTGGCTGGTGAGTCTCGCAATGAGCTCGTTAACGAACCCGACCCCCTGTGTCGGCCCCAGAGCATCTCGGTCTGTATAGCTTGCGTCACGGTACCACATGCCCAGGGACAGGTAATAGTCGTAGTCGTTCCACTCTTCCACCGTGAAGAGGCTGCAGAAAGGAGAAAGCTGGCCCTGGGTATCGGCAACCGTGTTGAACGGACACAGGTCCATCAGGTAAATGATCTCCTGGCTTGTCAAGTTGACCCCCGAGAGATTCTTGTTGACTCTCTCAGCGATCTTCGGTGTGAATACGCCGGCCCAGATGTCTTGCGCTTCGCTCCCGTAGTCTGTGCCTTCTTTGAACGAGGTACAGGTGTCGGGGCTGAGCGTGTTGTTGGATGTGCTGGCCTCGGGGATGACGAGGATATCGTATGGGTAAGTGTCGGGCGACTTTGAATTCTTGTCCGACAGTCGCGCCTGGTGGAAGCCTTGTGTCCAATTGAGCGCAGATTCGACGACACGCTCCTGACCGGCACTCCGCACATAGGGCGAGATGGTCCTGGCAAGCTTTTCGTATCGCTGGTAGAATTTGATACCCGAGTTGACCAGCTGCTGCTGTCCAAAGACGGTCAACTGGTCCGCGCCCAGAGTATATTCATAGTTCTTGATGAACTCATAGGCCTTGGAGTACTCGGTCACGTTGCTGTGAATCTTGTCCACCAGGGCAGCATAGCTCGCCGTCTTGCCCGCCGTAGGATCACGAGCCCCGTGGCGCGAGAGCACCTGCGCAAACGTTATCTCACATTCCCCCGGAACGGAGGCGGAGATGGTCGAGGGCACGGTGAAGAAGGGCGAATACTGGCCCCAGGAGTGAGAGATGTCGGCCTCACACTGGAAACCGGCCTCCACGGCATCGCAGGGCTCGGCAGCGTTCGACCGCCTGGAAAGCCACGGTTAGTCCCTCCAAATAACGCAAACGGTCTTGGATCTTTTCTCACCTTAGGTTGGCCAGGAAAAGGGCAACGGCCGTGAGAAGCATGGCTGAAAGCGTAATCTTGATGAGTGCCCGGTGACGTGCAGCCCAGACTCTACTTCGCTTGTCTAACTCGGCTTGGCTGACGTTCTCGGGGAGAGCTGTGTATTGGCCATATGGGCTCTTCTTGACGAAGACGGACATTTTATCCCTCAAACCAGCGAGGGCCAGGGCCATGGTGATGATGAGCAGTACAACCCTGTTGCTATGCCTACACTACATTTGCCCAAGTGGAAAGGGAAATAAGAGTAAAAAGGAGATGTTTCCGTCAAGACACCCTGCCACGTCGATGGCACCCCATATTTTCTGGTGTGCTCGGACCTTTTTCAGCTGACGACGACAACCACCGGTCCGTCAATTTTGGTCCGTGACCAAGAGTTGTGCCCTGGCCTGCAAGTAGGTATGTAGGTTACTAGGTAGTAGTAAATCATCACGATGATCTACCTACCTAGACCAACCATCTAACAACGTTGGTGCAACTTACTTTCATATTATTTCTCAGTCCACTTGCTCTAAGTAATGCATACATTTTTTACCTAGGTATAGGTAGTCCCTATTGTCTATTTCAAGCTGCCTAGCATCATTAAGCATACATAGTGTATAGCATTAACCTGTTCGGGGTTTCCCTATTACGAAGCCATGCTCTCGTAATTTTAGTATAGAGGACCAATGCCCGAATCGAGCACCGACCGACCCCGAAATAAAAGAAAAGAAAAGATATCACCCGCCGGTCTATATCCCAACCTAGGCCTTTTGACCAGATCCTGCCTTGGATGCTTCCCGGTATCCATCTATATATCAATCCCAATCATATATCATAACCCCCTTGAAATGACATCCAGTAATTATAATGGTATCATGGTATCATAGAATGTTATACTACAAATAAAATTAAACTGCAACGCCGACGCTTCTTCGTTGTGGGAGGATAACCGGCTCCCGGAGTCCAAATGCGAGTTCAATCGGCGGTCTGGCCAGCGCCTTGAGAGTCGCAGAGCTGCTAGGTGACAGGCTTGTAGGCACCGTCTCTTCTTCCTCGTTACTCCAGTCAGACACGGTGGTTTCGCTATCGAAGCTGCACCGCTGACTCTGATCTGGTACGGCAACCTGATAGAAGCCCTCGGCACCCGTGACCGGCCTAGGTGCGTTGGTGAGGGAGTCGAGGCTTATGTCGCGTTTATGATGCTCTTCGCTGGGAAAAAGCCACGCGGAAACCTGCGAAAAGGATTTCTTTTTGCGCAGAGGTGGGCGTAATCGGAGAGGTAGCGGTGGTGGCGGAACATGCCCTTGGATTTTCCGCGACGAATTGGCCTGGTAGGGCGCACGGGCATGAAGCATAGACGGCGCAGTTTGCGGCCGTTCGGCGCCGAGGCGCTGGCTGAATGACGGAGCATCAGGAGGGAGTGCTGGAATGTCAGGCAGAGGCTCCATTCCTGAGAACTGTCAGCTAAAAATGACAATTTCATAAAGTTTTCGGCGACAGTCTGGTATCATGAAATTTCTTACCATGAGGAGTGGAGGGCCTGCTGATAGTATAGATACTCTGTCTCTCGATAACGTCGTCGATCTGCTCCTGCAATCTGTCCCTCTCCAACATGGCATTGGCCACCCTTTCCACAAGATCCTCCATCATGGGCGTCGCCTTGGAAGGAGAGGTCTGGGTGCGGACTCTTGCAGGCGGTGGCCGTTGCGGAGTGCTCGCATCCGAATGGGGAGAGTCGAAAATCGATCCACCATTGACCGGTCGCCGCGGAATGTGAAAAGACATGGAAGAGTAGCTGCGTTGATGCGCCACGGAAGGGCTCTCATCGCTGCTATTAGAGATGGTGTATGCGCGCGGAGGAGGAGTGACGGGAGGACTGGGATAGTCGAAGTGAGGGAGCATGGGAGAAAGCTTGTCTTCGGTGAAATATATGTTTAGTTCAAGAGGATGGAACGATGCAGGCCTTGGTCCAGCCTGGGGTAGACTATAGTCGGGGAAGAAGGATTCTGAATAAAGGTGGCGGAAGTTCGTAGGGGCGGATATTTGCGGCCTGCGCGACGCCGACGAGGTATCCGACGACAACAATCGCTTCTTCACATAGCTACCCCATGCAGACGCTCGCCTTTTCCTCGGAGCCCGCTCCCGCTTAGGAGCCTCCATAGTAAACTTCAACGGTGCCGCAGGAGGCGGTTGAACGAACGAAGGCTCATCGTGAATGACAACGAACGACTTTTGGGTACCTATGTCGGTTAGGATATGCTACCCCAACTTATATGGGGACCCTCAGCAAGCTCACCATAGAAGTAATGCGGCTTCTCATCATAGTGGGAGGTCACGGGGTTACAACACTGAGAGACCCAGTGGGACCATGAACTAAACATCCCACCAAGCACTTTCATGGCGGTGACTTCATGTCGAGAAGACGGGAAAAGGGCAAACGGCCAGCGGTTGGTGAGAGACGGAGGGCGGGCGGAAGAGACATGGTGGTCATGAGGGCATAGATATTGCCTTTAAGAAAAAAAAACATTAAGTAAAAAATAAAGCGAGAGATTACCTTGCACACATGGTATTAGGCTCAAACCAGCTGAGCGAAGACGGACACTGGGCCTCACATTAGAGATGGAAAGCGTCGACGGTTTAGATGCAGAGGTCCGGAACTTTGATAGGCTGCATACTCCAAATCGTGGGCCAGTCGGCGCTTAGGACGGGGGTGTGGCAGAGGAGTCGGATGGCTGGCGGCACACCACCAGATTGCAGGACCCCACCATCTGTAAGATGAACGGTGCTGTACAGCCAGTCTTTTGTCTTAGAATTCCTTGGTTCGTGTTTCCTCTAGAAGGGCTTAGTAGCCCACCCTCTCGATGCTTTGCGATCACCTTGCCACAGGCGGCCGAGAGGGGTGTCTCGTGGCCTTCCAAATTGGCCTTCGCGTGTTGCAGCTAAGGGCTTCCGTCATGAAGTGCGTCGAGGCATGTCTCTCGTCATCCCCGAAGGGAGACGTTCGAGTGGCTGACACGGCAGCTTGGATATGTACCCCCGGAGAGCAGAGGCGTGGGTTCGTCCGACAAAAAACAGTACCAGAAGCCAATGTGGCAGCTCGCGCACGCCGAATGTTTCCACTTGGTAGCATGTTCGAGCGAGGGACAATCGAGAGGGCAGCATGAGAAGGTAGGTAAAGCCCGTCAGGGTAGATCAGGGTAGATCAGGGTAGGTCAGGGTAGGTCAGGGTAGGACGGAGATGCGCAGCTGGAGTTTTTCCTGAGGCACGACATGGAAGTTCATCAATAGGGCCTCAGGGTTGACGGCCAGGACGTGCCCATGAAACCTTGACGCTGATTCGATGGGAATTTTGTTGTCATCGGCATCGCCCTTGGTTTCTATTAATACCGGGCAGCCCACGCGCGGAGGCAATACGCGCTCTGATTGCCCTGGAAGTGTAGGTAAAAGGGCAAGTCTGCCTTCGTAGAGTGTTGCAATCATCAAGCCGAGACATCACATGGACTATACGACAACTCATTTGTGGGTGTGGTGTATGTAGGTATTTGGGAATTATGATTAAGGCTGCTTGTTGCCTTTTTCCAGCTTCCCATAAGAGGGGACGACGACCTCGACGATGAGGATTTGGTTGGTTTTACACGGGAATGGAATTGGGACTGGGACTGGGACTGGGACTGGGACATTGTGCGAGGCGGGACTGGAATCTGCTTCGAATACTTTTAAGAATGGTGGAATGGTGGAATGGTATTGGACATTCGGCCTATTGATGGTCTGTGCTCTTTAAGTACTACTTAATCAATCCATTGATAGATAAGTACAGCTCAATACTTACCTACATCGATACTTCATGGTATACCTGACTTTTACACTATTATTTAGAGTAAAGTGTCAGGTCTACTAAGTACTTACTTATTGCCTACATATAGGCCAGCCGGATAAAACACGGAATATAGTAAGGTACACTAGTACCTACTTATGTAATCTGTATTACACTATAACTTTATGTACAGAGTAACATGTATGTGCAGTAAGTACTGGATAGGTACATATGTACTTAAAGTACCTAATCAATATGGGCAAGCTGTTCACTACCTACTGGTAGTACCGAGGTACATACATACTTTACATACAAAACCTTACCTAATACGAAAAGCCCCCAAGGCTGAGAAAAGACAGATCTATTGTTCCATTTCGTCAGTGCCACTCGTCCACTCGTCCACTCTCGTTCACTCCACCGTGTACACCTCAAGGCCACTTTCTCTCGGGCAACCTAATTTTTCTCTCTTTCTTTCTTCCTCTCCCTTCCAATCCCTGCTTTCTGGATTATACATTTCCATCTTCACTTGCATTCCCCTTCATTATTTCCTTCTTCATACTCCATACTCCCCCATCAGCATTAATTCCTCAGGCCTTCCGTCATGCAGAACCCTAACGGCCCTCCCATCCCAATGGGCATGCCGGGAGGACCAGCCCCGACGCCCCAGCAGATTGCTGCCATGCAACAACAACTAGCCCAGGAAGCCCAGAAGCATGGCATGACTGTGCAGCAGTTTGTTGAGCATATCAAAGCACAGCGTCTGGCGCAGCTTCAGCAGATGCAGCAAATGCAACAGAGACAAATGCAGCAGCAACAACAAGGAGGCCAGGGTCCACAACAGCAGCAGCAGCAGCAACAGCAACAGCAACAACCTCCACAAGGAGCACCTCAGGGTTCTCGCCAAGGGGTAGCCCAGGGCCAGCCTCAACCTATCCGGCCTGGTCCTCCTAATCCGGTTGCTATCGCCCTGGCCAATTTTCTGAGAAGCCAGTCGCTGAAACCACGAACTTGTATTCTCAACGGCGAGCGGAAGGATATGTTCAGAGGTTTGTAGCCAAGACTCGGTCGATATCTATTTGCGTATTCATCCAGCTGACACCTGGGGCTCTAGTCAAACGCGCACTTCGAGCACTCCAATCCCCGGCCTACGCGAAGGCGCGAGCGAAGAATCCCGCCCTACCCGAGATCCGGGATCGCGCATCCCTCGAGAACGCCTTCAAGCTACTCCCCATGTCCATGCTCGCATTACGAGTGAGCAAGATCGACCCTCACGCAGGCCACGACCATGGCAAGAAGGCGAAGCGCATTAAGGGTCTTTGGACCGTCAAAATCGAGCAACAACAGGAGGCCCACGACGATATGTACTACGCCTGGTTGTACGAAGGCAGTCAGATTATGCGCAAGGTTTATGGCGCTCTCGCCTTGGTTGTTATTTTCATCCTGGTTCTTTACCCGCTATGGCCGCTCGTCTTGCGACAGGGCGTCTACTATCTCAGTTGGGGATTTTTGGGTCTCCTCGGTCTTTTCTTCGCCATGGCCATCTTCCGGGTTATCCTGTTCTGTATCACGTACTTCGCCGTTCCTCCCGGACTGTGGCTCTACCCCAACCTGTGGGAAGATGTTTCCTTCATGGACAGTTTCCGTCCTGTCTGGGCTTGGCACGAGGTATGTTTTGCTGCTAGAGCACTAGAAATACCTAGCTAATATGTGTGTAGACTGCGAAACCGAAGAAGAAGAAGAAGGCCAAGTCGATGAACCCGGAATCAGCCGCCCACTTTGCCGGTTCAACAGGTCACTCTGCTCCCGCCACCGCCACTACTACGGCTACCGAGACTCAGGTCCAAACCTCTCCGCAGCAGAGGGCTGGTTACGTGGCCCCGAAGGTTGAAGAGCTCGCCGACGATGAATAAAAATGTATAGTACGGACATATTTGCAGCGACTGGCGTTTAGGGAGTCTATAATGCATAACACAAAAAAGTATGTATGATAGATAGTATAATTGTCACAGCGTACTGCATTATAGGTCAATAATGGGACGCCTTGTTTTTTTTTTAATCTTTTACTATTTAAGTTGAATGGTTAATTATTACTACCATACGATTACGCATGTTATCAAAATGACCAATAATTATTGATACCTATGTACACCCCTTTCCTTTCAAGGGGCTGTTCAGACCTCGGAACCAGTAGTCCGCTCGTAATATCGGATCGCGCCAGGAGTCGTCGCGCAGTTCGTGACCCTCCCACCGACAATGTCCGCATCGACGGGGAGCCCACGGCCGCGTTGCACGCGCCCGAAGACGTGGTAGTAGTACCACACCTCGGACAGCACGGTGTAGCCGGCGTCGGCGGAGCCGCGGCCGGCCTCGGTCTCGTTGTACCGGGGGCCGGAGCAGCCGACGTAGGGCAGGCGACCGAAGGCGGCCGTGCGGCGCAGGGCCTTCTGCACGTCGGACAGGGCGTAGGCGGTGGCGTTGGAGGGGACGACGCCGCGGGCGGCGAGCCAGGACCAGGTCGGCAGATCCCGGTAGTAGTCGACGACGGTGGCGAAGAAGTCGACCACGTCGGCGTGCGGCGTGGCGTTGTACCCCGGCCCGTAGCACTCCACGTCGAAGCTGCTGAAGCACGTCGCGTGCTTGGAGAACTCGTGCGCCCAGAGGACGGCGCTGCGCTGGGATTGCCCGGTCCAGAATCTATGGGGAAGGGGGAAGAGAGGATAGGGGAGGTTAGAGGTTAGAATGGTGTGGAGTGGGTGGGTGGGAGGGAGATGGGGGATATGGGACCAGGGGGGGGAGGGGAGAGAGGTAGACGCACTTGTTCATGTAGGCTAGCAGATCCCACTTCGCGAAGGGCTTCACGAACTCGTCGATGGAGGCCCCTTTCCACGGCTCCACAGGCGTGCCGCTCGGGGTACCGGTCGTCGTGTTGGGTGATGGCTCCGGGTCGTATTGGCGGCTATAGCACATGAAGCTTTGTCAGAAATCTCGATCGATCGATGCCAGGTCTATAGTTCAGGGGTATTCCAGCGCCTCACCTTAAATCGCAATACTGCGTATAAGATCCTTTTCAAAGAGAAGAGAAAGTCAGAGATCCCAGTTCATTCCCGCAAAGACAGGCAAGGCTTCTTTTTCGGCATGTC
Source organism: Biscogniauxia sp. FL1348 (assembly GCA_022544895.1). Lineage (NCBI taxonomy): Eukaryota > Fungi > Ascomycota > Sordariomycetes > Xylariales > Xylariaceae > Biscogniauxia > Biscogniauxia sp. FL1348. The sequence continues at coordinate 77,856 of JAJNNV010000027.1, forward strand.
CACGAACCATTGCAGAAATCTAGGGAAGTAAGGAGCGTCAGCGTCTCCCCTGGTCTTCTTCGCATTGCTCGGTCGAGATCTTCGAGGGCTTACCGGGCCACAACCCGTGGATCGTCCACGAATCCTTCGGGAGCACCTGTCCCTCGGACTCAAGCCCGGTGTAGGTGTTCCAGAACTGGGTTTGAAGCTATTGTGATTTGCCCGCAACAAAATTGGTCAGCCAATCCCCCCGTACACGCCCCTGAGAGGGTCGCTGAGTTATGAAGGGGAGGGGGGCAAGGCGTGTCCCCTTACCACCAAACCGCCATATGTCTCTGTGCAGCACGTGTCAACCAGCCCAGGCTGCGCACCTTGCGAACACGATAGCACCGGCGGCGCTAGACTGGGAGATTAGCATTCGCCGACGAGGGCCCAATAGAACGACCCGAGGGCCTCTCCTCTGCGAACAACGCACCTAGTGTGCAGGTGTGATTGCTGGTACTCAGGCCCGGGTACAACCCGGCCAGGGCGCCTCGCAAAAGCAGCGACGAGACGAGGAGGATACGTCGCGTAGCAGTAGACATGATGTTGCTGTCGATCGCGGGACGAACTAGGGAACGGGTCGGAAGACGAGACGAGGCGAGACACAGAGCAAGAAGTCGAGAGGAAACCCAACTACACGATGGCTGTTTCTCTTCTTCTTCTTCTTCTTCTTTTCTCATTTAACTTTGGCGTCTCGCAGGTTATATAGCTTCATCTTGCGCGCGGACCAATCAGCCGGGATAGCTCCCGGCAAGCAGGAACGTGCAGGGGGGGAGCTGTAGCCCGAAAGGGAAGCTTGGTTACATGGAGGGGGGGGTAAGGGAAGATCGGTCTAAGGCGCGCAGACAGGGTCAGGGTCAGGGCTGGGCGGAGAGCACATGTCGTCGAGGGGGGGAGATCCCCCACCTGGCAGATATAAGAGCTGTGAGAGGTCAATGGCAAAGGGGAGGGGACTACAGAAAAAAAAAAGAGAAAAAGGAAAAAAAAAAGACCCCCAAGAAAAGAGCCATCAAACTTCAATAGGAAGCTGGGTTGGAACTTGCATGGGCCGCAAGTCAGCCCCAAAAATGAGCCCAGCAAAACCTCTTCTTTTCTACATTAGAACCTGGTCGGCTCGTCTCTTGTTCCTATCGGCCGCGGGCTGATTCCCAGGTATAGAAAGACCTCCGGAAATACGTAGGTAGGTACATATGTAGGTATGTATGCCTCAATACACAAGAGCAGAGACTCAAGACTCAACTGAGTTAGAGACAAGCTGTGGACCGCGGAGGGCTCCGAATCACAAGTGTCGGACCAAGAGGCGAATATGTATACTAGGTTTGTATACACTTCCCAAGTCCTACCTAAGTCCCGACTCTTTTCGTTACGCTACTTTGATGTTCCCTACTAGCGGGATTTTGTCAATCAATCAATGGATTGTGAGAGTTGTTATCAATGGTTCGCCAAGGTTTGTTATGCTGCACGTTAAGACTTGACGGATAGACAAAAAGACGGGCGGGGGAGGGGGGGGGAAAAAGCCAGAGCTTTGTTGTTCCAAAAACATTGATATTACATCAAATGCCCAAGAACTCAAGAAATTTAGGTGCTTCTAACTAGAACCAACCAACCAGCCAAGGGACTACCTAACTAACTCGTTTACGACTATAGGCCCGAAATAGGAGGGGGGGGGGAAGGAATGATGTCGACAAGATCGATCGACATCATCCCCCCCCCTCTTCCCCCCCACGCACACACTGATAGCCATGATGTTACAGCTGTTTATAGTAGAAGAGCTCGTCTCTCAAGCCCCCCGCCGGACTGATGGCATAGGCAGGAATCATGCCTATCTGCGTGAAGCCGAGCCGGGGGCACACCTGCGCCGCCGTACTCCCCGCCTCCGTATCTAGGATCTGGTAGTTTTCCTATTCGTTAGAAAAGACGAAAAAGAACAAAAAGAAAGATAGAAAGAAAAAAAAAATCCCCTGATCAAAAGGGGAAGAATGGGGGACAGGGAGAAAAGACAGGAAACAGGACATACGAGCAGCTTCCTCCCCCTCTTCAGCGCCTCGGCCTCCAGGTGAGCCATCAGGGCCCTGGCGCCGCCGCGCCGGCGGTACTTGGGGCTGACGAAGAGCTGCTCGACGACGCCGCGGTGGGCGGCGGTCTCGCCGGGCGGCATGCTCAGGGTGACGACGCCGACGAGCTCGGTGCCCTTGGGGATAGCGGAGCCGGTACCGGGGCCGGGCTTGTCGTCGTCGTCGTCGTCGTCGTCGAGCAGCAGCAGCAGGCTGATGAGGCGCGAGCCCCGGCCCGCCTCGGCGATGGCCTCCTTCCACCAGCCCAGCAGCTTCTCGTGGTGCAGCGGCGGCAGGAACGTCGCGATCACCTGGTCCTGCGAGATGCACGCCGCGTGCAGCGCCGCGATGTACGGGATCAGGTGCCCGTGCTCGCGAGCCGAGTAGAGCCGGGCCGAGGGCGTGGGCATCTTCGGGGGGGTTTTAAGGGGCTTGGGGCTGGGACTGCGAGGAGGCTAAGTAGGTAGGTGGGTTGGTTAGAGTTGTCGTGGACTGGAGTGGAGGTTAGGTATCTTGGTGATAATGCGTGGCGTGGCGAAGAGTAGCGTAGCGGGAGCGCTATGTTGTCTAAGTAGATAGTTTAATATATGGAAAGATGTTATGATACTTGGATAAATAGTTGAATGTGGTTGTGGTTGTGGTTGTGGGGAGAGAGGGGGGAAGAGGGAGAGTCAGTCAAACATGAAGTCTCAAAGTATTTGATGTATGTATAACAAATCTGTGTTTCTTGTCTTAGACGAGAGAAAACTTTACGACTCCTCCTTTTTGTGTAATGACTTTGTTGGCTTGTAGTACCCAGTTACACATCAATATGAAATGAGATGGAAAATAGGAACAAATGTTTTTTTTTTCTCTTTCTTTCTGACTTTTTTTTTTATTTCATCCAATAAATTTCTCACTCTTCTTGCGCAAGATACATCATTCTTAACGCTTGAGGACAGATATCTCGTACTCCCACAACTTACCTAACCTTAGATAGATAATATACTGATACCATAGAGGCTAGGCTTACGGGATGGATGAATGGAGGGATGGAGGGATGGAGGGATGGATGGATGCAGCGAGTTCCGTAGCGAGGGGATCTGCGCGAGACGATTTCGATTTAGCGGAACATCGTTCTGTATATAGCGCCAGCGATCAGCTACTGGAAATGCTCTGTAACCCCGCCCCGACGCAAGGAAGTAAATAGCGAGATCTGGGGCATTCAATCGATATAAGTTGTGTCAATTCTATGTGTGTGTAAGTTGTACAACTGATGAGACCTCATTACTACCAGACTCAAATGTTGTATGGGTGTCCAGCTCTTACCTACCTACCTACATAGTATCAATATCTTTGGTACCCGTGCTCAATAGGTAGGTCAACGTACATATCTAACCTAGTTATTATTGTAAATATCTTCAAGTCATAACGTAAAACTGCATGTCACATAGGTACCTATGTATAGATGACCTTACATGAGTTCGATATGGATAACTGGTATCCACTAGGATTGATTGATTCTACAGAGTTGCATTGATTGATGGAAACTATAGGCCAACTAGGTAGTTGTTGGTCTCAATTAGGTCAGTCGATATTGATTGATAGACTGAAAGTAGTTTCAAAATAGTATAGGTAGGTTCCTTGAAGAGACTCAATTTAGGGGGGGAGTCAAGTTGATGGTGTTGATACATCATTTATACTACAAAGCACGAAACCAACAGACATACCTAGTGCTACTCCCTCCCAGTCGATCAATATTGATGTTTGATCTGGTGTAAACCACTATTAGCTATGTCGTCCCATCTTTTGCTAGAGAACCTTTATTTTTTTTCCTTTCTTTCTATACACATCACACTTGATGCATGTCATAGGGCCAGTTCCTTCAGCACATGTCATTGATCACCATGCACGCCCACATGCATGCCAATGCCGTGCCAATGCGGGTGCTCGACTCGACATCGCCAATCATAGACCACATCTTATACCTCGATGCGACCTTACTGCCCTATCCGTGTTTACGTAACTGCAGCCACATCCTATAGTCTACTCCAACTTCGATACTATGAGGTCTTTGCAGCTCGACATGGCATGATGAGTGCAGAGCTTTTCGCATTAGCTGTACCTATAAATAGGTAGCTACTTACCTACTTACCTGTATACTTACCTGCCTATGTACCATCTCTGTATCGAGTGAGTGTGTTCATACAACGGGACGAGGTTCCGTGGTTAGCTAGGTAGGACATCGCGAGTATCAGTACTACTAAGTAACTTAGTCTTTTCCCTGGTTAGACCTGCCATAGCCCGTTAGGCCGTAGGTTAGATCAGGACAACCCGTACATGGTAATGTTAAACATCGCCGAGGAGCAGGACTTGAGCTAGCCGGATAGCTTTACATATATATATTTTTCGGGCCGTGAAGGCTAAGCACCTAGACAATCCGAGGTTCTACCTAGATACCTTTGCCTATCACCAGCAACGACCCTCCTTTTCTTTCCTCTCCTGCTAGCTTCATCTATGACAATCCAACCCTTGCCCCCCTAATAGTAGCGTCTCATGAGCTAGGTAGGTACATTACCTAAGGTTAACATATTCTAAGTGCACTAGCCATGTTTCCTCTTCGAGGAAGAGTGTATCATAATCCCGCATGTGTCGGGCAAGACCGTACTCTCTTGTGGTAGATATCATGGTTCTGCGGTCCCCCATCCGGAGTAGCCGGTGCCCCGAACCTCTCCTTTGCCTTGAACGAGTTCAAGAACCGGCGCGCCTCCTTCGACTTCTCCGTGCGCCTCAGCTGTCCTTTGTTCCTCTTCGCAGTTCTTGCGGGACCCCACCACAGCATCGCAGAGCCCTTCTTGGTCTTGGCTCTCGTTTTCTTGCCGTGCCGGGCCTTTGCGGGGCTGCGCCGGTTGCTGGCTAGTACCGCCGCCGAAGAGGGCCCGGGCTTGACGGCGTGCTCGAAGCGGACCCTCGTGCGCAGGCACACCTTCTTGACCCATTTCTTGAACTGAAACTGCTGGATGCGCCGCGCGAGCGAGCCGGCTGAGCGATCTGACTCCGGCACACACAACGCAGGTTGTTCAGAGTCTCCCACTAGCGTTGCGGACCTAAGACTAATAGGCGTGGGTATATTTTGGGGGAAAGACGTAGCCGCGGTGTCCGGTCTGGGCATTTCTCTGAAATCGGGTATGGTTGTGCACGAAGTTGAGTTAGTATCGATGCTAGGACGCAGGCGATCCGTGGAGTTGGCACGGCTGATATTAGATGGAGCATCATCATCATCAGATGTTCCCATGGTGATTGGTGTTTTGTATGACATGAAGTTGATATTGAGCAGAGAACCATAAGAATCCCCATCCTTCAGAATAGGTAACATATAGTCGCTGCTAGAAGAGTGTTTCTGATTCTCCTTATTAGACTCTTTAAACACATCAGGACGTGAGCATAGTTGTAGTGATGAGGTCTCTTCCGTCTCTACTACCGGGCGAGGAGAGATTATAGGAAGGGGGCCCTTGTTGGCTTGGTCATGGCTAGTTCTTCTTGAGGTCGTGTCCGAAACACTTCCAGCCACTGCCAGTTCTTCCATGAGGCTTTTACCCAGAGCTGGATCTGGACATGAAGTATCGTTCGTTAGTTCGCTAGATCGGCACCATGATGCCCGAGTCGTATAGTCCCCAATACGCGAATATTCTGACACAAGAGTATGTGTCAAGGTCGTTGGCTCGGGGGAGCGACAGCAGTCAGGTGGGGAGCGAATCCCCTCTGTAGGGTACGATGAGGAGGTGCTACGCACTCGATCCAGACAATCGGATATGCTCACGGGCTCGGTGGGCTGTTTTTCCATTCCACTATTTGGATTATTCCCCTTCCTATCCGGTTTAGTCGAGTTAATTTTCGATACAGATTCATGTGGTTGGGGTAGGACCCGACTGAGTATATCTGATCTAGGGTATAATGGGTTTCGGAGTGTTTGTGATATAGAATTCCACTGAGCAGTAGAACGCCTGCTAAGGTCATTGGTTTGTTGGGATTCGACTTCGTTTGGTGCCGTGGACTGGAGCTCTTTGACATGCCAGGATTTGAAGTTAGGGGCATGCGGTATGTTCTCGGTACGTGATGCCAGAGGCGGTGGTGCTTGGCTTCCACCAGAACGTGTATCGCCGGGTATGTGATTATCTTGATTATTCTCATTCTTCTCGAATAATGTCGCAAAGAGAGTAGAAAGGTTCGCCCTGCGGCGGGTTCCAGGCTGACCAATGTGTATGGTAGAAAACTTGGCAGACCGGTTGGAATCGCTATCGCTAGATTTGTCGCGGTCGAATCCTCTACTTGGTAGAGACCATCTGTAAAGAGACATGGCGATAGTAGCAATAGCAGTCACCGAGCGGTTCGTAGCAATACAGCTAAATCTAGGACCAAATATCTAAAGAATAGACTGTAGCTCGTAGAGCGGAGACAGTACCTCAGAATGGGACGGATGGTATGTTGATTGAAAAGGGGATGAGCAGCATCAACATAGCATGTTTACACCTATCAAATAATACTGACCTAGGTTAGAAATATCAGGGGAAGGCTGCTCCTGGGTTACTTCCATCAGCCTTTATCTTGTCTGTGATTGATCATGAAGGCAACTACTCGATGCTTTCCCTTTTCATAATAAGAGATTGCACAGCACATAAAGGGGCTTAATGGTTGAAGTAAGGTTCAGAGAGATGTATGATATTACACCATAATCCTTCCCAATCGGGTAATCGTTTAGCTATACCATACTTCCCTGTGTACACTCTCAGAATGTTCTAAGAGTAAGGATCGATCTGTCAAACTACATAGCTATCTATTTATGTACGAACTGCTTCCTCTTTCAATCTGTCCAGTGCATCAATGTAAAATATGGCCTTGGTAGTCGAGGTTAGGACTCACCGCACACTCCTCAGAACCATAACTTGATGCTAGTAACATGAAACCGAAAGATAATGATTCTTGCCTTCCCCATAAAAGACTCAAAGTAATAGGCTAATTGATTTGAACTGCCGGCCTCTATTCGATACCTATTTGCTAGACATAGCATCAAAAGGGGCACTATGTTTTCCACTTGATAGTGGAAAGTTGAATATACAATATGTAGGTACCTACTAGGTATTTATCAAATGTCGAGTTATCCCAACAATGAATAGCGCGCTTTCCCAGTAAATTATCACTATATATCTATTACTAGCACAGACACAAGAACTAGAGGCTCAAGCGAGGATCACAGCAGGAATCTCACGATTCTTACTTAAGAACGGACTATGCTTTCCGTGTAAGCGGGGATGTCAGCAATCGCCATAATCCGTCGGCGACTTCACGACACTTTGTCATCGGCGATGTTGAATAGAGTGGAACCTTAGAAGTTACGTAGATAACGGCTATGAATATATACGGAAGTAAATGTAGGCTTTTCATGTTCGATTACCTCTTGTCAATATTTATAATCGTTCACGATTATCTCAGGGGGTGTTGAGCCTATGATGCACAATTATCTTAATATCTGTTCATCAAATAGAACTATAACTGGAAAAGAGTAATCTAACCTAGTCAACTGTAGGATTCAGAATTAATGCAACTTGGATACGCTTAGGTTAGATATACACATAATATGGACACGAAGTCACCGAGATCTTGAGATCGGGGATCAAAACTTGCTCGATTATTACGTTATACTTCATGGATCCAGAACCCGCAGGCAACAATGGGAAAAGCGCAAATACAATAAGCTGTTTAATATGCTTGGACACGAGATTATCATAAAGTATATATATTGGGAGTCTATGGCCTGAGCGAGAATGGGGTGAGCGTCAACGTAACCTAAAGATAAAGAACATTATCATATCTCTCACGACAAGCACCAGAACACACATCCAAGCGCCCGAAATCTGCGACACTCGGCGGTATGGATCAATCTCGAGTACCAAAGCTTGTTGAGGTGGATAGCTTGACGATCCATGTCATCGTCAACGATGAGATCGACCAGATCTCACCATCACCGCACCCCGGGGTCAAGCACCCCCAATCATTCATGGGTGCACCATTAACATCTCTCCCAAGCGGCACCCAGCGCGGCGGCAGCTCGAAGGAGATGAGGATGGACACTTTAGTAAGTAAAGCACCGAGTTATTATGTAACCTCTTCGATCGTAGGCCATATAAGATCTTCTCTGTAGTTAGTTACTCACCCTATTTATTTATAGTGCTGTGGCGCGCACGGTCTCTCTCTGCTGATAACTGCGACCAAGGACGGAGAGTCACATAGCTTGCTCTTCGATACGGGACCCGAGGAAGCCGTGTGGGAGAGGAACGCGACGAGACTGGGCCTAGATGCCGGGCTTATCGAGAGGATAGTCCTGTCGCATTGGCATCGCGACCACTCGGGTGGCATGCTCGGCGCCGTGAGGATGATTGAGGCAGCCAAGCAAGACCGCCCCGGCGAGTATGGGAACAACAACAACACCAATAACAACAAGAAGAAGGTCGTGGTTGACTTGCATCCAGACAGGCCGAATTTCAGAGGCATTATGGCGCAGGAGCCGATCTCCCTCGAGGCTGACCCGACGTTTGCCGAGATCGAGGAGGCCGGCGCTGTGGTTTTCAAGAGCGACGAGGCGCATACCGTGCTTGAGGACATGTTCCTGGTATCTGGATCGATCCCAAGGCATACACCCTATGAGACTGGCATCCAGGGCGGGATACGGCTCACGGCCGACGAGCAATGGGTGCGGGATGAACTCATCACGGAGGAGAGGCTAGTTATGTGTAATCTTAAGGGCAAGGGGTTAGTCGTGTTCACCGGCTGCAGTCACGCCGGGATAGTCAACGTGTCAAGGCACGCGGTCGAGCTGGGTGGCGGCGTGCCTCTATATTGCCCTATCGGGGGGTACCATCTGGCCGACGGTTCGTCCGACAAGTTATCCCGGACCCTGCGGGATTTAAAGGCCCTTAAGCCGAAGGTCCTAATGCCGGGTCATTGTACTGGTTGGAGGTTCAAGGCACGCTGGGAGATGGAGATGCCAGGTTCCATGGCTCCGCTCTTCGGTGGAACAAGGTATGAGCTCGTCTAGAACTTCCCCTTAACTACCTATCGACGACCGAGGCGGCCGAAGCTCTCTCTCCCTGAATACGGGTTAGGTGCTCGCTGAAACAGGTCTACAATTACTATTTTAATAAACGCCAATGACTTGCACCTAAGAGTCGTAATGAGAACGGGGCGATCTACCAACCTATACTCAATGTAGATTAGACGACTCCGGCAGAAGCTGGGGACAAGACATGTTTCGTGCATTGGTGAGAATACTTTAACATCCACGGTCATTCGCGCTTCCGACGAGAGGATATCCGGCATGTAGCTGTTAACCCGACGAGACCGACGATATACAGTAGTATACATAGCAAAATTGCACTGTTTTGGGGGACTGGTATCCGGGATAATTCATTACCGTTTCATTGGATATACTTACACACCAGCATCACTCGACTGCGGGTGTCTAGGTAGTTAGCCGCTCACATCTGCTATCTACCGACATCACATACCCTACTTCACGGAGTGCGAATAGGTACGGGTCTTGGAGAATACGTGCATAACGAACCCTAAGCATTGTATTTGTAATTTGGGTACCGCAATGGTGTTGCATTTCAATATATGGATGCAACCAGGCCTCCTGTGTTGTATCCACACAGACCATGTACTTTCTAGCATCGGTGAAGCCCCTCATCTGACAAGGTCTCTGATATATAAAACTGAACCTGTCAAGTTGCCGGATGTTTTTTCGTGAATCTTCGTCTCCTTTTCCTTGTGCTAGATGATACAGCGTGAAGATTGGTTATGCCTGACGATAGCTTGATTATTGCTTCATAGTTTTCGAAGGAAAAAAAAAACATGTTACAGGTGCCGGTTCTGCCCGGTGTCCAAGCCGTGGCTGGGGTCCTTTTTCTTGCTACTTTTGCCTACGCCTTCTACCAATGCTTCCTATCGCCTCTTGCTAAGATCCCAGGCCCTTTCTGGGCCAAATTCAACAACTTATATCGAGCATACATATCATGGCGCGGTAATTTTCATCGCGATCTTGCCGCGCTCCATGAGAAATATGGAAAGGTTGTCCGGATCGGACCAAATAACTTGTACGTTGTACCTTGGATTCATGTTGATCATAACGTATCTGGGCAAATCACTAAATCTTAGCAACAGGAGTGTGGCAGATCCCATGGCATTCCGGGAAATCTATAGTATGTTGAGCCCTTCTCACAAGCCACGGAAAGAGAATGCAACGGGCATATGTTAACGATCAGCAGAGGCCGGTAATAGGTTTACCAAGGACGCTTCATATAACGTGTTGAAGGGGAAGCGTAGTTTCGATCTCGCTGGGGAGAGGAACGAGCACGTACACTCGAGCCAGCGTAAACTGGTCGCACGGGCGTATTCTATGGAGTCCATGATACACCTAGAGCCTAAGGTGGACGGTGTCATCAGACTTCTGCTTGAGAAGTTGGATGCAAAGATAGGTGAAAACGTTGATCTTGGCTTGTGGCTCCAGCTTTTTGCTTTCGGTATGTTTCCCATTCGAATGTCTGGAGGCTCATGGCTTTAACATTTCTTTTCTTTGCAGATGTCGTTGGTGCAGTCAGCTTCACCCGGCCATTTGGGTTCGTTGAATCAGGAGACGACCAAGGATTGTTTTTAAGGGCGCAGCGTTCCATGATGTCCATAGCATGGGTTACGCATGTGCCATGGGTTAGCCGACTTCAGCAGAAACTCATGCCTATCATCGGGAACTGGCTGGCAGCTAACGACCGCAATGGATATTTCTTCAACTACGCGACCCAGGAAGTCGTCGGGCGGAGAGACCGCGGCGGTGATGATAAAGACATCTTGGCGCAGCTTTTCACAGTACAAAAGGCAAAGCCACAGCTCACAAATCTGGATATCGCCTACATGATGACATCGAATGTTTTCGCCGGTTCCGATACAACGTCGTCAGCGCTCCGTGCCACATTCTACCTCCTCTTCAAGAACCCGGAAAAGCTTCGCATCCTTCTGGAAGAGCTAGAGGAGAAGAAAGCCAATGGCCAACTGAGCGACTTGGTTTCGGCCGAGCAGGCGAAAACATGCCATTATTTACAAGCCGTGCTCTACGAGGCCTCGCGTTTAATGCCAGCTGTAGGGTTGTTGTTGGATCGAGACGTCCCTGAGGGCGGTATGACCATTGGTCCCTATTATGTACCCGGAGGCGTGAGTATTGTCAAAAGAAAAGCTACTTAATTGATGGGCAGTGAAAGCTAATATTTGTTTTCTCTCTTCTTCAGGCTGTCGTCGGTAGTTCCGCATATGTAATCCACCGAGTACCTGAGATATGGGGATCCGACGCCAACGAATTCCGCCCAGAGCGGTGGCTAAGTAAAGAGACCGAAGGCGACCTGAGTACGTTATGAAGCCCCGCTATCCATTTGCTCCCATCGAAATACCCGACTAACATGGATGTGCTAGAACGATTTTTCTTCGCGTTTGGTGGAGGGTCTCGAACTTGTATCGGCCGAAGTAAGTAGCAACAGGAGTGTTTCTTGGTGCAGTATCGCTGACAATGCTTGAAGATATAAGCTGGCTCGAGATGGAAAAGGTGAGCACCATCTTTGACAGAATTCTTAGTAGTTGCCCACCTACTGACTTGGCTATAGCTTGTACCTACTTTGCTCATGCATTACAATTTCCATGTGGCGGATGACTTGAAATTGAAGGAAGTATGCGGGTAAGTTAAAACGATATTCTATTCTTGCCGCCTCTCCCACATCTGATATCGGGTTGTGTCTGACTACGTGACAGAGGCTTGATTTTCCTAACCGGTCTAAATGTGCAACTGAGCTTGAAGTGATAGTCACCCAAGGTTGTGAGTTGGGGGCGAGGATGTGGACCTGGCAGATTGAACTGTACTTGTGCAGAAAAGGGGTTAGGAGGTACTTGAGCTTGGTGGTTTGGTAGTGCTAGGTTATGTAAGGCTGTTAGTTTGTACGCGACTAGTGAGACATATGCTTTAATTGCATTGCCCAAGACAACCTATGCAACTTGAAGGGATTTATTATGATGTCACCACTTCTTCTGTCCGACTCTCCCACCTTGTTAAGCTTCCAACGTGCATAAGTATGGACCTATGTAGGTAGTACCTAATCCTAATCATCCCACCACGACAATCTTGTTCACTGAAATTCTTAGACAGGAAAAACCACTGTCGGACATTCTTCTTTTCTTTTTCCCCCCTTTCTTTTCTTTTCTTTTTTTCTTTTCCCTTTTCCTTTCCCTTTCCTTTTCCTTTTCCGCACCGATCCTGTTACCTACCATACATCAAGAGAGAACCATGTGCATAATATTGCGTCCTTTTACCGAGGAGGCCTTTCTCACTCTGCGAACAACATGAGATATTTTCAGGCGTGTCGGCGAGGTGGTGGGAGGTTAGCCTATCGGACCCTTCGGTTGCTCCCGATCTCTGCCGGCACATTGAAGCAGCTAGTTCTATACTCTCAGTCTCCCGCCGCTAGTCGATCAGGTCGGCCAAGTTGGCCAAGTCGGTCAAGTCGGACCAGCTCGCAGCAAAGACTACTGTCGCGTAGTTTTTTCAGCTTCGCGAAACAGCAACAGAAAACCAAGGCTGGTACCACCCCCCTTGCCATCGCCACTGTCCTCTGTGTTTTTGGTGGCCTGCTCATATATCCGCTATACCCAGACGATGAATGGCGTCAAGCCCGCCTCGTCAGGAAGCAACAGGAGCAGCAAGAAGAAACTACAAGTGGTGATAAACCAAGCCAGTCTAGCGAGACAGCATGGTTTGCCTTTGCCAAGCGGTTTGAGGACCTGTCAAACGTAACAGACATTGAGTGGTCAAGGTTGTCTGATCGTATCGTCGACTTGATTCTCCCTGATTGGTCTAAAGCAATTCCCCTCCACCTCCGGAAACTCCAGCGTGAGCTCTCCATGGCTGACGGCTCCCTGGCTAACGAAATATGGAACGAGGCCCACGACCCCTTCATCAACCCAGAGATCCGGTATTCTGCCCAGGTCCGAGTGTCGGACCAGCTCTGTGATGAGGAGAAGGAGTATCTGTCCCGACGGAAGAGAGTAGCAACCGCAGCTTTAGCTAAGTATCTCGACTTGCGCGAGAATGATATCCATCCTGATGATGTCCCGACCATCGCTATATGTGGCTCGGGTGGTGGACTTCGAGCTCTAGTTGCGGGGACAGGTTCATTACTTGCAACACAGGAAGACGGTTTATATGATTGTGTGACGTATACCTCGGGGGTCAGCGGCTCGTGTTGGCTACAGGCCATTTGTAATTCCTCCCTCACGCATTGTCAACTTGATCGCATTGTCGAACACATGAAAGCAAGGCTAGGAATACACATTGCTTACCCCCCGGCTGCTCTTTCGTCGGTGACAACCTCTCCGACCAATAAGTTACTCCTTAGCAGTATGGTTGAGAAACTAAAGGGGGACCCGAACGCAGACTTTGGGTTGGTCGACGTATACGGCATCCTACTTGCAGCCAGGCTCCTGGTTCCAAAAGGAGAGCTAGGAATAAACGAAAAAGATTTCAAGCTTTCCAACCAACGAGACTACATAAAATATGGCCAAAGCCCCTTGCCGATCTATACTGCAGTGAGACATGAGATACCTAATATCGCCTCAGCCTCTCAAGATCAAGTTACCGAGGAGGCAAAGGCAATTGCGAAGCAGGAGGCTTGGTTTCAGTGGTTTGAAATGACCCCATACGAGTTTTTCTGTGAGGAGTTCAATGCTGGCATCCCGACCTGGGCGCTCGGTCGACGTTTCGACGGCGGGTTTGATGTCCCCCCAGAAAGTGGCTTTCACTTGCCGGAACTTCGCATGCCAATCCTGATGGGCATATTTGGCAGTGCCTTTTGTGCAACCCTTAGCCACTATTATCGCGAGGTCCGTCCACTGATGAGGAGTCTCACGGGCTTTGGGACTATCGACGAGATGATCCACGGACACAATCATGACTTGGAAAAAGTACATCCCTTCGATCCGGCTCGGATACCTAATTTCACTTACAATATGGAGAGACAACTACGTTTTACAACCCCCACAAAAGTCTATGAGGACGAATACTTACAACTTATGGATGCTGGAATGTCCAACAACTTGCCAATCTACCCCTTGCTTCGACCTGGCCGAGATGTTGATATGATCGTGGCCTTTGACGCTTCCGCTGACGTCAAAACGGATAATTGGTTATCTGTAGTAGATGGCTACGCCCGTCAACGTGGTGTTAAGGGATGGCCTGTCGGTGTAGGTTGGCCTAAGGCCACAGATTCGACCCAGAAGATCCAAAAGGAGCTCGCTAAAGCGCAAGCCGATACACCCGTAGATGCCCAACGTAAACTCGAGAAAGCACAACAAGACCAAAAATTACAGCACGCCGGGGAGGAAACAAGCGCAGCTGAAGCGGCAGGACGGAGTCCCGATGCGGAGCAGAAGACCAAGGCCCAGCATGATATGTCACACCCGGAGGACTCGGACTTGGGGTACTGCACAATCTGGGTAGGCACGACGGAGGAGCGGTCCTCGGAGCCGCCGCCGCCATCCAAGGCGGTCACGGATGAGACGACGTGGCAGTTGATGGAGCCCAATGCGGGCATCGCGGTCGCATACCTGCCCTTCCTAGCAAACCCGGCCGTCCCTGGCGTCGACCCTGCCACCAGCGACTACCTAAGCACCTGGAACTTCGTGTACACGCCGGAGCAGATCGACAGCGTGGTCGCCCTCGCGCGTGCCAACTTCGCCGAGGGCAAGGATAAGGTCCGCCGTTGCGTGCGCGCCGTCTACGAGCGCAAGAAGAAGATACGCGAGCAGCGCGAGGAGGACGCCAGGAAGGAGAGGTATCGCCGCTTGGTACGTCTGGGTATCGCGGGGAAGCTCGGCGAGGGCGATCATTTTAGTTGAGCTGGAATGGTTGAACAGCAGGGAGAGGTAAGGAAGGGGATGGTAATATGGTGCTAATGCTGGACTAGAGTTAGCCCCTTTTCGCATTTGATAATAGGGCTTGATTACTAGGTTTAAATCAGGGCAGGCCTGTCTACCTACGACGTGTGTATAATTTCAAGCAAGAGGCTGGCTCGATACGCTGTCTCTATGTAAGTACTTAACTTGCCTCGAGCCGGGTGGGCCGGTACATGGGCAATTGTACGTCTATAAACAGGAAGGGGAGAAGACAAAACTCTATGATGCATGTATGTGCATAGAGAGAAAAGGTTTCTTGGGGATTGTGGGATGGTATACCCTTTGTGTGTATGAAATATGTATATTGATAAGTAGGTATTGTTATTATATGAAGCTTCTCCCCCCCACAACATCAGGAGTAAAACGCATCATGCACACGTTACATAGGGATTAGGACCAAGTATATAACTCTTTTTTCTTCTTCTTTTTTTATTATTTTTACTACTTCGGTTTACTTCTAATTCGTACATTATTCTTTACATAGGTACAGATTCTACTTCTACACGGGGCGACAGCCTCCTCCCCACTTCCCCTTTAAATATATATATAATCAAGATGGTCGACAGGCACGTAGCTAGGTAGCTAGGTAGGTAGGTAGAAAGTGATATGTGTGATATGTGGTTTCAACAACAAAGACCCGGGCCAAGGCTAGTTTTTTTCTGTTGTTGTTGTTGATGCATATTGTATATATATAGTACATTTAGATCGATCATTCATGACATTTATGGTGGTAATGGATGATGATGATGATGATGCTATAACATGGCGCAACCCGACTCCCAAACTCATGTCATAGTAGTAAGTTAGTGGTAGCAGTAGTATGTGATGAGCTACGGCCAGCTTTACTTTTTTTGGTCTGTCTTTTGGGTTTTTTTTCTTGTTTGTTGTCTTTTCCTTTTCTTTTCTCTCTTTTCTCTTCTTTGCTTTCTTCGGGGGGGGCTGTATTTCGTGTATCCTTCACGAAGCTGAAGCGCACGTGTGAAAAGAAAAGAAAAAGGAAAGAAAACAGAGACAGCCTTCTCAATTGTACATTGCTCCTCTTGGGAGAGGGGTATTCCGAGTTATGTCCCGTCCTCCTAGAAGCCTCGTTCCCCCCTTTCTCCTTTTCTCCCTTTCCTGATCACCCAATCCCCCGTTTTCGCCTTTTCTAGTAGGACATCGTCGAAGTTGACCAAAAACAAGAACACAATACCTATGATATAACTTCTCCGATATCCACATAGACGGGCTTCCAGGGAGCGGCGTCTTCCGACAACATGTCACTGGGTAAGTTAACAGAGTCGCCGGGGCTATACAAGTACCAGGCCTTCAGCGCATGAATGGCGGCTGAAATCCTGGCGGAATCGAGACTGGGCCCGAAACCCTCGCCTAGCTTGTCACGCCCACTATAGATGCCGACCACGAAGACGGGTGTTCTGCTCAGACGACCCGTCTCGCTGAGGAGTCTTGCGACAGGCGATTCGAAGTTCTCGCGCGCGCAAAGCCGCGCGAGATCCCGCGTCGGTATCTTGAACTCGAAGAGATTAGATAAATCCAGCCGCCGCGAGAGGATATGTGCTTTCACGAAGGCCTTGGCAGCGTCCCGTCCGGAGTGCAGCCAGACGGCGCCGATCAGGGCGCGCACGAAGTTCGCATGGGCATTTTTCTTCACGTCGTCCACCAACAGAGCCCTAGTGTTCCTGTCGGCGCTGACATCTAGTGCGTCGTGCTGCACCTTCTTCTGCCCCGGAACCATCTCGCCGAACGCGTCGTCGTAGAGCACTCGACTACTCATACCTCTCCGCCACTTGTACCGCTGCAGCTCTTTGGACTCGCTACGCACGAAGCCCCATTTTGTCATGGAAACAGTCGCCCTATCGTGGACGAATTGCAAGAGGCCGGGATCAACCTCCTCCCCCGGGGCAGCGGCGCTCTCTACACCCCAGGCGTGGGCGACATTGTACAGGGCGGGAACGCCGGCGTAGCCCTTCATGGCAGCGAAGAGAATACTCATGGGCAGGCGCGGGTAGCGGGCGATGAGCCACTCCGAGACATGGTACTGCAACAGAGCAGCGCCCGCATGCGCCAGGGTTGCGTTGTTGAAGCGGGGATGCGCATCGGCAGAGGGATC
Source organism: Biscogniauxia sp. FL1348 (assembly GCA_022544895.1). Classification (NCBI taxonomy): domain Eukaryota; kingdom Fungi; phylum Ascomycota; class Sordariomycetes; order Xylariales; family Xylariaceae; genus Biscogniauxia; species Biscogniauxia sp. FL1348. The sequence continues at coordinate 95,058 of JAJNNV010000027.1, forward strand.
TACGAGGGTGCGGGCGAGGGTCTCAACCGGGAGCTTCGAGGACAGGGAGAGTCGGGCATGGAGAGCGGCGAGCTTGGCAGACAGACGTGCCCGGCTCGGATGTGGCGATGGGAGTGGCAGTTTACTGTAGTCTATGGGGTCCGGCGGCGGGGTCTCGAGGGGGGTCTCTGAGGTCTCGCCCTGCTCGTAGATGGCATCGGGCGACAATGCGGCGGTGGACTGACATCGTATCTGGCGGCAGGGCTGCAGCGTGGGCGGCGGTAACCTGGAGGCCCGGACGGCTTGGGATATTCTGGTCGAACAGGCCGTGGCCGTGGCCGAGCGGGCGGGACTTGTGGCCAGCAATTGGCTCGGTGATAGCCTGTCGATCCGTATTCTCTTCATATTTTTGTTGTTTATAAGCCCAGATCCCTCATCCCAGTTGGGCTAAAGGCTTATCGAGACACGGACGTTGTCGTTGGAGGGGGGGGGATTTCTTTTCTATTTCTTTTTTCGCTCCTCTCGTGAGGGTCCCGTCCTTCAAGTGCCTGGTTCGGAAAAGGAAAAAAAAAGTTTCTAAGAGAGCTCAGGATTTGCTGTGGTCTGTGCTTGGATAGGTGTAGGTACTTAGGTAAGTAAGGTGGGGGAGACATTGGTGAATTTAGAACCTACATACTACAATCCAATTGACCTCACCAGGGTCTCCTTAGGTAATCACTCCAGTTCTAAGTCATTGCACTTCTAATAACTTTCTTTCTTTCTGTAGGTAATCGGACTAATCATTGTCCGTCCTTTCTGTCCCCCCACCTCCCCCCCACTCCATCTAGGTAAGTACCTAAGTACCCGATCTGTCCAATCCCGTCAACCCAATTAACCAGATGGACCCGTTCCAATGAACCTGAACGTCGAGGTCCAGGTCCCCCCAAAAGCCCATTCCCACCGTCCATCCCGCAATTTACACTACGTCAACTACCTACCTAGTACCTAGGTAATCGCAACAAGATCTCCATTCATCTCCTGCACAGACAAGATGGTAGGCATCCGCATACTCTACATCTATACACACCGACCAACGCGATGCTAACACTATAACAGGGTGGCGGTCCCCGAGTCCCGTAAGCTACTACCTACACTCCTCTTCCCCAGCGACCTCTAGCAAGCAACGTCGCGGCGCATAAGAGCTCGTCCTCACCGCGCAAATAGGTATCCCAAGCACGTCTGGTCGCCGTCCGGTGGTTGGTACACCCAGCCAGCCAACTGGAAATTAAACACGGCCGTGTTCGGAGGCGTCATCATCGGCATTGCCGCACTCGCATTCAACCTCAGCGCCGAGCGGGAATACAGACATAAGATGCCCGAGCCAGGCCGGTTCTTCCCCAGTCGATAGTACGTCCGACCGAGACCTGATCGCCATGCTTGATGATAACGCATACGCACAAATGCTGACAAGAACGGTAACAGCTGGAGCAAACAGATAAGAGAGCACGAGGCGGCGCAGAAGGCGAACAAGAGCGATTCCTGAATTCATGGCCATTCGCCAATCGAATGTACATACATCTGATATAATCTCACTAAGGCAATAGAGGGCTTTCGAGTCTACTTTTTGGGAAGACCCGGCTTAACGACTTGAATATGCACTTTAATTGTCCGAGTTCTCGGTGTTTCCCTTGTTCCTCCTCCCTCTGCATATAGCCTTCGCCCAGCGTAGGCCGACACTTAGCAGGTTAGCTACGTGGGAATACAGAAGTGACTAAGTATTCGAATCTTTGCGTGTCCGGATTACCCCTTTGCTCCCTATATCAGACGAGCTTTGTTCCTACCGGTTAGGGGGTATTCTAGTATATCTACTGTTGGTTTAATTGGCTCGAGGCTCGTTTGGATCACTATTTATGTTGGAGGATTTCCGAGGTAGAGACATCTCAGTAGGCATACGTAAAACCGGACAATATGGAATTTTATGAGCTATCAGACTTGTTCCCCCTCCTCTCATCAAGTATCAGAAAAATTATTACCGCTATCTGCCATCCTAAGAACCCTTCTGACCTATCTCACCTAGTTAGCCTAGAGTTGCGATTAGTCAACAATGAAACTATTATCTGGACTCTTTTATTGAAGATCATATCAAAGATAGCTGCACTCAACTTATAACTAGTTTGTAGCGAATTTTCTACCTCAAACTCCTCCGGGAGGAAGAGTCTGGGCTAAAAGACTGACGAGACGTGTTGAGAGTTTCATACTCGGGAAGTGTGACATGTCGAACAAACCTTTCCTCTCAGCTCTCGTCATGTATTCGGCATTGGACGACTTTTTTACAACGACAATAGATGAATGAGCCGAAACTTCACATCCGACTTAGTTTAGTGAGCTATAACTACATACTACTTATAACGTTCTCTCCGATCTCCCGGGATATGGGGGTTGAGGGGTTCCCCAAGATTCGATATCATAGTCTGCGGAGAAGGTGTGTTTGGTACTAAGATGCATACCGGTTAGTCTGTCTCGATTAGAATGCCGTGTCAAGAAAAAACCCAAGAAGGATCAACGATGCCCCCTCCAGCTTAGTCACTTGAAACGGAAAATATGCACAATATAGAGAGCGGCCCGGGGGATGTCTCGCGAGGTGCGCACGAGGTGATCAGCTCGTGTGCGTCTTTACGACCGCGCAATAGTACATCCGGTCTCGATTGGGTTGTTTTGGGGTGTTTCTCCTTCCCCCCGTCAGAGAGAAGCTCATGATCGCGCGTTTTTTCACCTAGTAAATGGTGTAGGTTAGAGTAAAACAAGGACGCTGAGCTAGGCACCTAGCTGGCGTCGATCGACTTCTAGAAAAAGCATCAACAAACCCATCCCGGACTTTCGGGTCGTTGATATCTCCCGCACACGTGTGTGTTGGGGGGGAGGGGGAGAGAGGGTTGGACACAAGAAGTTTCGCAGATGCCGTGAAACGCTCTCTCCCCTTTAGCGCATCTCGTCGTGGATGGCCACCATCTCCGAACATTGGTTGTTCCCCGAAGCCCTGCAGTATCTGACACTTGGGATAGGTAGGTAGGGAGGGAGGGAGGGAGGTCGTGCCGTGAACCTTGAGAAGGTTGCTCGAAGAAGACATGAGTATCAAAAGAGACTCTCGCCATAACTCTTACTTAACCTTGGCCCAAGTTGTCAGTAGCTCCGGTTGTGAAGGCAGAGGCGTGGAGAGGTAGCAGCAGGTTGTCAAGCCTATATAGATATGTAGTGTATAAGTAGGTAGGTAGTCTACGTCGAGGTAGGCAGGCTGCCTGCTATGTTATTAGGTATTATGGTACATATTCGGAAACTAAGAGGATCGACCGGTGATGATTGACGTGACGTGACGGCCACGGTGCAATCTAAACCCAAGATCGCAAAGTGTGGGCAGAGCGGGGGAAGCGGAAGGAAATGAAGATACGATTGTCTACCTACCTAGGGGTAGCTAGGTAGTTGTAGCCGGACCCGGCGTGGCCCATGGATGATGGGATGCTCACTTGGTTTTTTTTTTGACGGGACAAGGGGGGAGAGAACCAATCTTGGATACGGGCGTGAATGGATGGGGTGAGGAGAATATGAAGCTACATACTACCTACTGCACAACCAAGGAATTGCATAAAATTGTGTTCATATATTGGACCCCGGACCACTATGATTTCCGGGCGAGGGGGGGGTTTGGGGTGAAACAATTCAAGGTTGCTCAGGTCGACGGCTCATGCAATTTTGGCTTTTCACAGCCTCCGCTCGGAGATTTTGATGAGATCCTGGTGGCACTTGAGACTGGCTAGGTAGGTAGGTAGTAGGTAGTTCGCCCACCCGCGATGTGCCTCGTGATCTATGACTTGCTGATGGTTCGTACATACATTGAATAACTACCTACCTACCTACCTAGTCTTACTTATCCGAGACATTCTGACACAGCAAGCAGGTAGACGTTGAGCCGTGAGAGCGATACGCTGGGTAACATGGAGATAATAGGTAGGTAGATTACATACAAAGAAGAAGTCTTATAGGCCGGACAATAACAACAGCAACTGGGTGGACTCTGGGTATGGAGATTCGTGTGGCTGTTTACTAGATCCGCCAACAAAGTACACTATCCATTATACCTAGTGTATGATATGTTGAGCCGTGAACACCCCCCTCCCACTCCTTTTCTACCCATATAAGTACCTACCTAACCTAGGTCCAGCATGAACTACGGACATAACCTTATGCATAGGGCTGGTGGCAACAAAGAACTTATAAGTGCGTACCTGTGTACTATGTATAGCCATTCCTACACCAACCTACATACTCAAAATACTTACGACTATGTGCACGTAGGCTTCATAAAAACCTTAATGCAGCAAAATTAGGTGCTGATGCTGTTTACCTAGGGCTTACAGTAGGTATTAGGTATTCGAGCACGAATAACCGCCCGCGACAATGCAGGGGCGCCTAGGTACCTAGACATTCCGTACTACCAACGTTCTGTTTATAGGGGTTTGTCACTCGTCCAGCGCTGACCTGATTTCATAGTACCTACTGACTTGGTAGTCGTACGCATTACTTAGTAGGTAGTGGATCTGCCTTATATTCCTCACGAGGGTCAGGGTTGGATGAGTAATGATCTGATATTTTTTTTTTTCATTCACCGTCGATATTTTACCTATTTTTATCTTTCTCTTGTTAGGTAATCCATTTTCTCGTGTTGTTTTTGTGCCTCATTTTGACCTAGCCACTTACTCCAGATGAAGGGAACGAAACCTAGCGTTATTTCAATACTAGTATTATGTACCAGGGGTGAAAACGGGGTGAAAGGTCCTGTGGAATCAACCCCCCCCTTATCCCAATTTTATCCTGCCGCTCTGCCGGCGGCTGCCCAGAGGTCGTCATCCTCATTTCGCCTCAGCATACCTAGCCGTAAGAGCTAGGCACCTAACCTTAGGTACCAGGATACATAAGCTGCTTGCTTCGGGGCTTTCTGGGGTGTTGGCTGGGATCTCTCGGGCTTGAAACCTTAAGCGACTGGTAGCCACAGACCCCCAAAATCTGAAGCAACGAGGTAAAAGACCTCTGCCGGACCAATGGGCGCGAGAGCGCAGATTGTGAGACAAAATCGTGCCCACTCATCGCCTTGGGGGAACTTTTTTTTCTTCTTTTCATTCGTACAGCCTCAGCTTAGATGGAAAATGAGCAGTCGATCGATGCTCGATACCCAAAATGAGATCTGTGGGATGTGTTCTCCCCACGATGATACGATGGGTTATGTATCTGAGTTAACAAAGTACCGCATTATGGAATACTTTTATGCTATGCAGCCAGACAGACAAGTACCTAAGTTAGATACATTGATAGTACCTAGACAAATATCAACCCAGAGTTTGAACCAATGGCAATTTGTGCTGATGTACCGACGAAGGAAGCGTCAAGATCATTGCCGGTTGTTCATATCAATGGAAGGCCAGACATTTGGCTATTCAGTCGAAGGTTAAAACTTCCCCATCGCTCATGCGGTCACTTGGCATCGGATTTGAACCACCTATGTACTAAGGTTAAGTGATTCTAATATATTTTGTAACTCGGCAACGTGGACGTCTGTAAAGCGGCACAATGGAGCCTTCAATGTTACAGCTTAGACTGATGGTGGTGGTGGTGGTGGTGGTGAACTGAGCCGATGTTGTCAAACTCTCGATAACCTTAACACCCAACCTAGAGACCGACACCTGGATTTTCATTTTTTTTTGTTGTTCTTGGATCTCGTTATCGCTACTGTCGATCATAGTTAAAGCCACAGACTCCGAAATGAAATTAGATGCGCTCGACTGTTGATGGATGGCGATTGTCTATAATAACGTAGCAATCAACATGGAAGCAAGCAAGCACTTCCTAACTTGGACTTTGTAGACTGCCAAAACCGTGTAAGTCGTGCATTACTACCTACTACCTAGCATGATTACATGTCCTTGTCCTTAGGTCGTTTGCTTGCTTTCAAGAGGGGAGCGGGGGGATCCTTGCCGGTCAATTTTAACATGCTTCTAACGCTTTGCCGAATCCTGACAAGTTCCGGTGTTGGGGCAGGTGGCTTTACAAGGGACCCCCGGCAGATAGCAGACACAACGATACCTTTTGCAGATTTCCTAGGTACATATGTGTGTATTCAACACTGTAGGTCACTTTAGGTAGGTAGGTAGAGTTCGATGCAGTTGGTGTGAGCACCTGAGAGATCATATCTAATGCCTTAGCAAGGCAAACCCAAGATGGAATGTAGTGTAAGCAGAATTGTCATAAGATAATGGAGCACGTCTGTTCAGAAGATCAATGGACATGTCTGATACCGGTGTGATCTGCTGAGATGCTGAGGCCGATACGACTTACCTATAGGTAGGTAGTCGTAGGTACATTCGCCTTAATGATCGTCCCGTTTAAGGCTAGATATTGCTGCACCTGTATGGTTTGAGTGGATGCTGGATCTGGACGTGCAACTCTCAGTGGTGCATGGCTACCTAGGTAGTGTATCCTATGTAGGTAAGTAATCTGAAGCCAAGCCAGCTAGGTACACTTCTAGCGGACAACACAGACGCACAGGTACAAGTGAAAGTCAAGCAAGCATCGCAAAGACCATTACCTAACCTAGCAAACATGTCTTCAGGTACCTTATTGATAGGCTGGCAGGCTGGTAGATAGGCTGCAGGTACATCCATACATACGACGGGACTATAGCTACACCACAATTAGTTGACAACCCGGTGGCCTGGTGTCCTATTCTCTCTTTCTTACAGCCAAGTCCCAGAACCCGAAAGGTTTCCCTTCCAATTCCAATTTACCACACTACCTACTAGGTAAGGTACCTGCCTACCTACCTGCTTACCTACCTTACCTACCTCCTGCCCTTGTCCTGTCCTGTCCTCCTTTCCCTCTTATTGACGGCCAAGGTCGCATACCAAAACTTCTGCGACCTTTTTCCCTTCTCTCCCCTTCCCTCTTCTGTCTGGTCTACGGTTCCACGTCAAGACGACACACCGCCGTCACCTATCTCTCTTTCCTTTCTTTTCTTGTTGAGTCGGGTTCCTCATTCGTAATCTTTAGTTGTTTTTTTTCTCCTTCCCCCACGTATTCATTGGCCAGGACTATCCATCCATTAAATCTATCCTACACCTACTCACCTACGGTTCGTGCATTCGACACCGCACGGCAGCACGTCAACCGCGACCACGTCTGCAACCAGAAGGAAACTCACACAGGATCGTCCCTCCTATGGAAGTCCTTGGCTGTTTTTCATAATCCCTCCCCTGGCCGGCCTCTCTCAGACTTGCCTCATCCCAACTATAGACATTCGTTACAAGCAGTCACCTGGCAACTCAACCAAGCCACGCTTGCTCAAGTTCCAAGACGCATTCACCACTGAACCACCACCATTCATTCTCCCTCTCCCCCCCATTCACTCATTTTATAACAATTCACCCTCAGCAAATAATACACACACCCAAAAAAAGAAAAGAAAAGACTTTGGTTACGGCTACAACTATTAATCTAACGGACCTGGCACGCAACTCAAAACATTTCACTCAGCAATAGACTCAACGCAGACAGTTATCATCCGCCCAAGACTACGTACTTCTCGGCCAGCTCTCCACCCAGTCGTATTGAATAGCATGCAGTATTGAGCAATGATAGGATCAGATCGTCATGCATCCATAGCGCGCATGATCCCTACTCTCGACGCGGATCGCACGACGGCTATCGCTGCATCAAAACACCACACGATTTTCGATCCCTCCGAACGAGAACCTACGATGGCATCGTCCGGGACGAGGAAAGAGAAGGGCGCGAGGAGTCGGTCGAGCTGGCGCATAAGGAGCTTGCTTCTGCCAATTCTCTCAACGGTGCCTGTTGCGGTGGCAGCAGATGGGTCCTGTGTGTCATTATCGGGCTCAACTACTTGTCCTTCATTTCAGGCTGCGTCTGTGTCGACCAGTAGTGCTGTCTCCGGCATTTAGTAAGTTCTCATCCATGGAGCATCGCATTCCTTTACCCTAGTGGTCCATGTCGTGGCCGTGATCCAGCGCTGACAAGTCGCGACCAGTCAATTCCTCAAATACGTCTCTGATACGACATCGTTTGATGAACAGCTCCGGCAATATGTCTCGGGAAGTTATCTTCAAGAAAAGTAAGTCTCCTCACGTTTATATCTACATACCAAGCTTACCTAGCTTTCCAGGTATCAAAACTTATTAGGATGCGGCAACGTCAACCTGTCGAACCCCGACCTTTACGCGCGCTTTACTATTTCGGTCATCTGTAATGGCGTGGTTCAGAACTCCATCGACGACTGTGGTCTATCCTCGGAAGCATCTAGACCCCTATGCGCTGACTCTTGCGCTCAGTATGCTGAGAGTGAGGCATATGTGGCGGCGGACGACGATCTCTGCCCTAGCGAAGGCAGCAATGTTCAAGACCAGATTCGAGCCGACTTCGTGAACTGCGCGCTACCAGCAGACTCGTTGTCAAGCAGTAGCTGCATCCAAGGTATTAGTAATGAGCCGGACAATTGCGGATACGGCGATAGCACAATTGGTCTCTGCTCATACTGTGCTTCTGGTGGTATTAACTCGACAGACACCTGTTGCTACAATTCTAATGCCGAGGAGAGATGTAAAAATGTAGTCTTACCTACGATTACGTCCACCATGACATTCAGTACACCAACAGCCAGCGCTACTAGCAGTGCAACGGCCATCCCAGGTTCATCAGGAAGCGGAGGTCTATCGGGCGGTGCGATTGCTGGGGTTGTTATAGGATCTGTGGCCGGTTTAGCCCTATTAGCTTTCCTGCTATTTATGTGCATTAGGCTCGCACGACGACGACGGGGCAGCCAAAAGGGAAGTGTTTTCAACCAGCCATCGCCATCCAGGAGAGGACCTCCGACGTCTCAAGTTCCTGCGAACACACCACCCCAAGGATACGAAGTGTTACCCGGAGGAAGAATCGCGCGCATGTCAGCATTGGAGGGGCACTCGGCAGGTTCTCCCTCGAGACATGGAGAATCAAGGCAAGGGGGTTCCGCAGGCGCTGCAGTTGCCGGTGCTGCCGGCTTTATGGCAGGCCGAAGAAGGGGCGATAATCATTCATCGACGGACTCATTCGGGGAAAGTCCCGGGTCGGAGACACGCATGGGTGTTTTGCGACCACCTCCCAACCGTAGGAACGGATCTCTGTCCAGCAATTCGATGCTCGCGGGTGAGGACCCCCAATCGCCGGGTAGTGCAGGCGGATTATCTTCCCCTCCCGGGGTAAATAGTCAACAATCGGAGCAGCTACCATTTTTCAAGGACTATTACTCTCAAGACGACATCCATCCAGGCGAGCGGGTAGCGGTTCTTTGGGCATACCAGCCGCGCGCAGTCGACGAGTTTGCCCTCGAACGAGGAGATATGTTGAAGGTGGTGGGCATCTGGGATGACGGATGGGCAACAGGTGTGTTGATGGATGAGAGAGCAGATGAGTGGGAAGCGCGCCGACAAGCACAGAGGGATAGCGGGGTTTCGAACGCCTCAGGCCGTGGACGAGATATTTCGCCTCCAGTCAGTGGAGAGATCAAGGCATTCCCCTTGGTCTGTGTTTGCCTGCCAGAACACTGGCGAAAGACGATCGAAGGCGATGGCTCCACAGAAACCGGTTCCAGCGCACATCTAGGCGGTTAACGTACTCGAATCTGATGCTAAATTTTTACGCCACCCGTTTGTGGTTCCAGGATTGGTGATGGATATTCGGTTCGCATTGTTTCGGCGTTCAGGGAATTTTGGCGTACACAGTTCCTCCGTTGCGAAAACACCATGATGATATAACCCCTCCATCTTACGGGGCTGACATGAACTTGAAGAGAAGGCCCTGCTCATAAATCGTCCGCCCTTTGCCCTTCCTCATACCTGTCTTCCTGCACATAGACACGACGGTTCGCATTCTTGCGATCGATACGCTTAATGCTTTCAGTTCTCGGAGAAAAACTTTAATTCCATTCTGGCGCATCGTCTCGGATCAGGACTTAATCCGAGGGCTCTGATACTTTAGCAGGAGATGTCTCCAAACTTTCCTGCGCATCAGCAAACCTAGGGTGCTTCTGAAGTGAAGAGACGTGATCATATCTAATACCCCACACCTGCAATTGTGCCCTCCCCTTTTTCTTCGATTGTTTACTCTATATACCCGGTTTGCCTTGAACGGTGTTGGGGAGGTGAAATGTCGGGGAGGGACATTGCCATGTATAATTCGATTCTGCAGCTTGGAGGAAAGATTGGCGCGGTCCTGGGGTTATGCCTCAGGTTACCTGCCTGCCTACTAGAGGGGAGGAGACGACAGGTTTGAAGACTTGAGTACATCTTCACTAGAATATCGCAAAGGGGGCTTTACGCTACATAGATAGCATGAAGAATGTTCGCGGGGTGCTGTTTTTAGGACTGATACCAGCGCATTCTGACACCCGGTCCAATATAAAGCAAGTTACCAAACTTTCGGCTCTTTTCGAAATGATGTGAAGTACCGCCGTCTTTGAATATTTTTTAGGTGCTGTGCTCTAGGAAGATTCTTATTAACTGATGGTTTAGTATCCATACGGCACTTCTCTCACTCCCCCCACCCCCATCTATCGCATACTACTACGTACGAATGCCTCGGCAAGGGCGAGCATGACTGTAATTGGAATCCTGCTCCGGCTCAGGATTTGGGGCGTGATTCTCATACTTTTGCGACCTGAAACCCCTATAAGAACGTGTCATCCGATAATGGAATGCCGAGAATTTGTCATTTCTGTATGGACTGAAGCTATTGGATATCTCTTGTAATCTCAGCCCTCGCTCCTCGAGATGCACGCCCTTAGCTCAGTTAACCCTAGTACATTGAAGCTATCGTCAACATCCGTCTCGCTATTACACTGCTACGACGGAGGAGGCCGCTTATAGGTAGGTATCTATTCCAGGGCGCTCGTCTCTCCAAGAAAACTTGGCCCTTGGCACGGCAACCCCCCAGTCTGTGCCTAGAACCGTCGTTCCCAACAACCTTGCACACGGCGTCCCCTCCCTCCCCTCAGCCAACCGATCTTATCACGGGGGCATCCGGGGTACCGGCTGTATCACAGCGACCCTTTGGCACAGCTTCTTATCACAGGAACTACCTACACATCCAGTAGCTTACCTAACTAGGGGTCACGGCCTTGCTGCGCATACATAAGTAGATGCTCTCTAGACAATCTTACCTTCCCTTTCCGGCTATCGTCGAGAAAAACAGAGAAACAATCTTGGTTGACCCGCTGCCGAGCGAAACGATCTCGCCCACGTGCTATGTCGGACTCGCTACCCGGCGATAACTATACTCTTTCTTTCTCTCTCTCTCTCTCGCTATACGCGCGCTTTTCCTTCCCACCCTCGATTGACAAAACAAAAAGGGAGCAGCCGGAAAGATAGGGGAGGGGAAGGGGGGAGGGAAAGAGTAAGAATACTACGACCGCCGGCGCTGTAACCTTAGATAGGAAGTCAGAAGTCAGCGGTAGTAGGTTCTTCGTAGTTTGGTCCGTCTTTGTGTAAAGCTAGGGGGTTCGAGGCCCAAAGGTTTACCTAGATTATAGAAACGAATGGTCTGGGTGAAAGCGCTCAAGTATATGAAGCCCCGTCGTGTCCCGAGACGGGTAGATGTTCCTAACTAGCGATCTCAAATCCCTACCTGTCTGTTTGTCTTTCATATAAGACAGCCGTCCTCGTCCCCGTCCCCGTCCTCGTCTGCCTCCTCGCCTCGCCGCTGATCTGGTTTTCTTCGATCGCGGTGTTTCACGAAAGATCCTCCTTCTGATTCTTTTCAGTCCTTTCCAGAGATTTTTTTTTTCTTTTCTTCCCGAAAAGTCATATTGCTATTACCATCGTCTTGATATCATCATGCAGATCCCCACAACGTCTCTGGCTCTGGCCCTCGCGGCCATCTTCGCTCTCTCTCCTGCCGCCGCGGCTCCCGTCATCGAGGAGCGCGCCGCTACCACTTGCGGCTCGACGTACTACACCGCTACCCAGGTGAACCAGGCGGCCCAGAAGGCCTGCACGTACTACCAGGCGGGCACCTCGACCAACAGCTACCCCCATACGTACAATAACTACGAGGGCTTCAGCTTTCCCGTCTCGGGCCCGTACCTCGAGTTCCCCCTGCTGGCGAGCGGGAGTGTTTACACGGGCGGTGAGTTTTCTTTTCGTTTCTCCTTCTCCCGTTGTTTCCCATTCGTCGTTTGTATACTCTTGGTATAGATATAATATATATCTGAGTGTGTGTGTGTGTGTTTTATATATTTCTGTCTGTGTCTGGTACTACGTAGCTTAGGTAGATGATGCTACTGAAATGCCAAACTTTTCTGATGCTCAATACTTAGGGAGTCCCGGCGCTGATCGGGTCGTCATCAACACCTCCTGCAAGCTCGCTGGCGCGATTACACACACGGGTGCCAGCGGAAACAACTTTGTCGGATGCTCTGGGACGAGCTAGTTTGTCTCGTCCATCTCAACTAACCTAGGTACATATGTTGAAGGGTGGAAATATTTAAGAGAGGGAATCTCGGAAAAAGAAAATTTTGATTACCTACAGGAAAACCGTGTCAAGTAGAATAATATATGAGTTTTACAGGTTGCCATCAAGTTGAGTGCTGTTTGCTATGGTACTACGTAAGTAATGCTTCCTGACAGGTATTATTCTTCCTGTCTTATGTAGTATATTGAACTAAGGCTACTAAGTTGTAAATGAAGAGAAAGAGACTACTTAGTACTACCTACCCAGGTATGTAATAACTTAACTAACTTCAATGTATGTCTGGTATGTCTCAAGAAGTAGAGATGGTGGAGTTGAACTAAGCTACCGCCCCTTAGGGGTAATACGAACCCTTGGCGGTGGAGTAAAATCCTTCGCAACTACGGTTTTTCCGTAGATCGACCAGACAATACCTGGCTGCATTCAAGCACGAACCAGTAGTAAATTGTATGGAGTCCTGCTTCGAGGATTGTTTTCTGGTTGATCTACGAGAACCTGGTAGTAACAAGAGTTTATACTCCACCGCCAAGGGTTCGTATTACCCCTAAGGGGCGGTACTCATCTATTGATAGAAAATATGGTCCAAGCGTTTTGTGTACAACAAGTACACAAGTACGTACCAAACATATCTGCGAATGTAGTGTACTACCTATGTACTTCGTAGGTATGTACATAGGCGGGTAGGTCCATATGACTACCTGCGAATTCACACTAACCTTAAGAGCCGACCCCATGCTTAAATCTTAAATCGGTGGTTGGCAGGCAGCTGACCGATGATTGATATACCTAGGTGGGCATGTAGTTAGTGTACCTACACTAATAACGGACTTACCTACAACTTCCACCTGCACCTCCATAGTCTCTCTGTTTCTACCAAGAAGATCACGCAGCTCCTCTTACTGCCTCATGGATCGACAGCCTCACAGTCGCGTCGCAAACAACACCCTGTCGGTTGCATAGAATTGCATCGCATCGCATCGCACCACATCGCATGAATCCATATCTGACTTGATTAGATGACAACATAATCCGAAGATGACCGACCTAGACCTAGTATCCGCCCCTTGAACCTCGACCTAGCAAGCTCCATCATCCATCCGCAAGATGGGTAACAGCTACTCCCTCACCACCCCGTACGCCGGCTCTGCTGGCATCGACATCCCCGAGCTGGCTGATCTCGTCCATGAGAGGTCTATCGGGAATGCTCGTTTCATGAAGAGCATCCGCGCACGCCACCACGAAGGTGTTGCTCTGGCGAAGGTCACTGTCAAGCCCTACACCGAGTGTAGCCTGAAGGAGTATGGCGACAAGATCCTTGGTATGATGCCCCTGTATAGTGCCCATACTGTTATGTCGTGTCTTTGCTGACCGGTTTCTTGTTGAAGTGGAGAAACACAAGCTGAGGGATGTTCCGAATGCCCTCGGCTTCGAGCGCGCTTTCGAAACCCAGGGTAACGCCTACCTCGTCCGCCAGTACATTTACAGCTCCCTCTACGATCGTATGTCCACACGGCCCTTCCTTGAAGATATAGAAAAGAAATGGCTGGCCTTCCAGCTGCTATGTGCCTTGCGCGACTGCCATGCGAGGGACGTATACCATGGCGATATCAAGACGGAGAATGTCATGGTTACCTCCTGGAACTGGCTCTATCTTACAGATTTCACCGGCTCGTTCAAGCCCACGAGGCTTCCCGACAACAACCCTGGCACTTATTCGTATTTCTTCGATTTGTCCGGCCGCCGAATATGCTACATAGCCCCAGAGAGGTTTGTCGAGCACATCCAGAGCCCCCAGGCCCTGGAGGGGAATCACCTTACTTGGTCGATGGACATTTTCAGCGCCGGTTGCGTTATTGCAGAACTATTCTTAGAGACCCCCATTTTCAGCCTTAGTCAAATGTTTAAGTACCGCCGCGGCGAATATGACCCGGCGATCTTGCATCTTAGTAGGATACCGGATCAGGGCCTACGGGAGATGCTGTCGAGCATGATACAGAGGGACCCGCAGAAGCGCTATTCGGCCGAGCAGTATCTGGATTTTTATAAGGGCAAGGTCTTCCCCGAATACTTCTACAGCTTCCTGCACCAGTATATGGAACTGATCACGGACCCGAGCTCTGGAAGAGCACCAATTACGGGAGCTGTAAAAAACCTTGGCGAAGCAGATGAAAGAATAGACCGCGTGTTTTACGACTTCGATAAGATTGCCTACTTCTTGGGCTATGAGGATAGTAGCAAATCATCCCAGCTTACTCACTTCACTCCTAGACTTGGTCTAGGCCTATTCCCTGTACGACTAAATATTCCCAATAACGAACACTTCACCTCTGCGAGAGCCCAACCCCCTACCGATGATGGGACCCTGATTTTCCTCACTTTAATCGCCGGGTCGCTACGGAACACGGCCCGTGCTGCTTCTAAACTCCGAGCTTGTGACTTACTGTTGGCCTTCTCGGAACGGTTAACCGACGAGGCAAAGTTGGACCGAGTGTTGCCATACCTGATGACATTGTTAAACGACGACGTCGACATCGTGGCTATTGCCGGCCTAAGATCTGTCACCCAACTCTTAGCTCTTGTCACGGTCGTCACCCCCGTGAACGCCCATGTATTTCCTGAATATATCATGCCGAGAATGCAGGTCTTTTTGTCCGGAGCCTCTAGACAACTTATTATGGGAAAGGAACGCAGAGAACCAAGTGCTTTAGTTCGCGCCACATATGCGTCGTGTCTAGGTAGCCTCGCAACTACGGCGTCAAGATTCTTGGAGCTGACGGCTATCCTGAGGGCAGAGGGGTCAATTTCCACAGCAGATCCTGAGGTGGAAGCGGGCAGTGATCCAGACGCTGCCTTTGACGGACTGTTCGACAACACGCAGGGAGAGCTCGTCGCGCTGTTTGAGACTCATGCCAAAGCTCTCGTCGAAGACTCTGATGCATCCGTGCGTCGGGCATTTCTGAGTTCAGTTCCTGAACTGTGCTTGTTCTTCGGCAGCGCTGAATCCAACGATATTCTTCTCACCCATCTTAACACTTATTTAAACGACCGAGATTGGATGCTTAAGTGTGCCTTTTTTGACACAATCGTCGGGATTGCGGCATTCTTGGGTAGTACCAGTTTAGAGGAGTTCAGTCTTCCCTTGATGGTGCAAGCTGTCACCGACCCGGAAGAGCATGTCGTGCAGGCAGCTTTGCATTCTCTGGCCGAGCTCGCCAAGCTGGGTCTTCTATCGAAAGCGAAAACATGGGAGCTGATCGACGTCGTTGGTCGCTTTACCATGCACCCAAACCTATGGATCAGGGAATCTGCCGCGGAGTACATATCCAGTGCTGCAGCACTCCTATCCCCTGCCGACACTAGATGTATCGTCTTACCACTAATTAAGCCCTTTTTAAAACCAGATATTATCCCTGACTTTTCTGAGCTGGCTCTCCTAGATGCATTAAAGAGACCTATGTCTAGGACTATATTTGAGCAAGCATTATCTTGGGCACAGAAGACTGATCGAGGCTTATTCTGGAAAGCTGTCAGGCAGCAAAAGCAGTCGACTTTTACAATCGCGTCTACAGCATTAGCGATTCGCTCAGCCCGGGAGTTGCAACCCCAGACCCTCAACAAGGTGGCACGTAACGAGGAAGACGAGCAATGGCTTTCCCGACTGCGGAATATGGGAATGGCTGCTGAAGATGAATTCAAACTGCTTGTCCTTAGGGAGTTTATCTGGCGTTTAAGTCAGATGAAAAACCGGGATCTCATTACCCAAGACAACATAACCACCCCTCTAAATGAGATTGTACCCCTTCGGAGCTTGAACGTCAAACTGCAGACCATTATGTTCGATGAGACTACAGGTATAGATGAGCCATTATGGCACCAGTCACGGAACTCCGATCCCGATAAGGGACCATATACCATTGCCGATGCTCTCTTAGATGCATCTATGACAATCGACGAGCCCGTTGGAAGGAGACGACGTGCAGCGATGAATAGTCACAGATCACGAAGAAGTGGCCAGGGTGATGCCGTGTCACCAAAAACACGAGATAATCGTACCTTATCACCATTCTCAACCCAGCCATCTTCGCCTATAGATGGACGCGTAGGATTTGATGAATCACGAAGAGCTTCATCAGTAACGAGAGGACGCGGCTCACAAGATGATAACGAATCGGTATCAGATGCACCGTATTCCTCCAGGAGAGCTATCAGACACCAATCAAGTGCACTTTCTCTCTTAAACAGGAAAGACAGTGGCAGATCTGTCGCAGAGACGGGTACAACTGAAGCAAATGCATTTGGTCGAGTCGAAGGTCCATTTGCACAAAACCCGCCTCCCCAGATATCAATCCCCGGAGTTGCAGGGGAGGATAGCAGGGAGCACAGATCACGTGTTGCACATACATATGAGGGCAATGATCCCAATATACTCAAGATGCTCGGAAATATGTATATCGACAATTACCCGCATGATATAGTCGAATTCGGCCCTCTGGTTTCACCAGTGACGAGGAGAAAGGCCAGCAAAGTAGCAGGACAGATAGGTGACGAGGCATGGAGACCTAGCGGCAGACTGGTAGCAACTTTCTCGGAGCATACCGGCGCCATCAACCGCGTGGTCACAGCCCCGGACCATCAGTTTTTCATCACGGGCGGCGATGACGGTTGCGTCAAAGTATGGGATTCGTCACGGCTTGAGCGCAACGTGACCCACCGCTCACGTCAAACCCACAGGCACGCTCCGGGGGCAAAGGTGGTTGCTCTCTGTTTTATCGAGAACACTCACACATTCATCAGCTGTGCAACTGACGGAAGGGTTCATGTCGTCAAAGTCGACACGGCAATTTCGAACGGTTCGACCAAGTATATCCGGCTACGTTTACTCCGCGAATACCAGCTCCCAGTTGGCGAGTATACCGTCTGGTGCGAACATTTCAAACAGGAGCTGAACTCTGTCCTCATCCTGGCTACGAACCGCTCGCGCGTCTTAGCCATGGATCTCCGTACCATGACTCTCATGTACGTGCTTGAGAATCCGGTTCATCACGGCACGCCGACTTGCTTCTGCGTCGACCGCAAACGCAATTGGCTGCTCCTTGGCACATCCCATGGCGTCCTCGGACTTTGGGACCTGCGCTTCAAGATGCGCCTCAAAAGCTGGGGCTTGCCCGGAAAATCCGCCATCTACCGCCTGAGTCTCCACCCCGCCAAGGGCCGTGGAAAGTGGGTCTGCGTGGCCGGCGGAACGGGGCTGGGCGAGGTCACGGTCTGGGACTTGGAAAAGACACAGTGCAGGGAGATATATCGCGCGGGAGGTGCCCGGGAAGGACCCAAGGAGTACAAGCCGTGGGATGTGGACGAGGACCGGCCCGAGGGCATGCTCGGACACTTCGCGACCAACATCGAGCCGGCGGCGAGCAGTGGTAGCTCGGACCGTGGCGTACGGGCCATGGTGGTCGGATCAGGCGCCATGGAGGACCAGCGCGACGTGCGGTACGGGTATATTCTGACAGGGGGCTCAGACAAGAAGCTGCGCTTCTGGGATCTCCTGCGCATCGAGCACTCGTGCGTCTTCAGTGGGCTACGGAGCGACGAAGCCCGGCCCGTCTTCACCACGGCCATCACGCCGAACCAGCCGGGAATGAGCCTCAACGTGGAGAGGCTCCCCAAGGGGCCCGAGCAGAAGAATGGCGGGCGCGAGAAGCCGCCCCGGCACACGGTCATCTCGACGGAACAAGCTCAGCTGCTTAGGAGCCACCTAGACTCGATCCTCGACGTCGCCGTGCTCGAGCTTCCGTACACTATGACCGTCAGCGTCGACCGGTCCGGTGTCATCTTTGTCTTCCAGTAGGATGAGGACAGACATAGGATGAAAGTATGGCCCCCGCGCGAAGAGTTAGAGGGTGAAGAAGAAGAAGACGACTACGAGGATGTGAGAGAAGTGGAATTGGATGGCATCAAGGAACTAGGGCGTCTTAGGAGCTCTGGGGTTTTTTATCTACCTAGTTAATTGCTTGGGCAGAGGAAACGAAAGGGATAGAAAACTATTATGTACTTTTTTGGCACAGGATTAGGACTGGAGCATTTACACCGGCGGCAAGGGTAGTGTCTGTACCGTCGTCTTCCTTTCTTCCTTGTACGAGACGATGACGGACGGAACTGTGAATTAACGCTAATTTAGAGGCTAGGTACCATATAGATATATGATATTAATCTTAAGATCAAGACCAGTGTCTAACCTTGGTAGAAACACAAATAGTGATTGAGAGGGCTTTTTATCCCCCCTCCCCCCTATTCTCCCTAGGTATTGAGTAGCCCTCTCTACCTGTCTCCTGAAGCTCCTCATGCCACGGTTTTCCTATATCAAAATTTTCTGATTTTGCTGTTCGTTCGGCGCCAGCGTCGGGCGGACCAGACTCGATAAGAAAGCGATGCAGAGGGGAAGCGAAGACCATTGGGGCCGCTCGCACATCTGAGTCCCGCCGGTATGCGACAATGGTTATGGTTACAGTTACGGTTGCATTGACGCGGTAGATGAAGCAGGCCTTGGGGCGTTTGTAAGTGCCAATCGAACATGAAATTTATGGCACATAACCCATTGTGCTATTTTCAGAGTAGGTAGTTCGACTCCGGAAATATGGATGAAGTACCTAGAATAGCAGCAGCGGGTAGAAAGAAAGGGGGGAAGGGGTGGGAGAAGAGGATGATGGGTCAAGTGATGATATGTCATCAGGGACTTGGAAAGGAGACAGCTTCGAAAACTACCTACCTAGGGTTACCCATCTACATGAACACGACAAGGGCACCTAGGTATATATACTTAAATCTCTATGTAGTTTTGGTAGGTACGCCTTGTGTTTTTCTGTTGTATGAAGTGGAAAAGTTCTCGATTGGGACGGTGGTCATCTTTAGGTGCTATCAAATGTGTGTTATAATGAATTAAGGTTAGTGGTGTTGAGATGAGATACTCGGGTTCTATTTGATACCGAGAACTGCAAAGCTGTGCGTAGTATCTTGATCTGCACGTGTCTATATGAGACTTAGTGTGAGATAGTACATAGGTAAGTAGGTATCACTACTACTACACACACTAAGCGTTGGCTTATAAGGAAGCAGAGAATGACACAATGGCGAGAGGTCTATTACTGGCAACACACTATAAACTATCAAAGGCCAGGAATTTTACCAGGTTAGTTGAGTATTTATGTCTATACTAATGAGCATGCCCATGACGCATCTTCACCTACGGACATCATCACAGGCACAAACATATAAAAAAATCAGGCATGCAAGCAGCTCTCGTCTCCCATAACTACCTAGCTATATCTATGTGCCCTCCTACTAGCAGGGCTCAACTCAAAGCCACGCGAGGCCACTTCCCCTACGGCATCAGCAGGCACACGGCTCTGCAACTGAGGCCTCCACGGCGCAACGAAACTGTATGGGGGTATCATTACTTCTACTATCAGAAGCGGGAAAAAGGGGGAATGGGGATGCCTTCTAGGGACAACACAAACACAACCGCAAGCAACCCCGAGAAACCAAGGCAACGCGCAGAAGAAGAAAAATAAAGCACCGAATCCTTCCATCCCTTCCCTCCTTCAACATCTCGTTCCCCCCCATTCTCTTCCTTTCCGGCGTTATGCGGAAGACGACTAGCTGAGCACCTCTTTCTTCCTTCCCTCACAACAGCAGCAGAAGAACGGGCAAACCTTACCTTACCACCAATCCCCCCCCCCCCCCCCCCCCCCCACCCTAAAACGTGCCCCGCATGCCCACGAACCACAGCGGCCAGGCCGAGGACCCGGGGACGCCGCGGCGGATGGCCTCCAGCGTGGCCGAGGCCTCGAGCAGCTCGAGCGCGGCCCGCGGCCCGTTGGCCTCCCTCTCCGCCCGGATGGTCGGGTCGTGCGCCCAGTCCTGCTCCAGCTGCTCCATGAACTCCCAGTCTATGTCCCGCCCCTCTCGCGGCTGTGTGGGGGGTGCGGGCGTGGGCGTGGTTGGGGTAGTGGTGGTAGGAGCAGCGGTGGTAGTGGGAGCAGCGGTGGTGGTAGGAGCAGAGGTGGTAGGAGGAGCAGAGGTAGCAGTGGGAGCAACGATGGTAGGAGCAGCGGTTGTAGTAGGAATAGGGGTGGTGGTAGGAGCAGTGGTAGCAGTGGTAGCAGTGGTGGTGGAACTCCGGGGAGGCTCCGATCTCGACACTGATGCGGTTTCGCCACCGGCGCTACCGCCCTGCTCGCTGCGGTTGAGACGGCGGGAGCGGCGCTCTACGAGCTCGGTCGCGCGCGCTGCGTAGATGAATGCACTGGGGCTCCCCTCTCTGCTGCTCGGAGAGCTAGCTGGTTGTTGGTGCGGCGTCCGCTCCTCTCTCGTGCGCAAGGTCGGCGCGGGGGGCGGTGGCATGGCGGCTGCTGTTCTCGTCTCGGGCGGGTTGCTCGGCAGAAGAGGGAGAGGCGCACAGTAGATGGTGTCCTGGATCTCTTCTTCGTCTGTGTCGTCGTGCTGGGGCCTACGGCCGGGTCTCTCCCTTGCCTGTTGCTGCGGCTGGTTTTGCGGCTGGTCCTGCTGCTGGCTCTGCTGCTGGCGTCTACTGCTTCTCGGCGTGCTCGTCGGTCCGGCCCCTGGGTTCTGGCGGCCTCTTCTTTGGTAAAGATAGTTTCGGACCGCATGGTCTCTCAGTTGCTGGGCCATGGCGGCATACTGCCGGGCCATATGGTGCTGCTCCCGGGCCGCCCAGAACTCCGATAAGTAGTTGTAGTTGGCTTCAGTTGGCTCCAAAGCATTACTGCTGCCCGGGCCCTGCGCGGGCGGAAGGGCGTTCGCGACAGGCGCTTGGTTTATGGGAGTGAATGCCGGTGTAGTCACCGGAGCAAGGCTCGGATTGGGGGCGGAGGCCGTGGCAAGCCGCCGACGGCTTGTTGGGAGAGGTGTGCGTCCGCCGCGAGGCTGCAGGGCTGGTGGTCTGGCTACACCTACTATGAAGTTAATCTTCCTGTAATCACATAGACTCTACAATCCTAGATAATCTTACCTTCGCTACCCCTTCCAGAGCTTACAGTCCCCTGATTGCTCCCTGGCCTAGCCTCGTTTGTGAGGACTTGGGTGTCATTGGAGCTAGGCTGGGCAGATGCCTCAGTCTGCATGCGAAGTAGCTGGTCCGTTTGGTGGAATACTGACTCCCGGACAAGACCGCGACGTGTCCCCATCTGATCTGGCTGTGTCGGCGGGCGGCCCAGCTTAACAGCCCGCTTGTGGCCATTGTTGCCTTCGCCACTCTCGTCGCCCTGGTTCCATTCTTCACGAACCTTCTTGCTCCTGCTTCCCCGGGCTCTGGTCTCTACGGTCCAATCAAGGACCATGCTGGCGAGATTATGCCGTCTATCATATCGCCCCTGGCGATGGCAGAACTCACACGTAGTCATGCCGCATTTCATACATTTCTGCATGATAGAGGTGTTCCGCTTCTCACACTGGTCACACTTCGCATTGCGAGTGGACACTTTGATGTACTCGAGGTGGGCATCGCTCGGGGTGTTTGGTCCAGGGGCAGGGTAGAGACTTGTCTGTCGGCTGGAATCAATACCTGTTGCCGGTGCTGGGGCAGGATGTGACTGGGAACCAGTCTGGCGAAAATTAGTCAGATCATCCCCTGGTACTTGGGTTCTGATCTCTCCCTGATGCTGGTTGGGCCTGTCTAGGCCGAGATTGGAGTTGTTGGCTTCACGATTATGAGCCCTAGTGCTCGGCATCCTTTCGTCATCGTCGGTAGGACGGTTAGGTTTTCTCTGCTTCCTATTGTTCTCCATCTTATCGACTGCTGGGGGCAGTTAGACAACTAGATATTAGAAAGGGGGGAATACAACAAGTACTAACAAAAGCAGGCTTCGTCGTAAAAGGGGCTTTTCTGATTTTTGGTACCCGTGACCTTTTGGACAGGGGATTTAGATGGACGGTGATTTGCTCCCTAGTCTAGTAAATGCAAGGCTTGGAATATTAGTTCAGCTCAACGTGGAAGTTTGGCATAGAAAGTGAATATTTTGGGCTCGGGGGATATTCAAAGGTCTTCAGAAACACACCAAAATTCTGTGCCTCGTAATCTCGATTTTTCAGAGTCACGATAGATTGCAATACCCAGATCTCTATAGCATCTGATGGTATAAAATCGTCTCAAAAACGTCTGAAATTATAAGGGTTTTTTCGTCTGGTATAACATGGTTAATATGGTTCAAACTTGGTACAAATATCCCAGTATATATAAGGGAAAGGCGGCATACAAACCTCACCGGAGTGCTAGGGCGTGCGTAGGCTGGAAATCACCTGTGAAATGAATAAAGGTTCACTACGGCCGTCCGCCTCCTCAAGCTTGACCACAGGTATCTCTCAGGAGCTAGAAATACCTAGAATTGTTAGTTGAAGCCCTTGTTCAAGCGATATCGATGTGGAATAGATGCGCGGGGGGTGATTAAGACATACCGAAAATGGCTGCTGGCTGGCTATACCTATTGTGGAATATTCTTGGGATGGACAGCTTGACTATTCACAATATTAGCATCCATTAATTACTGTACTGAAAGCACTGGAGGAGAAAATGGAGTGGGTGAAGAATCGCAGAGAAAAATCAAGAGATTTTTTGTACCCTGGCCAGTAAAGGGATTTGAGGTGCAGGGCTAAGGATAGAAATTGGGAAACAGGTAGCTTCTGCACACCTCTAGTGATGATGGCGTATGATGGAGGCAAAGAAAAGAATCTAATGGAGGCTGTCAGTGGACTGGAGTTCATACCTGTGGTGGAAAGGCACCTATCCTGGTACAAAGCGGTCGGAAAATCACAGCTGGGCGGGAGTAGGAAATCCCATTCTGGGAGAGGAGACTTACTTTTCCAGTTTCTACCAAAATACTACTCTCTAGAGATACCTCTGCTGGGTTTCTGCGGTGTAGAATGAAAAGGGCTGCAGTGATGGCGATCTGGGTAGGTAGGTAGGTAGGTAGGTAGCCCTGGAGGTAGGTAAGTAGAAGGTAGGCGTGGCAATGCAGCTTTGTTGTGAATGGTGTGTGTCTGTTTCAGAAGAGTGTAGAGAGGAAAGAGTGGAAGGTAGGAAGGCAGGAAGGTATGGATGGGCAAGTAGATAAATGGAAGGTCTAGAAAATGTGTGCGTTGGATGTGATTCAGCGGTGGTACAAGAGGAGTGTACATTAAGTGGCTAGAACTCACTTGTTCATCTCTCCTGGACCAAACAAATCCAGTAGAATAAAAATGAATTTGCAAGAACAGGGTGGCAGGGTGGTTTGTCTGCAAGTAAATCAGGCACGGATTCCTTTATCAGATGAAAAATCACGAGAGCCAGGAGCTAGGAAATAGCAATTATTGGGGGATGTGAGGCACCATGTAGTAATATTCAGGATTTACAAAAAGAAACAACACTGACACCCTGCTACCATCAAGACCAGGAAAGGAAATAGAGAGTGGTGGTTTGGTAGCTGTGAAAAATGACACACATAGGGAGAAACTAGATTTGTGCTTTATCTCTTCCTTGGAGGGAAAAGGGGGACACCATACCATGATGAGGTATGCCTCTTTTAAGATAGCCCCTCTCGACTATTGTTGATATCGCCTTGTGATAGACCGTCCCTCAAGATCAGTGACATTCTATCTAAGCCTTCAAGATTGGTCTCTAACGGAGAGGATGAAGTGGAAAAGGTGATCAATATGTTGTCCTGCGTTTTTTAGGAATGTGCGTTCTTCTCCAAATTTCCTAAGCAACAGTGGATATGTACATAGAGCCGTTGATGGGCTGATTGGTGACAATGCTGGTTATATAAGAGGTAACGATAGTGATGTATCGAAAGCCTTGAACAGAAACCGATGAAAGCATCCTAATTGAGTTATACAGATTAGTCAGGGGAATTTAAAAAATATAATAGGACGTAGCATAGAAGCCAGAGAGTATGGATAGAAAAGCATATCTCCATAAAAGGGGGTTTTGGAGGGTAAACAGCCAACGGTCGCATATGAAGGATTCAGGGGAAATAGATTGACCTTAGGAAAATGGCGAGTCCTTAGCTCAAAGCAACCAGATCGCAAATTAAAGCGGCTTCTTGATGCTGTGCATTTTTTATGATGGCACAGTATGTGTATCGATTTGTAGGAAGGCGTGTGGTGGTTGTAATCTGCTGAAGGTTTGGTGATTAATTGCTTGACCTTAGTAGAAGAATGAGGCTGTTATGGTGAAATACCTTTAGGAGAATGAGATACGCAATGCGACAAGCGGTTTCTAATGGATTAACAATATGGAAAAATAATAAGCAGTGAATTATTGGCGTATCTTTGTTGTTGGATGTCAATTTATTTTTTTTCTCTGCTGGCAAATTGCCTAGGTATAAGATAGCTCAGGCGGATTTAGGAAAGTGCTGGTGGATGTAAAGGTTGATTTAGGAAATAGCTACAGTTGCTATGGCAAAGTCTACACTGCGGTGAATTTACTCACAGCACGTGCTACCTGCCATGATGAAACAATAGATACATAGTCCGTTGTTCTTTACCTACCTGGTTGTTTGGCTTCGTTTTAGCGAGCCTGTTGGGATGAAATCCCCTAGGTAACATACTATTGCTTAGACCCCCTTTTAATTCTTGGTGGAAAACTATGTACCTGTTATAGATTCTGATTTATCTTGGTATATCTGGAGCTACTCTGGAGAACAACCCTTAGATTTGCTATTATCAATATCCTCTGACTTAGGTATGATATTGGTAGTGGTGTTTGGACAGGAGTAGACATCGCAATCTCTGGCTTATAGCATATAGTATTCATACAGCAATCGAATTTGCATTTACTAACACTATAATCACCTTATAAACGCCACGACTGGAATGAGATATCCCAAATCCAGAAGCTAGAGATTTTGTTCCAATAATTTTGAGTTCAACAATTTATCATGTAGGTAGCTTGTGTATATGTATGATTCACACTCGACCAAAAGTCATTCCCATTCAAGTAGGATACGAGAAAAGGAAGAAGAGAAACCTATTAGTGATCATGTACATTAGTAGTTGCGGGACTCATCCGAAATTCCTAGTGAAAACACCCCATTCTGGTTGTAATACAGGCAAGATCTCGACAGGGAAATCAATTAACTTACAAGAAGCGATTCACTTGAGACCCCTTTCGCTAAAATAGTGGATTTAATTGTCCCCGTCACACGACGTTATACCCCAGATCTGGAAAATACCGTTCTGCTCATGATTAATTCAAAATAATGAAGATAGGGGTAATTGTTGGGATGTTTCATGCCTGTGCTGTTTGCACACATACAATTTCCTATAGACTTTGGAGAACCTGAGTCCTCGTCCTAGACACCTAATGGCCATATCCATCTGATCTTCTTCAGTACGGATGCGTAATATTTATGTTGCAAGATTAACATCAAGATGAGTAGTATCCATCCATCACAGATACCTAAACGAGGTAACTCAGGGGATACAAGCGCTACATAAGAGATCGGGGAGTCCGGGGAAACTTTTTAGCCTAGTGATTATTCTCAATCTAATAGTACACTTGGTAACTCTCTGTACTCTACATAAGTGATAGGGATAAGAAAGCATACTATGTAATCCACTCCTCAGGTTGGTACTGGTACGTGGAAGGGTTTTACATCATCTTTTGAACTCAAGAAGAAGTACACCACTGGAGTATCATATTCCTGGGGTGATCCTAAATATACACGACCAATATAAATTGACCATAATAGAGTACTATACCTGAAATATCACTTACACGATTACTTAGTCACGTGATTGCTGAATAATTGGAAGATAAAGGAGACATCTCGTTGAGCGAGTTCATGTTAACCCTTGGTCTTGGGTGGATGAGTAGAAGACAAGTCTACTCGACTATTCGAGTAGCCTACCTATGCAAGACGGCCATTGAAGCTCCTAATATCGGAACTTATTGTCAAAAACTTTTTAAACTTTTTCGGTTCGAACCGACGATATATTGGCCACTTCTAGGTCGTCATTTTGTTTTTCTATATATACCCTATTTCTTCCCTCCTCTCCCTCTCTCTTATTGCCTTTCTACTACTGAACAGGTTTCTTATCAAAAAATTGGCATTTCTTTCCGGACACATTCAACCTAAAGGAACAACACCGCAATAATTGATATAGTCGACAAGTAGCATCTGGAGACTGCGGCGTACGCCAGGTGGAAGCCTCCTCTGTCCATATAAGGGGGCATTCTCCCTACATCTGAGAAGAGCCAAGCAAGCAATATGCCTAGTCTCCCATGCTCATATCACCTGACGATTGATTGACTACATTTGATAGTACTTCACGTCCGTATTTACAAAAGAGTACAGCCCGAGCTGGCTATTCCAGACAAGAGCTCTCAGTAACTTTCAAGATACCCCCTCCAGACAAGGAATTAGATCTGAGTGTCTTGAGGTTCTCTTGTATAGATAAAAAGTGATAGTTCTGCATGTCTCTAACTTTCACGTTCTCATATACATGATATAAGTGGCTTGCGTTCTCTTCAGTGGAACTTGGAATAGTTTCATGACTCTCTTGATAAATATTTTTTTTCAATGATTAATGAGCTAGACTTATGTACCATTAGCTCTCTGCATGTGCTTATCATACTTACGAAAAAATATTTCTTCAATTGATTCCGAGGTCATCTAGATATGACGTTTTATTAGCACAAATGAAGCCCATCAAAACAAGCCAAGCTAGTACATTCAGTAAATGAGCAGTTTCATGCTATATCAGAAGAGCGATATAGGCTGTGAAATAGGGTTATCATTTGAGTGATGTGTACCTAATATTACCCATGATCCTTGCAAGGCTAGAATTTATCCCAAGCATGCAACAATTTCACTCTAGGACAAGCTCCTGTCGTAATGGCACAGGTCTCTCTGCATACACGTTATAAAACTCTACATATGTAGGTTATACCATACAGAGCTTAGGTTTAGTAGCGCTGACGTAAAGAGCCTCTCTTGGGAGGATCTCCACTTGAGGAACCACTTTGTGTTGGGTACACAAGAAAATTCCGAGGGTAAAGTAGTAATCAGATGCGGCTCTGTCCGGCTCTCACCATCGAGGCTCGTACAATCTGACCTATTTTAAGGTGTGTTAGTTTGCTTGTTTCTTTCCCGTCGTCTTCACAATGTCACACGAACGGAACTGCAGTACTAGACTCCCCCTTTGTGTTTCGATTAAGTGTATGTTGTAATGGGGTGCGAGGCACGAGACGGTAACGTTTAAATAAAGGCACAGGTTATTAAACTCAGTGAGTTTGGTTTTCCCCCGGCTGAGATGATCTGATCATGAAGCATGTGTTGTTGTTTTTCTGGTCAAGTGTTTGCCTTTTTTTATGGTCATACGCTGCCCGCAGTATATAAATACGAGAATAGCACCCTGTTCCTCGAACATCTAACATAACATACTGTTGCACCTGCATTTACTCGCATGAGAACTCTCCCCCCTATTTCTTTTTCCTACTGCAACCTCATATATACTGTTGAGGTCAGCAATCTAAGGACAACACATCATATTGTCCAAACTAACAGCGACATTAGTTTCTAGCAGTTCCCACAAAATGTCGGGGTATTACCAGCAGTCCTCTTCCTCGCCAACGACCCCTTGGTATGACCCCAACGCCACATTACTCCCGGAACAATCGCAGCAGGAAGTGGACGACAGTAGCGGCGACCTCCCGTACCCCCACGACAAGAAAAAGGCAGAGGATCTTTGGAAGAAACACGGGGCGCACATCCAGCAATATTTCAATGAAATGCTAAAAGAAAAGGAAAATTGGCTTCGTAAACCTGTATCCGTTCAATATCGGAGGGTGGATGATGAACCCATGCTGAATTTCTTCATCTGGGCTCCTGGGAAAGGCAGTTTCGGAGAACCACCATACTCAGAGTACATGGATGATGTAAGCGAGCCCGCCGATGATTTTGTTCCCGTGCACAATTCCTCGCGTCTCCTTGATTTTTCTACTCCTCCGATCCCCGAGCCGGAGATGTGTGTTCCTGTAGTGTTCTCATATACTCCCGAGATACCATACAATACTGTCTGAAGAAGGCATTTTTCTAATTGTTGTTTACCGCAGTGGATTGGGGGACTCATGCGAACGTACGCCCCACCTAGCAAGTCGACCTGCATCAACCTCAACCGATACTTCTCCTGGATGGTATCGGTAAAGGACGACAAAGGGGCAGATAGAGGCATGTATTGGTCGAAGGACTCCAAGCCTCAGCCCCCGGAACAAGGTAAAGCGGGGAGGAGGGTAGGGGATTTATCCCCAAAACAGCGTGACGCAGTGGAAGCGCAAATGGCACAGAGGGACCTACGAGAGAGGCAGCGACGTAAGAACCGAGAACAAGCGGAAAAACAAGGTACTATCAATATCGATTAACTAGGCAGTCATCTCGACTAGAGACCTGGTCGAGCTTGAGTAGCTTATTTCCCTATTACTTGGTTGCCGGCCTAGGATTTGACATGATAGGCACGGCACTGACACAAAGGGTAGGTAGACCCTGATGTTGCTACACGGTACTATAGACGAGCGGCAGGCTATTGCTGATGATGCTTTGCTGGAAGCATAGTGTTGCGAGGCATCTTGAGCAGATCGACTCGAAGTCTTCACGAGGCCGAGTTGAGGCTCCGCTGTAGGTATTGATATACATAGGCAGATAGGATGGTATCTGGTAGAAAGCAAGCCTGGCATTAGCTACTGGTACCCCCGTTATATTACATCTATTCAAGCGGCGACTGGTATTTCGAAAAGAATTCATCTATCTCTATCTAAATCTAGGTCATATATCAAGAAACATTTCTGATGTATCTACTTGTGAGTTCCATATACATAGCTCTAAAGTGTTACTACTTTGGGACATAAGGACGATTCATGATTGGTCACACGCATTCCCCACACAGTATTCTGAAGTGGCCACTACCTACTGCTCGTACCGGGTATAGGTATATTTCTGGATATGCACTGCCAGGGCACGATCCGGACCGTTTGACAAGAGACCGTTGTTATCGAGGGTTTGTAGTGTACCTACCTAGTGCTAGATTCGTATCCGGGATTCTCTATTTATAAGTATGGCACGTAACGCGTAACTTGGTAGAATGACGTTTACTCGTATTTCTATGTATTTCTACGCTACACCGAAGACGAGGGTTGAGAGAATATATTACTCCGGGATATCGCTTATACCCCCTACCCCCCCATTTGTCTGACTCACGTGGATGTGCCGTCTGCCTGAACAGATCGGGTGTTCATCGTGCCAATCTCTCGTCATTGGAGTTTTTTTTTTCTCGACCCGGCTGGCCGGATGTCACGGCGATCATACAGGCACTGGTGCCGGTGACTGGACGGAACATCTGCCTAGAAAGATGGGTAACGGGATGCCATCCGCAGAGTAGTGGTTCGACGGCTTTGCTCGCCACCGGGGAAGTGCAATCCAGAACATCTTCATGGACGACGTCCTCATTGGTTTCCATCACGGGAAGAATACTGGAATCCAATCATACTAGTAGACCATAAAACCAGAACCTGATGATATTATCTTGCCACTAGTTATCTTATATCGGAGATTCCAGAGTGCTCGTCTAGCTGGGAAATTGCGTGCACTGCCGTGAATAGCTACCTGCCTGAGAGTTGAGGGAGATGTACCTATGAAGTTATGCCCAGCTGGGAAGATCCCGCGAGCGCGCGCGCAAGACAGGAGAGGCTCTGCAGACTCCTAATGTACCCCAACCCCAATGTATTCAGAGTGAGTACTACTTAAACATGTAAGGTAAGGTATCTAAAGAGAGACACATAACACGTGCAACGTAATGCTCCTTATACACTAGGAAATATAGGAACCCACATAAACGAAGGGAAAGGTACCGTCTGGTAGACAAAAGGCTAAAGAGATCTAAAATCGTGACCCACAAATAGCCCGACCCACTAATCCAATCATAGACTAGATGACGAAAATGGCTTCCACAAGGGTCAGCTTCATGGTAGTTGATTGGTGGACTAGATACTAGCTCAATTAAACGCGGTTGCACTCAACACGACTTGGACGCGTCGAGGTCGCGTCGGTACCTGAGTACCTGAACGTCATCCCACCCTTTTTGACTTTTTTTTTTCTTATAACTCTTTTACTTGCGGTACAACAACCCCCGTAGTATTACCTACTTCTCACCATCCCTTACACCCCCGCCATCTCTTCGCTATACCTAGCCAATTCCACTGCCTCCTAAGAAATTATTCCCGTCTACCTACATCCTACATCCCATCAACCGGGTGAGATAAGAGACCAGAAAAGGGCTGACGAACCGGGAAATTTCTCGCATATTTGCTCGTGTAATCGTCTGCACACCTCATGTTGTAGGAATGGGTAGATACATAGATCAACGTGACCTTGGGTGACAGCGCATGAGGGGTTTCCCCCATGGTGTTCGTGAGTTGACTGCAACGGTTTGCCGGGTATGTACCTACCTACCTAATGACTTGCAGCCGAGTCAAGACGTCTTTATGCCTCGCAGGCGCTATGATCGGAGGTGCATGCGACCTAGTACCTGGTTGATGGTGATCATTTGAGTCGAGATAAGGCGTGACGCCCAGCTTAACGCGCGTTTTGCCTGGGGATGAGTCAGGTAAGCTGAGAAAAGCACCACACCCTTGAACCTGTAACTTGTGCTAGAGAAGGGCTGGACGCGTGCGATAGCTGTTAGTTGCGACAATTGCGGTTCGCCTTTTCTTCACTTCCCACACCACCTTGCATGCATTATCGGTGCATTATCGGCACGCAAGGGCAGAAGGGAGGGGTTAACGAAAGGAGATAGGTATGTATGATATCGTAGATACTATGAGAGAGAGTAAGAGAGAGTGTGGGATTTGTGGGTGTGGGCTCGGACGCCCATCTGTTGCAACCTGGCACAATTGCTACCTAGGACGCTTGAGTCAATTATAGAAACTACATCATAGAGGGTCCAATCTTTATCAAAGGGATTTGATTATGCGATAGATGAGGATCAAGGCGAAACCCAAGTACCTAGGTCAGCATCGAGAAGCCAGTCGAGAAGCCGGTCGAGATCTTGATCCAAATCCTCTTGCCCTAGGGTGATAGGATGAGCTATGACAGAAGGTTTGTTTTGGCATAAGCCACGATCCGTTACCTGGCCATTTATCAACCTTACCTATACCTACCTAGGTAAACTAGTACACCAATTGACAGCCGGAAGAGACGAGAATAAAAATCACTCACTGCTGCTGCTGCTACCTATTGCTACCTACTGTCACCACCTTATACTCGTTGCATGTCGACGACAAAGAGCTCAGTATTAATGACCCGAAAATGGAAACTCTGCACAGGTCCTTGACACGCAACTTCATCTGGGGTAAGTTGAGGGGTTCAAGTGGCGTCGCGGCATAAACGTGGACTGCGCATTAGGTAGGCCCGACCGCACTCGAGGTCATTCTTCAAAGTGCTTGCAGATATCGGATCGATTTAACCCACATGGTAGGTTCCGAGACCCGACAGAATAGACCCAAGACGGGTCTTCTTGCCCTTTGCTGGCGCGAAGGGCGGTTGCCGAGTAAGATCTTTAGCAAGGGAAGGCTACTTAGCGGGTAGGCCAGGCATGGAGAAAGGGAATCAGGGTCGAAGCCGGCGCGATCGAGACTGGCTATACAAACACTAGATTCAGTTGAGACGAAGTTGTAGATAGTTTGGCAATTAAGCGGCGGGTAGGATCGCGATTGTCGATTAGGCAAGTACCAGACGTAGGTATCGTCTTTTCTGGCTGACTAGGTTAGTATCTAGAGAGAAAAAGAAAGAGAGAGTCCACACCACCATCAAGTGAGATGGTGTATCAATGTACTACCAAAGGTGGTGATAGTTTGACGCTTTACTGCTTAGAACGTGCGCATGTGTAGGTATACCTAGGTACATTACTTACCTAGTGTGGGTACCTTAGGTGTGTGTGGCTCTCGCTCTCTCTTCCCTGTTCCCTTGACAACCCTCACAGAAACTCTCGAAATGAAAGATGGCGGTCTGAGCTCCTCCAACTATTGGCTGCTACACCTTTTTTAGACCGAAAACGACAAAAGTATAAGTGGCACATGAGGTACATGGGATAGGTACATTATAGACGAGGTACGTACCTCGAGAATCATGTGGCCCGTTCACCTAGTCCGAAAGGGCCGGGGGCTGCTGACTTGAGCTGTGTAAGTGGGCGCCATGTTCTGGTTCGCGGGCGCAAACACAGGTTTTTATTAGGCGCATCCGCCCTGTCCCGACCTTGTCCTTCTTCCCGCACAAGGCTTCTTCCTAGTTAAACCTTCATAACTCTTACCAAATACCACACCTACCTACTACTTGAACTCTATCGCCTTACCTACCTCCCACCAACCAACCAAACCCACCAGACGACACGCTTGATTATCTACCGCGAACTCTCTTCGTCGCTATAACCCCGATCGTCTAGAATTGAAAAGTGCAGCAACCTTGTTTCGCCATTTATCAGGTCGCGCCGCTCCCCCGTCGCATTCTTTTACCTTTCTCATTGCGGTCGCATCCATTGCCTCGAGTTTGCGACACCTCGCTTCTCGACTCTCACACGTCCAAACAACCCACGACACACGCATTCTACGCGCATAGCTCGCCAGATCACCACGATGCTGATGCCATCAGCTCTATCATGCGACTCGTCGCACCCGCCTGTCGCTAGGCTTCAATCGCGGGCGCTGTTCACTTCGCCTCCCTCCAGTCCTCCCACGAGCGCCCAGAGTGCCTTGGGAAATCTAGTCAACTCCTGTCGCGCGCTTCAATCCATGCTGTCAATACCTGCGACCAATGCATTGAGCGAAAATACCTCGCAGCGCGATCAACTACCTACGCCACCGATGAGCTACGCGCCTCTGCCACCCCGGAAGCTGCGCCTGCGCGACCGTAGACGCGATGCTGATGCTGAAATGATCCCGCGCAAGAAGGTTGTCAAAAGGTCTACGGCGCCCCCACGTGGCGTGAACAAGAGGCGCAGATCGGCTGATGACGACATGGGTCGCGACGACGATATTGACAGCGACCTTGAGATTGGAATCGGGAGCTCGAGCAAGAAACCGGAGCGTGAGACGTCAGAGGCCATGTGCCGGCCAAGCACGCCGAAGCGCGCTCGCATCGCTCCGGAAGTGATGCCGCTCGGGCTTGACCGCTCCGACTTCCACAAATTACATGACAGTAGCCCGGTAGAGGAGGAGGTGGAAGGCACTGAGGTAGAGGTTGAAGCTGATGGAGAGAATTGGAGTCTGGAAGACGACCGTATACTCGTCGAGCTTGTACTGGAGAAATTAAAGCTATCGAAGGAGGAATGGCAGGATTGCGCCCGGAGTCTCGGGAAAGATCGCAACAGCCTAGGGAGGAGATGGAAGAGCCTCGTCAATGGCGGAAATGTCGGCCTCAAGTCGAGAAGTCGGCGGAGTAAGATTCACAGCACCTGGAGATAAACCTATCCGGGTGCTGGCACATTCATTCTTTTATTCTCATCTCATATGTTCCTCCTGTATTACTCTATTCTTGGATCTCCCGGCTAGGTGAATCCGGTTATTACTTTTGTCAAAATATATATACAGAACGGCACAGGCGTTTCAGAGGCTAGGAAACGATATCCCCAAATCGCGCCAGACCGCGCTTGATAGTTACTTTTAGTTGGCCAATTCGATTATCACCTTAATCACTATACACTACTATACATAGTCTTACTCCGTACTATACCGCGTGCTCTCTGCTATCTACTGCCCCCCTCCCTACGGGATGATCTACCGGTGTCTTGCCCGTTTCTCTAACGGGCCCGTCTGCACATCATCTAGGCACTGCACAGCCATGCAAGACAACATGCCTACCCGACACATACATATGTACGTACGCACGTATGTAAGTAATGTATGTCGATATGCCGTACGGTAGGGCCCGCTCGCATGAACCTCAGCACTGGTCGCTTGCGCGACGACCCGGCGTCTACGATATGACAAATTGGAAGCGAGTCGCGACGGAACCATCTGATGTCTTTTCGCGATTTGCGACCAAAATGTCGCACAACAACAACCGCCCTCTAAGCTTCAATGTTGTATTATACCTACCTAGATCTACATAGGTAGGTAACGCATAAATCAGGCACATGCCGGCCGCGCAACAGACAAAGCTTTCCCCTTCCTCCAACCTGGGGGGAAGGGGGGGGGGGGGATTGTTAACCACACCAAAAGGCAAGCGAACACGAACCTACTACCTACCTACCCGCCCCCCTCCTCCCCGTTACATAGTGCAGATGAAGCGCACTGACGGCGTGCCGCGCAAAGCCTCCCTCCCCCAACGGGATGGGGGTGGGGAGGAGGGGAGAGGAGAGAAAACGACGACCAAAAGAGGGTTTAAATCAACTGATGTTTGGGCAGAACCTCGCAGGGGTTAGACGTGGGGCGAAACATCTGTGCGCAAAAAACTTAATTAAGGCTTTAAGTCTTTTAGAAGTATTTAACTTATTTACTTTAAAAAGGTTAATAAAAGTTTACTATTAAATATTTTAAGCTATATTTAAGCTAAGTTTATTTTTTATTATAACTTTTTTTATATTTTTATTTTAAGCACTTAATAAGCAGTTAATAAGTACACATTAAGCACTTACTATAACTTAAATAAACTTAAAAACGAAATTTAAATAATTTTATTTTAATATTTTATTTTAATAATAAAAAAATAATGTATATGTAAGTAAAAAATGCAAAAAAATACTTAATAAATAACTACAGTTAACTTAATAAGTTTTTATTGTTATATTTTGTTAATTTTATAAAAAGTTAAGTATTATATATTAATTAAAAATTTAGTTTTTAGTTAAATATTAAAAAGTAAATATAAAAAGATTAAATTTTTTTAAATAAAAATAATTTTTTATAGTTTTTATTATTTATATTATTACTATATATTTTAATTACTTTTTAAATAATTTTAATATTATTTATAGCATTTTTATTATTTACACTATATTATATTTATTACATTTATTATATTTATTACATTTATTACATTTATTACTTTTATTATTTTTATTATTTTTATTTTATACTTTTTAATTATTTTTAAAGTATTATTTAAAAAAA
This sequence comes from Biscogniauxia sp. FL1348, assembly GCA_022544895.1. NCBI lineage: Eukaryota > Fungi > Ascomycota > Sordariomycetes > Xylariales > Xylariaceae > Biscogniauxia > Biscogniauxia sp. FL1348. The sequence goes on from JAJNNV010000027.1 coordinate 130,729, forward strand.
AAAACTTATTACGTACACTATTTACATTATATTTATTTATTACATTTATTACATTTATTACTTACATTATATTTATTACTTTTATTACTTTTATTATTTTTACTTTATATTTTTTAATTATTTTTAAAGTATTATTTTAAATAAAAACTTATTATATTTTGCTTACGTTATATTACTATTTATACTGCTTTTATTACTTTTATTATTTACATTATTTTTATTATTTATATTATTTATATTATTTTTATTATTTACACTATATTTATTACTTTTACTTTTATTATTTTTGCTTTATATTTTTTAATTACTTTTAAAATATTATTTTAAGTAAAAAACTTATTATATTTTACTTACGTTATATTGCTATTTATATCGTTTTTATTATTTTTATTACTTATACTATTTTTATTATTTATATTATTTATACTATTTTTATTATTTACATTATATTTATTACTTTTACTTTTATTATTTTTATTTTATACTTTTTAATTACTTTTAAAATATTATTTTAAGTAAAAAACTTATTATATTTTGTTTATATTATACTGTTATTTATATTGCTTTTATTACTTTTATTACTTATATTATTTTTATTATTTATATTACTTATATTATTTTTATTATTTACATTATATTTATTACTTTTATTTTTATTATTTTTATTTTATACTTTTTAATTATTTTTAAAATATTACTTTAAGTAAAAAACCTATTATATTTTGTTTACGTTATATTGCTATTTATATTGCTTTTATTACTTTTATTACTTTTATTATTTTTATTACTTATATTACTTATATTACATTTACTGCATTTATTACTTACATTATATTAATTATTATTATTTAGTAATTATTTAATAACTATTTAATAACTATTTAAAATGTTTTTTATTATGTTTTTTTTATTTATAAATAACGTTAATAATAATAATTTTTAACTTATTATTAAAAAAAAAATAAAAGCATTTTTAACTTTAAATATTTAAAATAATAATAATAAGTAAAAAAATTTAAATAAGTATTAAATATTATTTAAATATTTTAAATAATATTATTATATATTTATTAATTACTTTTTTTAAATTAAATTTTAAACTTTAACTTTTTTGTTTTTTTTTAATAATTAAACTAGTTATTTTCATTAAAATAACAAGTTAAAATAAACGATTTTTGCAAATTTAAAAATAATAACCTTATAATTTTTTATAAACTACTTTAAAATTTTTTACTGATTATTTACTTACAATTTGCAAACAACCTGTTAAATAACTTTTTAATATTAATTAACTTAAAAATTATTAATTAAAAAAAAAATTTTAATATATTATTATATAAGTATAAAAAGTAATTTTTTTACTTATTATTTTTAATTATTTTAAAACTTTTTATAAAAAAATTTTAACTGTAATATTAAAAAAAACTTTTTTATTTAAGTTTTAAATAAAACTTTAAAAAATAATAAGTATTTATATTTTTTTTATTAAGTTTTTTATAAATATTAAATAAATATAATTATAATATAACACTGTAAAATTTTAGTTTTATAAACATATTATTTTGTTTTTTTTTAATAATAAAATTGTTTTTTATTATAATAAAAAATATACTAGTTATAAAGTTTATTTATTATTATATTTTAAAATTTAAACTTATTAGCATATTAACATTATTAATAACATTTTTTAAAATATAGTAAATAATTATTAAAAACTTATGCAGTAAATAGCAACTTTTTTTAAAGCAATCGTTTTTATAAATAAAATTTTAAAGTTATTTAAATTTTAAACTTATTATATTTATTTTATTTTTAAAAATAAAATTAATATGTTTTAGTTTATATTAAATAATAATAAAAAGTTGCTTTTATGCGTTATATTATAATAAGTTAATAATAAAACCGATATAAGTAATTTTTAATTTTATATTAAATACTTAAAAAACATTTATTAACTATTTTATTAAATATTAAATAAATGTTTAAAATATTACATTACTTATAATAATTATTTTATTAACTATTTTAATTACTTTATAAAGCTTATTTTTTTAAAATTTAAACCGTATTTACTTAAAATGTAACGAATTATATTTAAAAAAAAACTTAAAAACTTTTTTATTAAATAATAATAAAAAAATTATTATTACTTTTATAACTTAAATAAAAAGCGCAAAAAAAAATGCAGTAAATACTTATTAAATATTTAATAATTAATTATTAAATATTAATTAATTTTAGCTTTTTTTTATATAAACAATATTTATTAAAAATTTAAAATTAAAAAGTATAAAGTAATTATACGCTTTTAAATTAATAGCAAATAAATTGTAATATCTTCTTATAAAAAGCATTGCTATTTAATTTTTAACCTTAAAATTATACTTATATAAATATTATAAAACGTTATTTACTTATATCGAATTTTTAAAGTAAAAAAAGCTGTTAAAAATTAGTTTTAAAAGCTTAATAAGTTTTTACCGTATATTTTTAAAATATTTATTAACTAGTTTAATAGTTTTTTTTTTATAAAGTAATAAGTTATAAAAGTTTATTAGCAGTTTAAATAATAAGTTTTTAATAAATTTATATTTTAATTTTACAAATATTAATGCTTTTATGCATATTATTTGCAAACAATATGCTTTTTATAATTTTATTAATTTATTTTAATTAACATTACAATATTACTATAAAAATTTTTATAAAAATAAACGTTACGTAATAAATATTTAATAATTAATTAATAATTTATTATTAACTTTTTTTTTAATATATTTAACTATATTATAATAATAAAATTAATTTAATAGTAATTATTTTTTATCGTAAATAAATTAAGCTTTTTATAAAAGTTAATTTTATATTATTTATAATTAATATAAATTTTAAATATATATAAAGCTTTAAAAATAACGAAATTATATAAGTTTATTAAAATATTATATTTAATAATTATAAATATTTATTAAATATTTAAAATTTACTTTTATATTATTAATTAATTATTTTATAATAGTTTAAGTAATTGCTTATATAATTATAAATTTTTAGTTTAAAAATATATATTTATTTATATTTTATAATATATTTTTTTTATTTTATTTAATAATTTTATACTGTTTAAAATTAAAGTATTTATATAATAAAAAAAGTTTAATTAATATTATATTAAATTAAAACTGAAAATAATTTTAAAGTAAGTATTTTTTAATTAATTATTAAGTAATTATTAATTAGTTTAATATAAGGTAAATATTTTTTAAAAATTAATTCTGTTAACTGCAGTTAAAAGTGGCATTATTAATAATTTGTACGGTTTTATATAATATATTACTGTTAAAATGTTAAAAAATATACTGGTTAATATATTTTTTATAAGTTAAATAGGCTTTAAAATATTATAATGTCGCTGTTAAAATTAAAATTAAAAACTAAATATTTTATTAATTATAACAAATTAAAAAGTAAATATATTATTTTATAAATATTTTTATAATAATTATTAATTTTTTTTAAAGTTATAATAAGTAAAAGTTTATTTTTTACTTATATTATAAGTTATTTATTAGCGCTTATTTATTATTTACAGTAAGTTATGTTATAAGTGCTTAATAATTATTTGCTTAAATTAAAATAAAATAGTTAATTATATAAACTATGTAAAAATTAGCTATAAATTTAATTATAAAGTTAATAGTTGGTTTTAATTAATATTAGTTATAATTGAAAATAATTTACGATTAAATTTACGTTATTTTATACAAGTATATATATATATAATAAAAAAAATTTAAGCTTATTATGTTAATAATTTAGTTGCTATTAAATAAGAATAAATTTTAATTAAATAAGGTATTATTTATAGATTATTTATTAACTTTTTATTAATTTTTATTAAAATTTTAAAATAAAAAAGCTTTTTAAAAAAAAAGTAAAAGTAATGTAAAGTTTAATAAAAATATTAAAAAAAGTAATAATAAAAATTTTAATAAAAAGTTTTAAAGTATTTAAAAAATAAACTTTATTATAAGGTTTTGCTTTAATTAGCTTTTTATTTAGCGTTAAAAAATTAAATTACATATTATTAATAAAGTAAATGTTAATTAAATTAATATTGTAATTTTTATAAATAATTTTTAAAATTTTAATTTAGTTAGTAGTCAGAATAGTAGTTAAAATAATAGCTATAGTTGCGGTCGTAAAAAAAAATAAAAGTAAATATTTTTTATTTATTTAATAATAAATTATTAAGTATTAATTAATTTTTTTTAAAGTTTTATTATATTAATTTTTTATTTATAATATACGTTAAAAAATAAACAATGTATTAAATGTTAAATTAAGTAAGTAAAAAAAAAAAGCTTAAATTTAAAAGTAAATTACGCGTTTAAAATTATTTAAAGTTAAAGTAATAATTAAGCGGTTTAAATTAAAATAACGATAATAAGTAATTATAAGTTTAAATAATATATATAAAAAAATTAATAAAAAATTAAAAAATAGTTAATATATAATTATAAAAAAGTTAATAATTAATTAAAAAATATAAAGTATAAAAAAGTTAATAGTTAGTTAAAAAATGTAAGGTATAAAAAAGTATAAAAAGGTATAAAAAGTTATAAAAAAGTATATAAAAATATAGTTTTTATAAATTAAAATTATAAATAAAATTTAATAATTTTTTAATTTATTATATAAATACTTTTAAATTATTTAAAAAATAAGCTATTTTATTTAATTTATAGCTAGTTTTAATATAATATATGCAAGTATAATAACATATATAAACTATTAAATAAGTACTTATTAAATATTAAAAAATTAAACGCGTATATATGCTAATAAAAACGCTTAAAAAGTATTTATTAAGTAATAAAAAATTAAACGCGCATATATGCCAATAAAAACGCTTAAAAAGTACTTATTAAATAATAAAAAATTAAACGCGCATATATGCTAGTAAAAACTTTTAAAAAATATTTATTAAGTAATAAAAAATTAAACGCGTATATATACCGGTAAAAACGTTTAAAAAGTACTTATTAAATAATAAAAAATTAAACGCGTATATATGCTAATAAAACTTTAAATAAACTTTAATTATAAAATTATATAAATATTTATAAAGTATTATAAAATTACTTATTTATTAATAATTAAGTAAGTAATTAAATTAAATTTTTTAATAATTAGTTTATTTTTAAAAAAAAAATTATACTTATTAACTAGTTTATTATTATTTTTTTTTTATTAACTTGTTAATTATTATTATTTGCTTTTTTTTTAACATTATTTAAATAAGTATTTTTAAATTTTTCGTTATTATTTTTAATATAATTTAATAAGTACTTATTAATAACGTTAAAATAAATATTTTTAAAAGCTTTTTATAGCTTAGTTTAAAAGCAAGTATTTTAACGATTACTAATTAAAAAGTTTTAAGTTATATATTTAAAAAGTGCTAAAAAAGTACTTAATAAAAGTTTAAAAAAGTATACGTTAAATTTTTTTTAAAAATTATAGCTATTAAAACGTTATAAAAAATAGCTTATAATATGTTAATAATTTAAAAATATTTTAAAAGTGTTTTATAATTATTTTTTTTTTATTATTTTTACATTTAATACACATATTATTTTGCTTTATTTAATTATTATTTTTATTTTTAAAAGCTTAAGTTAAAATTAATTAATAACGTGTAATAAATATTTAATAAAAAATTACTAATTATTTATATGTTTATTTTTACTTTTAATATAAAAAATAATAAAAAAAAGCAGTTTAATTTTACTTTTATTTTAATTAAAAGCATTTTAAAAGTTTTTATTTTTACTTATTTAAAAAGTATTTTAAAAGCTTTTATTTTTACTTGTTTAAAAAGTACTTTTAAAGCTTTTATTTTTTTTTTTTAATAAAAATATTTAAAAAATTATCGTTTAAAATATTGTTTTAAATATTTATAAAAGCTTAACTTTTAAAACATAATAATATTTTTAAAGTTTTATTAATTTTATTATTAATATTTTTTTAAAAGTTTTATTAATATTTTAAATATTTATAAATATTTTAATAATATTTAAAAAAAAATTAATATATATAGTTAATTAAAAAGTGCTTATTTATTATAAAACTATTTATTTTAATATAAATAATTAAAATTTTATAAAATGCTACGTAACGATAAAAGTTAAATGCATAAATGTTTTTATTTTAAAAATTAAATAAATATTTTATAAAAGTAAATTAAATATTTAAAAACTTATTTTTATTAAGTAAAAAATTAAATTATTATTGTTATTAACTTTAATTTAAAATTAATAAAAAACTTTATTAATAAAAATTATAATTTTATTATTTTTTAAAAAAAAGTTAATAAATATTTAATTAATTTTTTTAAATTTAATTTAATTTATTTTTATTTTAAATAATAAAATATTATTAAAATAAACTGTATAGTTAATATATTATTAATAAAACTTTTAAAATAAAAAAATTAATAAGTATTTAATAACTGGTTATAAAAGTTTTATTTTATTTTTATAAAAATATTAACTTATTATAATAATAACAAATAGTAATATGTAAATAAATATTTTTAACAATTAATTAATTAAATATTATTATGTGTAAATAAATACTTTTTAATTATTAATTAATTAAATGTTATTATATATAAATAAATATTTTTTAAATACTAGTTAATTAAATATTATTATATATAAATAAGTACTTTTTAACTATTAATTAGCTAAATATTATTATATGCAAATAAATACTTTTTTAATAATTAATTAAATGTTATATGCAAATAAATATTTTTTTAATAATTAGCTCAGTATTATATACAAATAAATACTTTTTTAATAATTAACTTAATATTATATATAAGTAAATACTTTTTTAATAATTAACTTAATGTTATATATAAATAAGTATTTTTTTAATAATTAATTTAATATTATATGCAAATAAATACTTTTTAAACGTTAATAAATATTTAAATATAATTAAATATTAAATATTTTAAAAAAATAAAATTTTAAAGTTTTTTAAAATATTATTATAAAAGTTAAAAATAAAATTAAAATAAAATAAAAAGTAAATTTAAATATAATTAAAAAATTTTTATTTAGCTTTATTTTTTATTTAACTTTATTTTTTATTTAATTATTTATTTTTATTGTTTAATAATTAAAAGTTTTATATAATTAAATATTTAAAAAGTATTTATTTAAAATTTATATACATTATATATATATGCATAATAATAATGCTTAATAAAAGCTAAATATTTTTAAAATATTTAGCAGCTTTTTTAAGTTTTTTACGCACGAATATTTCGCTTTACGTTCAGCTCTTGCGAGGTTCTGCCTAAACATCAGTTGATCTATGTTCTCCGACTAAAATAAAAGAACAAAAAAAAAAAAAACACCGCAACGAGGGTTTTGCCAACGCTTCTACATACAATTGATAGGCACTTCCTATGCACACCACATACTACTAACCCCAACCTAGTAGGTTAGAGACGAAAGGGAGGAGACTTAAGTTGGATTACTACCTACTCTAGGTTAGGTTACTAAGGGTACCTACACTATGTACCTACCTAGGTATATCGCACTAGGTAGATTACCTAGAGAGCCGTTGCGATTTTCAGGGACCTTTAGGTGGGTGGACTCTCCCCGTCTCTTCTCTCTTCCCTCTTCCTTCTTCCCACCTTTTCCCCCGAAGGAAGCAAAGAGTAAGAGATAACCAAAGAAAAAGAGAGAGGGAAGGGGAAAAGGAAAGAAAAAAAGAAAGAAGTCTGGGTTTCTTCTCCACACTACCTTCACTTCCTCTCACTCTCTCTCTCTCTCTCTGCTTACCCTGTTTTGTATTTTATGTATTTTATTTTTGTAATTAACAAATAAAGCTAGTCCCGCTCCAGGGCTCCGCTTTATGGCGGCGTCTAAGCATGTAGGTAAGTAAGTCCCTGTATACAAGTCAAGTTTACTCTCGGAAGACCCTCCGTTGCTATGAACTTTTCTTGGTTTTTTTTTTTCTTCTTTCTTTCTTTCTTTTGTGTGTGTATATTTTCTCTTAACACCTTCATCCGCTCTTGCACATAGAGTTAGACCATCCAGGTTCCCTCCCCCCCCGCGTAACTTTTTTCCCCCGTCTCTTGTGGGAAACCTAGCTGGTAGAGATAAAAAGCCATCCTGGAGCACTCGACATGGTCGGCGCCAAAGTTTAAAAACGACACGAAGAGTGGCCCCGATGTTATTTGGGGGGAAAGAAACACACGGAAATAATGAAGAGGGGGAGAAAAAAAAAGTTCGAGACTTGCTCGATTAATAAAAAGGGGACCCAGTTGGGCTTCTATCCCATCCCCATCGACCATGAAGAAGTGGAGTCGGTACCAAATGACTTGGAACTTACACCCACCCAGCCTTTTGATTTGGCTCAATTCCAATCTTCAGCTCTCCCACGAGGTTGGAAGAGTGAAACCGAAAGAGAACCTTGGTAAGTAGGTAGGTAGGTAGCAGGTAAGAATATAGGTAAGGTTAGTGTAGATGGTTCCCTGTTGATACTGTCCCAAAATCTGGGGATACGGTAGAGTGGACACTGTATGTAGTAACTAAGTACATAACATACAACTTCATGGTGGCAAGCTACCGATTGGCCTTTGTTAAGGCGTGGAGACAAATACCAAGTGTCAGGCAGTTGGTAGCGTAAGCTACCTTAGGTAGGTAGGTCTGGTATAAGTCAATTGATACACCTCTTCGTTCGGTTGGGTTTATCTAAGCTTAGGTACTGGTCGGGTGTAATGTGGTCCACTATAAATTAGCGTGCGAGTACTGGTTGTATCAACAGTTCTGAATCATTCTTACAACAACCACAATATATCTTACCTTTGCTTTCGTTGCTTTCCCTTTATTATACCGAATTAGTACCTAACCTCCACGATCTGTTGCTATATTGAAACTTATAAATCTATCATAATATAAACATTAGTACCTAATACCTTGCCTCATATAAGACTTTAGTCCCGGTAGCCGACAGCCTCGCAGCCTTTGTTTTACAGACGACGTCTGAAGTGAGCCACTAGAATAACATCTAGGCGATAAAACGGCTTGCTGCAACTTACGTAGTAGTGTCGGTGTACATCTTCCCCTTCGGACCCTTATTTGCTCGTTGACTTGATAGATCAGCAATTGTTGCAATGGGCGCCTGCATATAAATCCCCGGTGCTCAAGCCAATGGTATGGCCTCCCCCTTCATGCATCTAGGCTACCTAGCTGTCCCCCAAATTTCAACAGCACAGTCTAATGTGATTCGGAGAGAGTTGTTTGCAGTAGGCATACAGATAGGTACGTAGATACGATGGGATACTTAAATGATCATGTCCCCTTCTCTCTAAGCCAACTGTCAGCATGCGACTCGTCTCTGCCTGCCCCTGCCTTTCTTCTACGTACTTGATCGATTTATTCTACTTCAGTCGCGGACGCAATGCTTCGAGGGAATTCCGAAGCATCCCCATGGGGTTCCCTGAACTCAACCCGTGGCCCGTGGCGCGGTTCATGGCGTGGTCCAGGACGTGGTCCAGGGCGTGGACGTGGTAGTGAGCGTGGACGTGGTAGTGAGCGTGGACGTGGTAGTGAGCGTGGACGTGGTAGTGAGCGTGGACGCAGTAACTGGCGCGGTCGGGGAGGCACACCCAGAGGAGAAAACAGAGTATCCGACGTAGCTCCTGAAGTCCCCTCTGGGCGTCTCATTGCGGAATTCGGCTTAAAAGATGTTACAAATCCTAATATACTAGCGACAGATGTCCGCATCACCAACTGTCGCTACGCCGCCTCGTACTCCATTATCGGCGGCCAGCCCCCGACGATCGTCGTCCCCGGTAAGTAAACTACGCGGCATCCATGATCTATCTACCTTAGAAGTCGGCTGACGAGGTGGTTCAGCTCAGCCAGCAACATGGAGTCCACCCGAGTTGCCGATCGATCTACCCAGCGATCAGGGGGATTTCTTTCGCGATCAGAATGGAGCAAGTTTTCCTAACTATCCCATGCAACCATCTGTCCAAGCCATGTTTACCTTGGACCACGCTTTTGACCCATTAAGCATCGATATCATGGCCTGTGCTAGTTCACTGGGAGAGATTATCCGATTCTCTCGGTCTGTCGACTCAACTTTTAGATTCGATGTTGAAATGATAGGGGACACTCTCTTCCTCGTCCGAAACCACAAGGACGAGCTCATCCCTGATGTCCGAGGTTATGGCCACTCGTTTCTCAACACCTTCACTTCTCAAGAAGAGCGCCTCAAGGAAACTAAATCTCACCAGCGGATTATCAACTACGACTTAGGCGGCCTAAAATGTCTCGTCCGCTTTGAATGCGATGGATATCTTCCAAGTATGGACAATTCACGTTCAATCGCTAAGAAGTTAGAGAGTAAGAAAGCCTCGAATGCCCCCGGTTCAGACTCAATCGTCATTCAGGAAGCCGGCAAATGTGTTTCACAGTCCTCTATCCTGGAGATCAAGACAAGGTCTCAGGCCCGAGGGGAAATTGACAAGAGTGAGCACCTCCCCAGGCTCTGGGTTCGGCAGCTTCCGAATTTCATTACCGCCTATCACATTGGAGGCAAATTTACGGAAGTCAAACTATCGCCTGTTGAACAGGAATTCATCAAGTGGGAGAGCGACCACCAGTCGGAAATCAAGAGATTCGTCTCAACCCTACGCCAACTAATCACTGAAGTCAAAAGAGCAAGCCACCTGAAGCTCGAAGTCTGTCGGACGGGAACAGGACCGCTTCAGTTGAGGGAGCGAAGCGGGGAAACGCGAGAAGCTTTGCCTAAGTACTGGAAAGAGATGTGGATGAGACAGCCTGAGCAAACGGACGACCCGCGTTCAAGCAGTAGTGACGATGATGACGACAATCAGTATCCACGAAGCGTGTCGGGCGGAATTTCCCACAGCGAATCGGACGACTCTGATGATGATTTCTCTCTTGATTACACTGCCTGTGACCTATCTTGCGGATACTGTGGTCGCTGTTCCTACTAGGAAGGGTAGGTAGTCAGGTATCGAATGGTATCCTAGTATCACATCTCCTCTTTCGTAAGACATAACACCACAGTCGCATATCAAAATATGACAGGCAGGTAGAAGGCGTGATTCGATGTGACAGATTGGAGTGACATTGGGCCGCATATGCAGTATGGGAGGGGAAGTCTGTGTGTGTGCCCGGCGGTTGGGGGCGGGGAGTCGGATACTTGGTTATCAATGGCAGAAGATGAGACAGAACTCAAAGGGAAAGAAAATATTCGCAATGGGTAGGCAAGTAATAATGCAGGGCTTGACCGAAGAGGAATTGTACAGGGTGCCAACTAATCAATGCAGTATCCAACGGATAGGAGCTTGAGGTAGGAGTGCAGACACAGCCTCGTTGTAATGGCAGCCAACGAGTCCTGGGTGGGTTTGTTTATGTAGGTAGGCATCTTGTCCAGGGACTTAAACAACATTACGAACTACACAGAATCAGGCACGAAGCTTGACTCTGTTGCCTAGTTTATGAGTCCTAGGCCGGTACGTCTAAGACTATGCAGGTTCCCGAAACCTCCCTTGCGGCCAACTCCTGAGAGCAAGACAAACGCTGGGCTAATAAGGTAGTTGAATTTCAAGTTGAGCTTGAACAACGGTGCCCATCCACTTTCATCACTCCTAAGAGATCGAAAACATCACCAACATAGCATTTAGCAGAGGTTGCATTCTAATAATTGACATACTATCATCCCCTGCTAAAGACTCGGAGATGTCCTCGGGACCAAGAGGGGGCGGGTACGCTGCTCGGGCGCGTGGCTCTGGTAGGCCAAGTCGTGGTCAGAATCCGGACTACCGGTCCAAGAAACTTGACAAGCTTTTCTACGAGACTATCGAGGGTAAATGGCAGGTTCGCAACTGGACTAATGCTCAGATGTTCCTGGAGTCTATTGCTAACAGGACCGATAAATCTGACTGCATTGAGAGACTTGCTTCCTCGACAGCTGGTCAAACAGCCCTGCACAAGTCGTTGACGTTTGTTAATACTTCACAATCTATGAACACCACCGTCGCGGACCTCCTGGCCTTCTTTGGAGATCCTGCTCTGAAGAGAGTCTGCAATGGCGAGCTTCTCAACCAAATCCTGTTGGTGATGGTAGACCCGCCAACGTTTTGGAACGCCCTCGTCCAATATGCCAAAAGTAAACTGCTTGAAGACAAGGCAATGGAGGGGTTTATGTGGTTCTTACTACAGCTGGTGATATTGCCCCCTTCCCAGTCGACGCCGTTCCGAGAGACGGCACAGTCTCTATTGCAGGACGAGTCGATAGCAACAAAATATTCGCCGACAGTCAAGGGCTTGGTCCAGAAGATTAAGGTCTTGGTCAAGCCATCATCAGCTACGATTAATCCTAACCTAATTAACGACCTCGGCCCCGGTGGGCGCCACGACAACGACTTTGTCAATTATCATGACATCTCCATCCTACCCACACGTGCCGAGCTCCAATCAACCTCGAGCCCCTTCTATCTACAAGCATCGACTATATTTGGGGGACACAAGGAAACTAGAGCTATCGACCACCTTGATAATCAGTTCCGGCTGCTCAGAGAAGATATGCTTGCTGAGATGCGGGAGGAGCTCACAAATGTGATCAGTGGCAGGAAAAGACGGGGCCGACGTAACATGATGATTGAGAGACTCACTTTAAAGGAACTTGATTTAGATGCCATGCATGCAGATCGACCATGCGCAATGGTCTTGGAGTGCGGCCATGACATTCTCCCAAAAATGTTGGATCGTAGTGTCGATGATCGAAAGAAGGCCTTGAAAAAAAACACGAACTTCTTGCGGCACCAAAGCTTTGGCTGTCTCATAAAAGACGGCGATGTTCTGGCATTCGCAGTACTTCACAGGAACGAAGACAAACTTGCCCTCAAGCCTCCTCAGATTTGTCTGCTAGTAGTTTCCGGACCCGATTCGCTAGGGCAAGTCTTGCTTGCTCTTCACGAAGGAACGCTTGACTATCTGTTGCTATCCACGCCAATATTTGCTTACGAGCCAATATTGGAACGACTACAGAAGAAGACGGATATCGAGCTAGATAACGACATCCTGAATCTTTCTGATCTACCCGCACTATCCCCTATACAACCGAGTGATACCATCCACGATCTCCAGAACTGCGTAACGGGGCGAATGAATCTACAAACGGTACTTCAAACCTCGAAGCCGGTCAATTTAGACCAGTCTCAGATCTATGCCTTGATACATGGACTACAGTACCAGACAAGTCAAATCCAGGGTCCTCCAGGTTCGTGAAATAGTCCCTCCACTCCAGGTTGATTCAGCTCTAACGTTTAACTAGGAACTGGCAAGTCGCTGGTTGGTGCGCTTCTAGCAAAGGCGTTGCTCGACAAGACGAAAGAGACAATCCTTGTCCTTTCCTACACCAATCACGCATTAGATCAGTTTCTAGAAGATCTGATGGACATTGGGATAGCACCTGACGTGATGGTTCGACTGGGATCCAAGTCAACGAGTCGCACCGCCCAGCTTCAACTGAACTCCCAAAGCACCGACATCAGGTATCGCACAAAAACGCGCTACGAATTAATCAACTCCAAGAGGGACACTTTGAGAGATCTCGGCCAGCAGGTTGAATATGATTTTGATGAGTATAGGCAGAATGGTATCCCGCTCATCCAGATACTTGATTATCTCGAATTCTCCCCGTCAGAGAGGCACTTCTATGACGCCCTATCAGTCCCCGAGGAGGAAGAGGGCGAGTTTCGTGTCGGACGGAGAGGAGCCCGCAGTAAGTAACCAGAGGAGTCATTTATCACCCCTTCTGACCTGCCTCGGATGTAAAAACCCTTGGGAGTAAAAATGGCACTTAACATGGCAATTATTGATTCCTTATGTTACAGTGCATCCCGACTATCTTTTGGCACGATGGGAAAAGGGGGAAAACGCCGGTGCCTTTGCAGAAGAAAAGTTCAACGTTCTCTGCGACGATGTGTGGCAGATGCGCAAAGCAGAGAGGCAATCAAAGATTGTAGAATGGAGACAAAGTATACACCAAGAAATCCTGGAAGCACTGGTTAAGAAGATTACCGAGTTCAACAAAGTACAGAAGGAGCTCCAGAGCTTGCAAAAGGAGAAGACGGAGCAGGTCCTTCAGAGCAAGCGTATCATCGGTTGCACTACGACAGCTGCATCTATGTATGCCTCGGAGATCCAGTCTGCTACCCCTGGTGTCATAATCGTGGAGGAGGCAGGCGAGATCTTGGAGCCGCATATCTTAGCTGCCATGGGACCGACAACAAAACAACTCATTCAGATAGGAGACCACAAACAGCTACGGCCAAAGGTGAAGAACTACAAGTTGACGGTGGAATCTAAACGAGGATACGATCTCAACCGGTCGTTGTTTGAGAGGCTGATATTACAAGGTCGACCGCACTGCACTTTGCTGAACCAACACAGAATGCGGCCAGAGATCTCACGTCTAATACGACACAATTACCCAGATTTAAAGGACGCCAACAATACCATGAATCGACCGCATCTTCTCGGATTTCAACATGACCTTGTCTTCTTCGATCATAAGCATCCCGAAGTACTCCACGATGTTCTTGTCGACAGACTTGACCAAGGTGCCGGATCAAGCAAGCAGAACGTGTTCGAGGCTGAAATGGTGTTAAAATGCATCCGTCATTTGGGTCTACAGAACTACAAGACCACTAACATTGTTGTCCTTACCCCTTACCTAGTACGCCATATCCCTATTCTCACTCTCTGAAAACAACCAAACTGACTAACAATCTAAAGGGTCAACTGTACTTACTTCAACATGAGTTGCAGTTACAGCAAGATCTTGATCCAGTTCTCAATGACCTTGATTCTCATGATCTCGTAATGGCCGGGATATTGCCAAAGGCAAGTGCAGACGCCAATAAAAGGCCTATTCGCCTCTCTACCATTGACAACTATCAAGGAGAAGAAAGCGATATTGTTGTGGTCTCCCTAACTCGTAGCAATGATGATGGTGATATTGGGTTCATGGCTGCACCTGAACGTCTGAACGTGCTCGTCTCGAGAGCCCGTGATGCCTTGATAATGATTGGTAACTCGGACACTTTCCTCAAAGCTAAGAAAGGTCGCGAGGAATGGACCAGGTTCTTCCAACATTTGAAGACAGAGGGCAAAATACAGGACGGTTTCCCGCTCAAGTGTGAGAAGCACCCGGATCGCACAGTTATCGTCCGTAATGCCATAGATTTCGACATCTATGCCCCAGATGGAGGATGCGCGTTGCCTTGCACCGAGACCCTATCTTGCGGGAAGCATACATGCCCTAAGCGTTGTCATATTCGCGTGGACCACTCCAGCGTACCCTGTGAGGCGGTCATCAGCGATCTCTGCCCCCAGAACCATAAGATTACCTGGAGCTGTGCGGACAAACAGCCTCCGGCCTGCCAGGAATGCCGCCTAGAGAAAGAGGAGCAAATAAAGAAGGCCCGCAGAGACAAAGACCTTGAAGCTGCGAGACAATCCAAGCAACTCGCCTACGCGAAACAACTTCAGGCAATACAAGAACAGATCGCTGCCAAGAGGCAATCCATCAAGGATAAACAAGAGGAACGACTTCGAGAGCAAACTCTACAACGATATAAACAGGAGCTCGAACAAGTCAACAAAGAGGATCAGAAGCAAAGAACGGTAGCTACCTCGTCTCCGTCGACCAAAACTCCAAAAAGAAAACAATCAGGTGTTGAAGGCCAAGCTAAAGATGTACAATCTAGCAAATGCAATGCAGGCCCGCCTCAGGCCAACCCAGGTAAACCGTCTGGAGATCAAGCATCAGAGGCTATGTCGGAATGCGGAGATGACTCTGAGGAAATAGAAGCTCACAGTACAAGTGGTGACGTCCCAGTCTCCAAAAAGCCATCACCAGCTGAGGAAGATTGGGAACACCAGAAAAAGTATGAGGGGGCCTCTAACGAGTCCCTAGATAAGCTAATGAAAATGATTGGTCTTGAGAGCGTCAAGAAGCAATTCCTTAACATAAAAACCAAAGTAGACACCACTATCCGCCAAAATACAGATCTCAAGGACGAGCGGTTTGGGGCAGCTTTACTTGGCAACCCGGGTACAGGTGAGCAATTCCCGAGCATGGCCAGCTTGCTCTAAATCTAACCTGGCGCAGGGAAAACGACTGTCGCTAGGCTGTACGCGAAGTTCCTATCGTCTGTTGGGGCCATCCCGGGAGACCACTTCGAAGAGACAACCGGCTCCAAACTAGCCCACGATGGCGTCCAGGGTTGTAAGGATCTGATAGACAAGATACTGCAAAAGGGCGGCGGGGTGTTTTTTCTCGACGAGGCTTACCAGATCGTGTCCGGTGCCTCGTTTGGAGGGAAACAGGTGCTGGACTTCCTCCTCGCCGAGATCGAAAACCTCACCGGCAAGGTCGTCTTTGTGTTCGCCGGGTACCGTAAGCAGATGGAGGCTTTCTTCGCGCATAACCCCGGTATTCCCAGCCGAATCCCCATCGAACTCGGCTTCGAAGACTATGAGGATGACGAGCTGCTCAAGATCATGAACTACCAGTTAAGTAAGAAGTTCGGCGAAAACATGAAGGTCGAGGGAGGCTCCTACGGTCTTTATATGCGGATCGTGGCACGTCGGATCGGACGCGGTCGCGGACGAGAGGGATTCGGGAATGCCCGCGAGGTACAGAATGTGCTTCAGGTTATACGCGACAGGCAGGCCGATAGACTCCACCGCGAGAGGCGCCAAGGCAAGAACCCCGATGACTTCCAGCTCCGGAAAATCGACCTCATCGGACCGGAGCCGAGCAAAGCCATAACCAAAAACAAGGACTGGCTAGAACTCCAGAGCCTGATAGGCCTAAAATCTGTCAAGCAGTCTGTACAGGTCCTCCTAGACCGCTTACAGGCGAACTACGAAAGGGAGCTGGCGGAGAAGCCGCTCATCGAATGTTCCCTCAACAAAGTCTTCGTGGGAAACCCCGGCACGGGGAAGACGACGGTGGGAAAGCTGTACGGCAAGATCCTCGCGGCATTAGGGCTTTTAAGCAATGGTGAAGTGGTCATCAAGAACCCCGCCGACTTTGTAGGCGCTGCTCTAGGACAGTCGGAGAAAAATACCAAGGCGATCCTGGATGCTACGAAGGGCAAGGTTCTAATTATCGACGAAGCTTACGGGCTTGCCGGGGGGTCAGGTGTGGGAGCTGTCAGTGATCCCTACAAGGTGGCCGTCGTAGATACTATAGTCGCCGAAGTCCAAAGTACCGCGCTCGAGGATAGGTGTGTCCTTCTGCTTGGATATAAGGAGCAAATGGAGGACATGTTCAAGAATGTCAACCCGGGGCTATCGCGGCGCTTCCCCATATCTGCCGGGTTCGAGTTTGAGGACTTTGATGACGACGAGCTCCGAAAGATATTGGACCTTAAGTTGAAGAAACAAGGATTCAAGGCCGGGGAGACTGCAAAGAACGTCGTCCTCGACGTTCTCCGCCGCGAACGCAATCGGCCCAACTTTGGCAATGCGGGTGCAGTTGACATAATCCTCGACCAGGCAAAGGAGCGTCAACAGAAACGGTTGTCAGAATTTCCTAACAGCAAGAACGTCGACTTTTTGGATCCCAGGGATATCGATCCCGACTTCGATAGAGGCGAACACGCTGCTACCAACATCCACATGTTGTTTAAGGGCGTTGTCGGGTGTGAGGAGATCGTCGAGCAGCTAGAAGGCTACCAACAAGTCGTCAAGAACATGAAGGGCATGGGCTCCTCTGACCTGGAGATCAGAGCACAGGTTCCATTCAATTTTCTCTTCCGTGGTCCTCCAGGTATGTGCCTATCCGCCTAGGTTAATTAGCAGGTAACGTGTATCAGCCCGCTAACAAGTTCTTCTAGGCACCGGGAAAACCAGCACGGCGAGGAAGATAGGGAAGATTTATTATGACATGGGGTTTCTCACCGAGGCTACAGTAGTCGAATGCTCGGCGACCGATATAATCGGCCAATTCGTCGGCCATACGGGACCCAAAGTACAGGGGAAGTTTGAGGAGGCATTAGGGAGGGTTCTCTTTATCGACGAGGCCTACCGGCTTTCCGGTGATCACTTTGCCAAAGAAGCGATGGATGAGATCGTCGACTGCCTGACAAAGGAGAAGTATCAATTCAAGCTTGTCGTCATCCTTGCCGGCTACGACAACGACATCAACCGCCTCATGAACCAGAACCCAGGCCTCACCAGCCGATTTCCCGAGACTATTTCCTTTTACAACCTCCCGGCTCATCACTGCCGAGATCTGTTCATGCAGTGTCTAACGGCGAAGAAGCTCGACATCACGGAGCTCAAGGCCTCGCCGACCCTGGACAGCAAGCTCCTCGACCTCTTCAACACCCTCTCGCGGACCGACTCCTGGGGGAACGCGCGAGACGTGCAGACGCTGGCAAAGTCGGTCTTCTCGCAGATCATGAAAGCCAAGACTGCCAAACCCAACAAAACCGTACCCGAAGCCCTCGTGCTGGCCGTCATCAACGCGATGATCAAAGAGCGCACCGACAGGATGGCCGCCGCGAGTGCCGAGCAGCAGCAGCAGCAGCAGGCCCGGCTCCCCACAAGCCTGGGCCCCCCGATGCAGCAACAACCGCCTCCGCGCACCGAGACGTCCTCCTCCACCACCACCACGGCACCAGAAGCCGCGCAGCAGCCCCCCTCGCCAACACAAGACGCGACGCCCCCCCCTCCTCCTCCTCCTCCTCCTGCGCCTCAGGCCGACGAGCCCGTCCGCGACGCGGGGGTCTCGGACGCGGTGTGGGAGCAGCTGCAGCGGGACAAGGCGGCGGAGGCGCAGCGGCAGCGGGACCTCGCGCGGGCGCGGCAGCAGGCGGCCGCGCTGGAGCGGCAGGTGCGCGAGCTGGCGGCGCGGGCGGCGGCGGACGCGGCGCGGCGCGAGGAGCTGCGCCAGCTAGAGGCGGCGAGGGACGCGGCGGTGCGGGAGCGGCTGGCGCAGGAGAAGCGCGCGCGCCGCGAGCAGGCCGTCAAGGAGGCGCTGGCGCGCTCCGGCCGCTGCCCCGCCGGCTTCGAGTGGGTGCCCCAGGGCGACGGCGGGTACCGCTGCGCGGGCGGGTCGCACTATGTGGATGCGGGACAGCTGAAGGGGTTGGGGGGATGATGGTGATGGTTGGATGGGTGGATGGTGGGAATTTGGGAACTACGGTACTTACACTACATCTAGAAACACGATCTATCTTAACCTACCTAGGGATGATGGGTGAGAAGGGAGGGCTATCCCTATGATCTCCCGGTGATACCATAAGAGAACCGAAAAGTTGAACAATCGGGAGTTCGAGAACGGATGGCTACATTGATATCTGTAGTCTAGACTTGATTCACCACATAGACTTTGGTGGAGTTGATGGGCGTGGCCCGTGTTCGTTATTTTAGAGACTACATATGATGCGGTATGCACAACTACGACTGATCTGATGGTGGCTAAGAGACGCTCTGGAGAAACTAAGGAAAACCAGATTTTCTGTGCTGTAACTACGAAATATTTTAGAAGAAGTGGCTGGCTGATAACTCCCTTTTAGATGTCTCTATACTGCAGATCTAGGCATATATAGATAATACCTGCCTATCGACGTTGACAAATAGCTTTTATTCACATGATCAAGTCTAGCGATAACTTCATCCTGTGATCCTGGTTATAGCCACCTACTTTGCCTCTTACAATACATTTAGGTGCAATGGGAAGAAAGCTGCTAAACCTAGATACTGCAGTTTCAGCTAAGCCATCGTCCCACGAAGCAACTCGGAATATCAAACTATATGTACCTAAGGTTAGTCTGTGGCGGGTGTTAGGCAAGGAAAGACATAGCGCGGGGACTTGTGGAATCTCAAGTCTCTTAGGGTTTATAGCGCAGAGGGGGGGGCATGACTGGAGTTTTCGCTATGTAGTTAGGCTTTGCGAAATACTGCCAAGATCTATACCCGAATCCTCCCATATGTAACACTTGAAAATAATCTTTTTCGTGGTTTGCATCACGGCCTGGTTCAAACCTCTAGATTAGAATAGAAACTTCGAGAACAAGCCATACCGCTTTTCTCGAGTCCTGGTTGACATGTCGGTGGCTATAGACGGAAATCAAGGGCGTTGGGTTATTGTTTCCAGACATGACAAGAGTTGCATAGCATAGTCGATATTCGTAGGTTAGTCCATTCATGCATATTGACTGATGGGAAGGATGCCGGTTTAGGAGGTCATACGTCTTGAGGCCTGTCTTAACTATCATGTGTTTTGTTCTTTCCTAATCGGGCAAGTAGGTAACCAAGATTGGGTGCCATTGCATCTGGCACTATATATAGGTTTTGACTGGACAAGATGCGGGTTTGGCCGAGTCTGGTACATCAAATACATACAATACCTAGGTACTTACCTCATGTTATAAGGAACATGAACCTTCTAAGGCGCGTTGGTATGCAACATTGAAATACCTCCTATAAGATCCGGAGCTGTGCCCCATGTTTCAAAATAGGGTAAACTCCGGTACCCATACGCGGGATTAGTGGTCTACAATGTGACACGCGAGCAGGATGGAAGCTAAGGTGCAACGCCACTGGCTGGAGGAGAGCCT
Organism: Biscogniauxia sp. FL1348; assembly: GCA_022544895.1. NCBI lineage: Eukaryota > Fungi > Ascomycota > Sordariomycetes > Xylariales > Xylariaceae > Biscogniauxia > Biscogniauxia sp. FL1348. The sequence continues at coordinate 151,439 of JAJNNV010000027.1, forward strand.
GTAAAAGCTAGGGAGCCAGAAGGTCTTCCCCCGGAGCAGAGGGGTTGTCCACGACTTACCTATACCAGGCTCTTCATCAGCACTCTGAACTTGCGACCTTCTCATATGAAATGTCAAGATATTTCACGAAATATACCTAGGTATGTATTCAGTTATTCAGCCATTAGCTGAGTGTAGGTTATACTTTACTTGTATAACATGAACTATTATATATACTCTGAGTATCAATCAATATACTTAATGAGTCCATCAATATACTTACTAGTAGTACCTAAGTAACATCATCAGGTTTCTTGTCATGTGAGGTCGAGTACCTAGATAGGCACTCGCAGCAACAGACATACCTAGACATGCAGTGTTAAGCACCCATGTGGATCCTTGATGTCTGGTCCCCCAACTACCTATGAGGTATACTTACTCAGTTAGAAGCCAATAACCATAGCTAAGGCACCTGATAGGTCCCAAGGTGTATACTGGGTAAGGTAGTTGCTTGTTTCTCTTACATGTGCCCTAGGGATGACGTAAAGCACAGACCACATACGTAAGGCAAGTAACAGGGATTTTCTCGCATGGCCCAATAAGGCCCGTGCTATCAGATCCGGAGGCCCCACCAGACTTGCCTTGCTTGTGGACACGCTAACCTTGGCTAGGCATCGTCACCCAATCGCGCCGGATCGACAGTTCATCAAAACACCAAGGGTCGTCCCTTTTTTTTTTTTGTCCACTTTCCCCTTCCACCTACACCGCATTTATCATTCCATATGTATTGAACCTTACACCGACCCGGAGTGAAAGGTGATCAACGACGCGAAACCACTGCAGAAGAGTGGCCTCGCTAGTGTCTAGAAACCTTAGTCCTCCGAAGAGTGGGCGGGGAAGAAAAGAAAAGAGAAAAAGAGAGGGAAAAAGGAGGATAACCGACGTGTCAATCTTTGTCGAGTTTGGGTATTTGCTCTGCCGCATCTGCTGCTTCCACCAACGGCTTGGGTTTTCCCTCTTTGCTCCCAACCTCGATAGTATCGGCTTATTGAAACCGGCGACAGAGAGAGCGACTTCACGAGAGAGGTCAGGTCACCGTCGTCTACCTACCTGAACGACAGCGCCGTCGTCGTTTATCACAGGCCAGCTCGAGTCCTGCGGCCGACTGAACTTTGTCGCATATCGCACGCCACCCCTCAAGCCGCCGAAAAGACAACTCGGAAGGCTCACGACACTCCCAGCTACTGAGCTGCCAGCCTATTTATTCAAAAAAATAAAACCGAGAAAATAAAAACCAAGCCCCCGAGTCGGACCTACGCGATGGATACCGATGACACGTGGGTACTGAATGCTCTACAAGGTGCGTCCCCGACTCTAGCGTCTAGCCATATGGTGCCATCTTCATATCCACCTCTATATGCACGCATTCCCTCACGTCCTAGATACATATCCGTCTCCTCCCCTCCCTCACTCCCCCCTCGCTACCCTTAACCTGCCTATATCCACCCTACGTACCCTCCTACCAAACTTTGAAGCCTCTCATTTCACATGCTCCTCACCCCCCACCCCCTCTGTCGTCCAAAGCCCAAAACTACCTTGCTCAACCACCCATCATTTATTCAACCTCACTCTCCATCTGAGACCTCGAGACTGACCACGCCCATCCACGTCGGTCCTCCTGTACAGGCATTCTCCCAGAGCAAACCCTCCACGTGCTACACGTGCACATCCTCCCGCACGCCTCGGGCACCTTCCAAACCGTCAAGACCCAGCTTTTCACGACCCTGCAGCGCACCATGGCCACGGTGCAGCCTCTCGTCGAGCCGCTCTTCGAGCGCACGCTCCTGGCCCTGCAGAACTCGCCCGACTTCGTGGTGCTCGCCGCCGCCGTCGGCACCATCTTCGTTGTCTTCCAGATGATTGCCTGGGTTCACCGCACCATGATGTTCTTCACGCGCCTGGCCCTGCGCATGGTTTTCTGGGCCGTCGTCGCCGGCCTCATCGCCTTCGCCTGGCAGCGTGGCCCCGAGGCCGTCATACGCGACATCGTCGTCTTCATCAGCAAGCTCACCGGCTACGCCACCGTGGTCCGCGAGATCTGGTGGAGTGAGTACCAGCGCTACGATGCCCAGACCCGGAGTGCCAGTACCGCCGGTGCTGGCAGTCCGCGGACGGCTTCAGGCTACGGCGGCAGGGCAGGCTGGTGATAATGGTACACCTAATAAGAGGGGAGTGTGGTGGGCAAAGAAAATTAAAACAAATAAAAAAATATTTTATGATATCCGATGGGGACATAAGGCAGGGTGGTTATATTTTGTTCTTGGATGGAGTTAGTCGGAGTCGTTTTCTCTGTTCAGGGGGTTTTTTTCCCCCTTTCCTTTTTCCCTTTGTACACAAATTGGCATAGTCGGTCTCCTGTTGTTGTTGTTTTCTTTTTGGCAGGGTTTTTTTAGGGACTGGCAAAAAAAAAGCAGCTATGATGAGTGATGAGAAATGGTAGCATTTGGGCATCTTTAGGAACCTGAGAGGAAAAGAACTTATCCTATCTATCCTCTTCTTCTTCCCCGTCGGGTTTTTGATTCTATTTTCATTTTTCGTTTCGTTGGTATCGAAAAAGCCAGAGAAAATACAAAAAACTTATTATGCGCCCAAAAAACACCCCATCGCTATGCATCCATCCGTCCAGAGTAAATTTTTTTGAGAGGAACCGTAAATAGAACCAATTAACCAGCCAACCAACTAACCCTAGCCGTCTTCGTAGCCGAACCCTTCCCCTTCCCTCGCTTCTCCTTACCGGCCCCACCGTATAGGTAGTAGGTGGATAACCCAGCCACGGGTTCATACTGGCGGCGTAACACTCACTTCCTTTCCCCTCTTGCTAGTCTTCCGGCTCGTCGAACTCCTCGTCCTTCAGCTCCTTGGGCTCCTGCGCCTCGTGGTACTGTATACAGTCGTCGATATAGCTCAGGATGGCGCCCACGCTCTCCTCGTCCTGCACGTCGAGCTTCAGGTAGCTCACCATGCTGAAGTTCTCGATCAGACCGGCGACGGCCTTGTTCAGGCGGCGGAAGCCGGCGCCGCGCATGAGGGCGTCCTTGTCCTGGGGGTCGGCAGCGTCGTCGTCGCCGGGGGCGGCGCCCTCCTCCTTCCGGCGGGCGACCTCGGCGGGGTCGTCGTCGAGCAGGCCGCTGTCGGGGGTGACGAAGCGCTTGAGGTCCTTCTTGCGGACCTGGTCCTTGACGAGGTCCATCTTGGACAGGATGTTGATGTGGGGCACCTCGAGCATGATCATGGCGCTCATGGCGCTGAGGGTGCCGGCGAAGAACTTGGCGCGGTCGACGACGAAGGTGGCCTCGAGCAGGTAGGCGGCGCAGAGGCGGATGTCGAGCGAGCCGGAGCGGGTGAGGAAGCGGACGAGGGCGGGCAGGATGGGCACGTGCGTGTACAGCTCGATCTGGCCGGGCATGTCGAAGATGATGAGGTACTCCTCCGTCAGCGAGTCGAGCGCCTCGGTCAGGAAGTCGAGGTTCTCCATCAGGAACTCGAAGCAGTAGATCAGCCCGCCGTTGGGGCCCAGCCCCATCTCCTCCATCACGTCCTCGAGCGAGATGAGCTCCTTGATGTCGAGGTCGGGCGTGTGCTCGAACGTCTCGGCCGCGGGGTCCAGGTTGACGTAGAAACAGGATCGCCGGTTCAGCTGCAGGTGTGTGATGAGGGATGCGCAGAAGGTGGACTAGGGATGGAGGGGGGCCAAGGGGGTTTCCAGGTTAGCGATGTTGACGTCTGCGCCGGGCGCGGTTGGGAGGGAATCTCTTCACCACCCGTCACCACCCATCACGGTGGATCTTGCTATGGGGTGTAGAAGAGCGCAAAGCCAGACAGGTAAGAAAGGAATGTATTGTTCAGTACCTTGCCAGCCCCCGCGGGACCCATCACCATAACTCCGAACTTGCTCATGTTGACGTTGTTGGGCACTTCAGCCCGGTTCTGGTCGTGGGGTGGGAGGGTCGAGATCTCTAGGTAAACAAGAGATGGGCCAAAATTCAATCGAGACCTATGACGGATGAAGCTTTCAGCCTCGTGGACTTTTTGTGCTATCGACCCCCAATCGAGGAAATTTTGGTTGGAGGGGTTCTCTTCTTATCAGCTGCTATCAAATACATTAACCTAACCTATGTAGGTATGTAAACGACCCCACTCATTTGTGTTTTCTTATTTCTTTTTTAACTTTTTCTCTTTCCCGCCAAAGATACTCCCCGATTACTGCATATACCTACCTAGTCCCATGTGCTACATATGTAACATAAAGTGGAGTCTCGTGGAACTCAAGAAAGAAGATGGTTAGGTAGCTGGAGGTAGTCGATGTACTACATCAAATATGTCTGGTACCTACTATCAATATGGAATTGATTAATTGTGTGGTCAAAGTGTATCCATCATGGAAGTACCTACTATGTAGGCTATTCAATGGGAGAATAAGTAGGTAGGTCAACTACATGGCGGTCATAATATAGTACTACCCTATAGGTATATATGTACCCGATATTTGATACATCAAAGACATGACTAAGAGTATTCAATGCTCTAACATGGTCTAGTGTATCTCATTTATAGTAGTGTACATAACTAGGCTATAGTTAGGTATTACCAGATCCATGATATCTCGCCGATGGTCCCTTGTTTTATTTTATTTTTTTCCCATTCGGAGGGTTTTTTCCCTTTTTTCTTCTACTCCGACTTACATAAATATGTACTACCTATCTAAGTATGTCCACTAGTAGGTAGGTAAGTACCTATTCACCCCCTCACCGCCCAACCCCCGACAATCCTCCTAGGTAAGGCATAACTAGAATACAGTAAGAAAATATCGTTCGGGCCGGGCGGAACGGGGTGACCAGCCAATAAAGACGTGATAGCGATCACGGAGGTTACTCCTCTCGATACACATACGGATATGGTAAAGTGTCTGCGAGACCTACCTACTACCTAGGTTACATATCTGCTTTGCCCGGTTTTGATCGATGGGTTTATCGCTTAGTTCGCAAGGGGATCTTACATTATAACTCAACAGTCTTCCAATGCCCTCCAATGCGTTGAGTAGAGTCGAAGATCATCTTTCATAAAGACTGTGTCATACTGCGTTTACACAGTTAGTACGTAGGCAGATGGCATCTACCTACTAATTTGCATATTTAGATCGGTGACTCGAGGACCTCCCGTTCTTTGTCTTGGAGGAGGCACGGCACCCCAACCCGTAGTTATGGTTGTCGTGTGGGACTACCTGGGTACCTAGTCGTAGAACGTTGAGAGAGGACAAAAGTGGCAGAGATACGACTCAACTCCAGGTGCCGAATTCCAAGTCCCTGTACGGATTAGATTTTTCATGTGGCTGCACCTTTCCGGGTGGGCATATGGGGACCCTACCAAGTTCAAAGTCTACCCCCGCGCAGAGGCGAAAAATCCTCTGCTACACTACCTAGGTACCTAGTATTAGACAGCCCGTGCGCGAGGGTGAAGAGACAAGAAAGAAGGGGAGAGGAGCTTGAGTTTGTTGGCTGCAGCAGAGAATATGCTTGCTGACTGGGGAGGGGGAGAAAGAAGCTATGTAACAGGAATCTGACGCTTACACACAACCTGTACTCAGGGCCACGCAACAAGGACCAATCTCTAGCATCCTACGCTTGGGGGGGAAGCAGGAGAGAGAATCCTGGAGAAAGGGTAGGTGGGTAAGATTGAGATACGTAGGTCCCCTATGCAATTAACGTGTAACTACTAGTTAGAATCAATGAGGACCAATGGATAGAGCACTGACAAGAAAAAGAAAAAAAAACTCAATTGCTTTTGCAGAGTATTTGCAATTAGTGAACCAGTGTACCTACTGCAGGTCTGGTAGTACATACATTGGTCAGGTACCTCAAGTGGTATTCTCTTCAATTCCCAAGTGGGGACCCCACCCATCCCACTGCTCAGGGACGGATAAGGCGCCTATCCACAACAAGCTTAGTGTGCCAATGGTTCAGTGAAGATTGCGCCATTCCGCGCTACTTTGCTCCCGGCCTTTTGCCTGCCCCTCCGATTTCCTCTCGGCTTAAAAAATCTCCTTGCACCATATCAATCCTCTCCCATCCCACTGTCTTATTCCTCATCTTTTCCCCCTCCTCCATTCTCCCCCCTCTCTCTGGCTCTCTCGCTCTTCTCTCGCGCTCCCCCTCTCATTATTTTCTCGCGTTCCGGTACTTTTCCTGGGTGTTCGTCCGGCATATAACAAGGTCTCGCGATAGTATTTTCTTTTCCTTTTTTACTTAGACAGGATTAAACCGTCAGTTATACACCCTATCAGACTAGAATCTTTTCACGATGCCTACCACCAACGGAAATCACGTCAGCGTTATCAGCGCTCCCCGGAACCCCGGTGCTTTCCTCTTCACCGTAAGCCATCATCAATCCTCTCCCTAGCCTCTTGAAACCCGCCCCAATGTCAACGCCAGCTTGGTGCTAACCAATCTGCTGCAGTCCGAGTCTGTCGGTGAGGGTCACCCCGACAAGATTTGCGACCAGGTCTCGGATGCTATCCTCGATGCCTGCCTCAAGGAGGACCCCCTCTCCAAGGTCGCCTGCGAGTCTGCCACCAAGACCGGTATGATCATGGTCTTTGGTGAAATCACCACCAAGGCCCACATTGACTACCAGAAGGTCATCCGAAATGCTATCAAGGACATTGGCTACGACTCGTCTGCCAAGGGTTTCGACTACAACACCTGCAATGTCATGGTTGCCATTGAGCAGCAGTCTGCCGATATCGCTCAGGGTCTTCACCTCGACCAGGCTCTTGAGGAGCTCGGTGCTGGTGACCAGGGTCTTATGTTCGGCTATGCCACCGACGAGACCAAGGAGCTACACCCTCTGTCTCACCTTCTCGCCCACCAGCTGAACAAGGCCATGTCTGATGCCCGCCGAAACGGCACTCTCCCCTGGCTCCGACCTGACACCAAGACCCAAATCACCATGGAGTACAAGCACGACGGTGGTGCTGTCGTTCCCCTCCGTGTTCACACCATTGTTATCTCTGCCCAGCACAGCGAGGACGTTACCACTGAGCAGGTCCGCAAGGGTCTCAAGAATGAGATCATTGACAAGGTCATTCCCAGCCAGTACATTGACAGCGACACCATCCTTCACGTAAGCTCCCCCCCCCCCCGTGTTCTGCCTCTAGTCTCTTTAGTATTCTAACCGTCTCGTAGCTTCAACCTAGTGGTCTGTTCATCATTGGTGGACCTCAGGGTGATGCCGGTGTCACTGGCCGAAAGATCATTGTCGACACCTACGGTGGCTGGGGTGCCCACGGTGGTGGTGCCTTCTCGGGCAAGGACTTCTCCAAGGTCGACCGATCTGCTGCCTACCTCGGTCGGTGGGTTGCCAAGTCTCTGGTCGCTGCTGGTCTCTGCCGCCGTGCACTGGTCCAGCTCAGTTACGCCATTGGTGTTGCGGAGCCTTGCTCTATCTACGTGGACTCATACGGCACTTCGACCAAGACTGCCGATGAGCTGGTCGAGATTGTCAAGGCTAACTTTGACATGCGACCTGGTTCGATTGCTAAGCAGCTTAACCTGACGCAACCGATCTACAACCAGACGGCCAAGTTCGGCCACTTTGGTACCAACCAGGACTTCACTTGGGAGCAGCCCAAGGCCCTGAAGTACTAAGAGATGAATTTCTCGTGTTTTATTATGGATTTTCCGTGAGGGCATATCTCTCGAAGATTCCAGGAGCGGAAGAATCAACTTCTTTCTGCATCGCGAACGGCGTTGTGTAGGCTTTTTATCTAGAGACATTTAATTCCCTCATCGGAAAAGAGATGTCATGAAAAACTTGGGCATGGCAGCATTGGCGTACGGTTTCAACATACCCGGTGGGCTTGTATTTTATCTCAAACAAAGGTCCGGCGGCGGCGGCGACGGCGGTAGCGGTTACCCCCGCTATAAGGGGCATATAAAGTCACTAGCCAACAACATGGCGAGAGGGTGACGGGATTAAAAGAATCCAACATTGCATTCTTCAACATGGAAACATGTTGGAAACAAAGTAAACCACGCAGTCTTCAGCTTGCTCATACGTGATTGCGCCACATTATTGTGTCTTCCCAATTCAACCCTTTCAAGGTAAGCTCTCAAGGTAAACCGGTCGTCGTTAGTTTAAACGTAGTCGAAACCCTCACATCAGCACGTAATAAATGCGCAATTTAATTATGGCGTACTAGGGGAATTTAAAGCCTCCAGTACATTACATGTAATATAGAGAGACATTTGATGTGCGTGAATATATAGTGTCATAACTTTGTGTAATCCCAAGTATGTCTCAGACGAGCAATATCGGTATTACCTACTCCTATGCAGTGTCTAGTTCACTAGCAAATTACTCATACTATTCTATGTGAGTCTTTACCCACCCTCCATTCTCCCCTCATCTTCTTAATATACATCGCGAAGGCAAGTCTTGAAGAGCCTTCCACCCCACCTGGCTAGCAACTACCTAACATAGCCTGCGAGTTAACTGTTCCTGAAGCTCAGTTGGGGGTTCCTAATAGGATTCACTGGTCCTAGATCTTGCTGAGTAGGTATTCTAGGTATATTCTAGTCAAAACTTTTTTTTCAAGTTACATAGATAGGTAGGTAGTTTACTGTCGGATAGCTTCGACTGGGCTGCTGACGCCGAATGGCGTGCTTGCTCACTCACGCCGCATATGTCGTGTCATCAAGGCGTCCAGGAGGTAGGCATGTACATAGGTATGCCGTTGCGTTATATAATATATATATTACGTGTAACACTGATCATCACCCGGGGTTCTTGGTACACTGCTGCGATCGCTGAAGTTCTTTTATTATTATTATTATTATTAGTTATGTACCTGGGTGGGTGTAGGTACCTAGGTAATCCACCTCTCTCGGTTCGTTGATGTATATGTAGTTACCCTCGTATAACTACGTGACGCGGTTATGCGCGAAAGGGGGAGGGGGGAGGGTTTAAGAGAAATCGTTTCTGGAGGCCGAGAGGCTGAGAGATATCTAACCTTAGTTGACCTAGGTAACATAGTGTTAAATGGGCTTATTATTTTGAGGCCATAGGTTAGTCAGCCGGCGGAAACTAAGTTCGAGAGGAAACTCGGTAGACTCTTTTTTTGCTGTGTTCTTGCCTCCGCCGGGGTTGCCTGGTTTCTAAGACTTTTGACACTGTAGCTCCAGAATTTTGGTGGGCATCGGCCGGGAATCTCGTAGGCCTTTGTATGTACCTAGGGAACCCCTTAAAATAGCCATTTGAGGCTTCCCGGGCTAGCGAAGAGAAGACTCTGTGTGTAGAGCCCGGCGAGGAAATGAGAAATGTCAAGTCTTGATTGTGATTTGGTTGAGCGAACGCCGCTTGTCTATAAGGCTACTCGGATTTTAACGGCTTATTCTCCTGAAGCAAAATGGTCTGGTCTCTGGCTATAGCTTCATCTAATGTCGGGGTCTTTCATATCGTGGCTAGAGTAAGAGGTATGTTACAATGCTGGGAGGATATGTTGTCATAGGTGAAATATGTAGACCAGGTAAAATCATCCTTCTTAGATCGTCAAATTATCGGGTGCTTCGCGGCAAGGAGACCCAAAATCGGACACGGCGGGTAGTGTGGATTAATAGGTGCTGGATGTCCCAAGAACCCCCCGACTGAGTGTCATGCCGGTATTTAATTAGCTGTAGTACCATCTTTCGCTGATATACCGTTTTTGTTAACATAGAGGGGCCCCGAGATGCTGCTGCCTTCGCGAGCCCACGACCTCGTTCCGGCGAACGAGAGATAGAGGGGGACATCCTCAGTCGAAAATTGTGCACATGAACCACTGCACCTATCCTAGATGATCCATGCGATGGAAGGAGTATTCAACATCCAAGAGTAGAGCTAGCACCGGGCTCGTGTACTTCGACGTCACCGTCAAGCTCATATCGGCATCACACTCCCCTTCTTTCCAGCTTCCTTCTCCTCGTCATTCCAGCGTGAAATCAACATATGCCATGACCTCCTCGAAGTCGGCCGCCCACGCCAAGCTGCCCTCGGCCAGCGACCCGGCCTCGCGGAGGCGCGGCACGTCCCTCCCTATCCGCCGCAGCGTCTGCAGCAGGGGCGAGTCCTCGGCGTCGGCGATCACGACGCCCCTGGACGCCTCGAGCAGGCACTCGAGGTCCGTGGTCGAGTCGCCGAAGTACACGGACGGGCGGCCGCTCAGGCCCTTCTCCTCCGCGAGCAGCGCGCGCATGACCTCGAGCTTATCGCACGAGTTCGTCAGGTTCCTCCCTCCTTCCTCCCCTCGATTCAAAATCCCCGGGCCCACCACCGCGCCATCCCGCTCCCTCACCTCATTCGCCAGCACCTTCAGCTCTCCCCCATCGACACCGCACGCGCCCTCGATGAACGCAGCCGACCAGTTCACCGAGACGACGTAGACGCGCCAGCCCTGGCGGGCGCAGCGCGCGACGAACGCGGCGAACCCGGGGCGCAGGCGCACGTTCGCGTTCGCGTCCGCGCCGGCCGCGCGCAGGCTGCCCGCGCCGATGCCGCGGAACAGGGCGCAGGCGCGCACGCGGCCCAGCGAGCGGGTCTCGGCCGGCTTGGAGGCGCGCAGGAAGGCGATCTCCTGGGCGGCGGTGCGGCGGTCGGCCGCGGCGGGCCGGTACGCGGCGGTGGCGGCGCGGAGGTCGTCGGCGTACGCGCGCACCACGGCGTCCCACTGGGGCGTCAGGTCTGGGCCGGTACCGTCTCCTGCTCCTCGTTGGAAGCGCAGGGCGAAGTTGGCGAGCTCGCTGATGGTGTCCTCGGCGGTGATGGTGCCGTCGAAGTCGAGGAATATGCTCATATTTTTAGGTAGGTAGGTAGGTAGGTAGGTAGATGGCTACAATATACAGGGGTTAGAAAGTATTAATGGCGTGGTAAGGTTGTGTGTTGCTTGATCCCGGTATGTGTAAGTCTGGTAGGTAGGTAAGTATTTGGGAGGAGCAAAAGTCGAATTGATGCTGGTTGAAGCAAAAGAAAATGCGGGGAATTTTTATATTCCAAGCCGAGTTTGTAAAAGGGGGCAATTCGTAGGTACACAAGGACGGTTTGGCTACCTACGAGGTATGCACTACCGCTGCCATGCATATAACTTAAACATGTAAGTTAGGTTGATACGGACATATGGACGCTGGCCAGAAACCCTCATCAGGATACTTGGAGTAGGCAGGTCCTCCATGGATAGAGAGAACTTAAACAAAGCGGATAGCAAATCATACAGGAGTCCAAATTACGTATTGAATTTACCCAGCTACTATAAACCGGTTGGGCCTCTAGTCGTGGGGTTAGAACGACGACATCAACACATCAGACATCCAAGTTGATACTCTCTTGCTAGGTATCGTATGGGAAACCCTGAATAGATTTCCCGTATTTTTCTCCCTAGTCTAAACCCTCGCACACACAAAACTTTACTATTTAACTGTCTGTGTATGCACCTAAGTTAAGAGCCTCCTTAATCCATGGACTATTATAGGGTCGGGGGTATCGTCGACCATCCAGTGGATCCATGCAAAGCCGGCATGGAAGACTCGACTCATTTCAGACGCCAAACTCCTAACTCATGCCCGAAATTTATGAACCGTTGTTCTAAGAATACCTCATACTCTTAAATAAACAGACTATGAGGGCATCACGTTCACCATCTCAACATCATCATCCCCGTCCATATCCGAATCGTCTGGTCCCTGGTCCGGGGGAGCACCGTCAACCGACTGCATATTTGTTCGCTTGAACTCGGGTTTCAGTTCCCAGTGGTTAGCAAAACGTCCAGTCTTGTGCAAGACAGCCAGCTGTTCTAGGTTTTCGCGAAGGTATGCCTCTGGTTGGTTCAGATGCTGCTTAAAGGCCTTCATAGACCAATAATTGAACTGTTCGTAGCACTGGAACAAACGATCGCGCAGCTCGCTCTGAGACAACCGAGATGCCTTTTCTTCCTTCTGCTTCTTGGCCTTCTTCGTTTCGGGTGCATTGCGCTAAAGAACATTAGAGCTGTGTTTTCACATACGGCATCTCGAGTACTTACAATGAAATTACTGAAATTGTCGTTAGAAACATGCGCGCCAGCCTGGATGACATCGGTGGGGTTCTGGGTGGATGTAATGGTCGTGGTAGCCTTCGGCTTCATGGCATCATCATTCCTCATCTTCATAATGTGCTTCGTTTCCTCGGTCCATACAGGATGACAATTCAGCTCATGACGGAACCGCCCAGCAAGAGTGGTTTTCTCTGCCCAGCACAATTAGTAAAGAATCTCTGGTAGGCGACAAGAAAACTAACTAGGAATAGCTTTGCGGTATCGGGGCTGGTATTTCCCCTTGCGGCCGGGCTCATGATGTTGTGACTTTTCCTCAGGCCGCTCTTGTTTCCGCCGCAGGTGCGGAGGAAGATGGCTATTGGCGCCTTGAGATTTGGATTTGAAACCAGGGAGGTCCTGTTCCGTGAATAGGAAGGTGTTCGCAAGAGACATGTCCCTGACTTCTAGGTTATACTCCTTAGGAATGGTCTGATGCTCGGCGTAAGTGTGATCTAAAAGCAGCGCAATATGTTGCTGTCACGATATAACCCGTCAGCCGATTGCACTAAACGATAGACAGCGAAGGCGAACCTTCATGTTCCCATCTTTTCCCATCTCATTCCATTGGCGTACAGTGCCTATTCTGATCTCGGCATCGTCATCCAGGTGAGCCCAGGCATCGTACAGGTACTTCGGGACGTGGGTAAGATAGACACTCCCGGCAGTGGGATTGGTCTCGGGGTTCAGATCCTGAAATTCGAGATCGCCGGCATCCTCGTAGATGTCATCCTCTGACATGGCGGAGGGGGAGGCACCGACAGCTTCGGGGTCGGGCTTGATGGATGGTTCGGCTTTGACTTGCTGTGCAGACGCCATATTGACAGTGGGCGCGGTGTTCGTGCTTCGTGCTTCGTGCTGCGTGCTTCGTGCTGCGTGCTGCGTGCTGCGTGCTGCGTGCTGCGTGGACGAGTTGCGAGGAGGAGTCGAGAATTGAGGCAATCGGGTTGAGAATTGGTGCAGTTGCGTTTATCTCGTGTATGTGGCTATCGTGGGAATTCGCAAGGTCTCGTTGCAAGAGTTAGCTAAGGTGTAGTTGAGACGGGCGATGGGCGCATCTGAATATTATCAAAGAAAAATGATGTAAGTTGTATGTTGGAGTTTACACTAGGTACTGCAGTGAAAGGCTGAGGTCAAGGCGGAAGGTTAAGGTACCTGCCTACCTCATTAGTAGCTGCATCCGCAAGCGCGATCTGGGCAGCTACACTAGCATGACAGATTAGATAAGATCACGTGAAGTCTTCTTTGATGTAGAACTCTAGGTACCTAGGTACATACAAGTGTTAGTAGAGTCTCTCATTGGTTCAACTTAGGGGAAATATGGGATGATCGGAGAGTTTCCCACTTTGATAAGTTTCAATAGGTAGGTACAATTTGATTTCATCACCTCTAAATTTGTTATCTGCCCATTAGGCTTACCTACAGTGGGGTGAAATAAGTGTCGTCCAATTTTTCCCGCCTGTCACGGGACTAGCCCAGGGTCGACGGTATGGCTGCTGCCATACAGGTCAGCAGGTCCAGGTGAGGGGCTATCACCGACTCCGCTATTGAAAACGCTAGCTTCCGTACGGTCCGCATGTATATAAGCTGGTCAGCGCCCACAGGTGCTACTTTCTGTTTTTTTTTTCTTTATAATTAATTTAATCTTTTTTTAGTATACGTAGTTTTTGTACTTTAACTTCGTAATATATTAACTACTTTTTATTTAATTTTTTTTAGCCTTTGTACGTGCTGCTGTAAAGTATTTTTTGCACTTGCTATAGCGGACTTTAAGTAGTTAAACGATTATTTACAGTAGCACGTGCAGTTTATTGCATTTATTATTACGCTGTTTTTAAGTGCTGCTAGTAAACGAAAAAAACAGGTTTTTTTGCTTTTTAATAAATTTAACGGTAAAAATATCGAGTTTTAGTTGCTTTTAGCCTAAGTAAAGTTATAAGTTAATAAAAAAGTAATAAGTAATAACTACGCGAAATTTTACTACATTTTTAAGTTTTTTACATTAAAATTTAAGCAAAAAATTTTTAACTATGTTATAGTTATAAAAAATAAAAAATCGTAAAACTTAAACAACTTTTTTGTATGGTTAAAAGCGTATAAAAAACCGAACGCAGTTTGGCATGTAAAATAAAAGCTACACGCTTTAAAGCAATAGCCGTTTAAAGTTATTACTGCTTTTATTTTTTGTTTTAAAAAAGTTTTATTTTGTGCTTTAGCTGATTTATAGTTAAATGCTGTAAAAATTAACTGCTTAATTTCGTATTTAAACGTAAAATAGTAACAGCGCTTAAATAAGTAAATTAAATTTATAAAAGCGTATAAAAAGTTTATATTAAATTTGCGTGCAATAGTAAAGTAATTTACCTGTTTTTTAATAAATTTTTACTTTTTAACTTTATACCGTTTTTAAACAAGTAAAAGCAATTTAATAAATATGTCGATTAATATCGTTAATGTAGTGCTAGTTAATTAAAAAACCGTATAAAAAAAAGCAAGCTGTTATATAAAGTACGGGTTAAAACGCTATTAATTAAATATATGTTTAAAAGCTGCGTTTAAGCCTGTAAAAATTAAAGTTTGTGTAATTTTTATTACTTTTGCGTAATACTTTTTGCAAAATAGCGAGTTAAATTTGTCGTAACGGTCGATTAAAATATAGTAACTTTTTTTTAAATAAATATAAGCTTAAAGTATTAAAAGCCCGTATAAGTAAGTATTAAAAAATATAGCGGTTAATAAAAGGATTTAATAAGTAAGTAGCAATTATATAAAGTATAAAACGCCTTTTAACGCTTGTAAATAGTTATTGCTAGCAGCTTATAATATTAATTACTTATAAAATAGTAAGTGCTTAAATTAAAATATTGTTAAAAAACGCACGTATAAATGCTGTATTAAGTTATATAAAAAAAAGTATTAGTCGTAAATAAGGAGTATTGTTATAAGATTAGCTTAAAGTTAACAGTATAGCTGCTGTTATATAGGTTAGCAGGTTTAGGTAAGGGGCTATTACCGACTCTGCTATCGAAAACGCTAGCTTCCGTACGGTCTGCATATATATAGGCTGGTCAGCGCTTACAAGTGCTACTTTTTGTTTTTTTTTTCTTTATAGTTAATTTAACCTCTTTCCGGTATACGTGGTCTCCGTACCCTAACCCCGTGACACCGCCGCAACATTATTTAAAAACTCTTTATTTTTAAAAAATTATTAAAAATGCAATTTAAAGTGTTTAACTTTAAACTTTAATATATATAAGTAATTTAACGCTTAAATTAAACTATATAATTATTTATATAATTTTATTATTTTTATTTAATTTTATATACTTAATTAAAAATAAAAGAAAAAAAGTAGTAAAATTTTATTACAGTGGGTTATAGCGCAGTTACAGCGCATTAATGCGGGGTAAAGAAAAAAAATAAAAAATAAAAACATATTATAAATATTTATAATAAAATAAATAAAATAGTTAAAAATAAACTGTTCATTAATTATTATTATTTAATTATTAAATTTAATTAATATATTTTTATACGATTTTTAAAATTAATAATTAGCTTTTTTTGTGCTTTTAAACTTAAAAGGTTATGAAAACAAAAAATTGGACGACACTTATTTCACCTGACTGTACCTAGTATTGAGCAGTACTTACCTACCTACCTACCTATCAGTGCTACACAGAGCGCATCTTCACTCTTCCACCCATCATCCACAAGCAACAATCAACAGCAAGTCTACACAAAAAAAGAACACAACAACAACAACAACAACAACAACAACAACAAGAATAATAAAAAAGGGAAAAGGAAATAAGAAAGAAAAAAAAAAGACAAGAAAGAGAAGCAAAAGGTCTGAACTGCCTGCCTACCTTGAGAACCCCCCTCCCCTTAACTCCCGCAAGAGTCGAGTGACGACATTCCCATTTCCATTCCCATTTCCTTTTCCATTTCCCCCAAGTTGCCATCATCCATCTTGACATCCCATCCCATCCCATCTCCCAAAACCCGCAATTGCGTGTGACTGGGCCATCTTCATCTTGGCAGGCTTTATCTCTTCCTGGTCTTTGACGCCACCACTGCCTACCTCCATTTACACTACATATTTAATCTACCCTCACCTCCAGAGAGATCACTATTCTTGCTCACAGTCGCTCGTAGCGTAGCACCCAGCAGCAAACATGACCACCGAAGAGGACCAGGAATTGATGGAGAAGATCGGCAGACTGGCCGGTACGTATTCCACGAGATGGGCAGATAGCTGCCACCTACTTGGCTAATAAAACGTACCGCTTACCTCTTCACAGGTCAAATCAACCGCCACAAAGCCCAGCGAGGTGGTGCAAATCTTGGTAAGCACACACCATCACCACTGCCACCGTAGACACCACCTACATAAGACGACGTCGCTAATCTAAATACCTAGGTCCTAATTACCAAGCTAGAGGAGGACCCTACCACCGACCAGCGCCATATCCCCACACCAGCTATCGCGGCGGCCGAGGCAGACCAGCTCCAGCATATCGCAACCGGACTCTGGTGCTCAACGGACAGAGTCGGCCGGCGAGCTCTACCGCGAACGAGGAGAACTCGCTTTCAGACCCGACTACACCCTCATGGGTTACTAAGAACGACCGGCATCTGCAGCTAATCAACAGTTCGGTGTACGAGAAGGAAACCAAACAACGCGCCAACGCCATCGAGGAAACGAACCGCCAACAGAAGCTTCAGAGAGACAATCGCGAGAAGGAGAGGTTCATGAACAGTATACGCCAAGTCGGGAGTGCCCCGACCGTCGGACTACCGACCACATCAGCATCAGCTACTCCCTACGAGATCACCGTCGACGGAATCCGCTTCCAAGTGGTCCAGCAGGGAAGCAAGTTAATCAAAGCACCCGGTACGTTTCATGTCTTCCGCGCGACTAGGGTTCGACTAATATGCACAGGCGACGCCAACCCACCCTCGGCCACACCCAAAGTAGCCGTCATCGGCGGTGTCAAGTTCTATCGCACCAAGAACGGTAACCTTGTGAGACACGGCATCGTCAAAGCCCAACGGTACGTATCATCACCATGCATTGTGCGCGTGCTAACGGCAACGTAGGCTGGCCACTGGAATTAAGAAGGTCAACGAGCAGTGCAAGACTTTCTCATGGACTGGTAATCGTCTTCCTCACAAACCGAAAACTAACGCCCAACTCGCGAGTTATGCAGGCTGCGGTGTGGTAAGAACCCCCAGAGAAGGTACTAACTTATCCCCCCAGGTTCGTGTTCAAAAGGGCCCAACTGCCGGTATATACATGACGCTTCTAAAACGGCCATTTGCAAAGATTGGCTCTTGAAAAGTGACTGCCCTAGAGGCGACAGTTGCGATCTTTCCCATGAAACTACAGAAGAACGAACCCCGCTCTGCTTGCACTTCGCCAAAGGAAAATGCAATAACCCCTCATGCCCGTATGTCCATGCTGAGCATGCACAGACGGATCCGGTATGTCGCGTGTTCGGCATCTATGGATATTGCGCACTAGGGGCGCAATGCCCGGACCGCCACGTATTCGAATGCCCTGATTTCAGCAATACCGGGGTTTGTAAACTCAAGGGTTGTAAACGACCACACATCGAAAGGGCAAGTGTCCTTCGTAGGGCAGGCAATCTCGAGTCTCCCGAGGGGATGGAAGATTTGTCTAGCGACGACGGACAAGGCGCGGCGGATAGCGACGACATCGATTCAGACGATGTCGAGGAATTCATTGGGCAAGATAATGTCGACGACTTGGATTTCGCAGAACAGAAAGATTTCATCAGTTTTCGGTGAAGTCGTTTTGTCGTCACTAACTTTACAGGTTTATGCGAACGAGATAATCATTTTTGGGGGCAACTGACTCTATACAAGCCATGATGCTTGCTGCCACTTATGGTTTACCCTTCGAGGCCGCAATAATGTGGCGGGAGTCTACATATATAGACAGGATCGATGACCCCTCCAAAACTGGGCAAGCATGGAAGTGCGCAGCCCTTTTTTTTACAAGTCTACTCTAGGCTAATCTAGGTAGTCTGTGTCGTTAGTGATATATGGATACCCAAGCGCACTGGTTGAAAACCGACGTGCTATAGGAGTCCAGTCCGAATTCATAGAGGGGACAAAATGAGAAAGAAGAAAAAACGAAAGAGGAAAGATAAAGAAACAGAGAAACAGAGGTCATAGAGAAGATAATAATGTTAGACCGTGATGCTTTGGCAGAACCTATAGTTTCCTCCTTTTTTCTTCCTTTTTAAAGTGAATGAATACCATATTGACCAAGTACCTAACCTAGCTACCTACTTAACTTACCTAACATTAAAAGGATACATACAACATGTGATGAGAAATTGGGGGCCGTGCCGGGTTTCCTATTAGAAGGGCTTGATGGACCTAGCGCAGTGTCAATCACTATAAATGAGCGGCTAGCACCAGAGATTCAACCCGCAGTATATTAAGAAGCCCTGGAAGGTAATAAAGTATAATGAATCCTAAAGTGTTGGCGCCAAGTTTGGAGCCCCTATCCATGAGACAAAGCAGGCGCACTGAAACCCTCCTTCGTGAAGAGCCGAATGCATCGCCCTTTTTATTTTATTTTTATTTTATGCGCTGAGCCACAGTCGCGGGTTTGGGTTTAAGACAGGCGCATAAGCGGAGCTGGGAAGGCTTTTCGATGAAGACTCGGCGCCTATATTTAATCTAAGACTGGAGAAGATCAATACATATCAAACATACCTACATCATATCGCAACTGTAGTCACAACTACAACTGCAACTGAAATTACAACTACACAACTACCTTTTACTATAAATACAGTCGGCTCTTGTTGTTCTTATTGTCGTTGTTTTCGCTACTGTTACTATTATACCGAACGAATACGAGAATTATAATTCAAAGAGAGAGGAGAGAGAGAGAGGGAGAGAGAGATACAAAAAAAGAAAGAGAGAAAGTGAGAGTGTGAAAGTTAGCAAAGATCATGGGCATTCGTGATCTGGTTAAAAAGAAAGACAGGCTGGGCGAAGGCGATGCCTCCTCTTATTCAGAGACGCTCGGCAGGTTGAACGGGCCCGAGTTCACCTTCATCCGATCGGACACGAGCACGCAGGAAATCATCCACCCTCCCAGCTATCCAGACCAGCACGGCCAAGGCCATGGCGGCGGCGGCGACCGACTCCTGAGCACGCGGGATTCGGGCTCTAAATCACGCCGTAGCCTCGACGTTTTCCGACCCCGGTCGCGAGGGAGCAGCATATCGTCCGACACCTCGCGCAAAGAAGGCGGCCACCGACGCTTGTCGCATCGCTTCAACTTGTCGCGCCACCCGACGCCCACGTCCGAATTCGTGCCCGAGAACTTGCCACAGATCAACATCACCCCCGACGGCGCCGGCGACAAGGACGAATCCGAGCGGCAGTGGGAGAACAGGGCTACACTACTAGCCAGCGCGAGCGGAGAGCGCCAGAGGAGCAGATCGCCCAGCCTGGTTACGCCCTTGGCGTCGCCGGCGCATGAGCTGCCGCCTCTGAGCTTCGACGACAGCCCCGCCGCGCCAAAGCCGCCTGCCGGTGGCGTGGTGTCGTCCAAGGCGATCGACGACGACATACAAGAGGCTATCCGCCTGCACGAGGAGGGAGATCTCGCCCGGTCTACGCAGCTATTTGGGCGATTGGCCGATCCCCAAGGGGCGAACAACCCTCTTAGTCAAGTCTTATACGGTCTTGCACTGAGGTCAGTGGCCAAGATTTTATTTTTCCCTTTTTTTCTTTCTTTTTTTCCCCGCTACTCTACTCTATGGCATGACAGAGAGAATGGAGATTTTGTGAAGCTCCATTCTATATGCAGCCACAGTCATCATGGGAGAGGGGAAGAGCACAGGTGAAGCAATAAGAAAAAGGGGGAAAAGGGAAGGGAACATTATAGCAGCACCAAATTTTGTCGCCCCCTTCCCGAAAGGGGCGCATCGCATCGCTCATGGTTTCCCGGAAGAGACGACGAGCTTCTAGACCGTGGCAAAAAGAGAAAAAAAAAGAAAAGAGGAAATGTTACCATACATAAGTGCAGCAGCATATGAATGGATGGATGGATGGATTGGATAGCAAAAGCTAACGCTACCGGGCAAATAACCAGGCACGGCTGGGGATGCGAACCAGACCCCGAGCGCGCGGTTACGTACCTCTCGGCGGCAGCGTCGAACGCGGCGCTGGTCGAGAACATGGCGCTCAAGGCGGGACTCAAGAAGGGCGGCGCCGCGAAGGGTGAGCTCGTGCTCGCCATCTTCGAATTGGCGAATTGCTTTCGCAACGGCTGGGGCATCCCGCGCGACCCAGTCGCCGCAAAACAGGTGGGTCGATCGTGAACGATCTTCTTTTTTTGTCTTTTCATTCATTCATCTATTCATTCACTCATTCACGCTTTCGGCAATTTTGTTCAATCATCATCATCATCCATCCATCCTTCGCCCCCCTTGCCCCCCCTTGAATAAACAAGGGTCCTCCTCCTCCTCTCACCCTCTCTCTGGGTGTATATGCGCGCGCGCAGAGAAAAGGAGATGGCGAGAGAGGGTGTATGTGTGTATGTTTGTGTATGGTGGAGGACATAAGCCAAGTCGGCGAAGAGGAGCACAAGACTATGATCCTCCTCCTCTCCATGTCGCTCGCTCCCGCTGTACTTTTTTTTTTTTTTTTTTTTTTTTTTTTTTTTTTTTTTTTTTTTTTTGCTGTCCTATCCGGCCGGCATGACAAACCTATCTAGGAAGTGATCATTGACTAACGAGCCTTGGGTGTTTCTTTCTCCCCCTCTTATGTCAATAGTACTACGAAACTGCAGCGAACCTTGGAGACACCGGTAAGTAGTGGACTGATTTCCGGGCAGCGGCGAAAGCGGCGAACCCTCTCCCCCCCTACCTAGCCCGCAAATTAAATCGATAGGCCACTGACAATGGGGACGCGCCTTGCTTGCCCTCCTCTCCCCCGGTGTGCGTAGACGCGATGAATGAGACGGCATGGTGCTATCTAGAGGGTTTCGGGTGCAAGAAAGACAAGGTACGTACGTCAGGCACGAAAAACTCGTCCTATTGTCATCGCATATCATTCCCGGGCGCCTGGGTTTCGTGCCTCTAGCCAGGTCATCTTGCGGCGATCATGAGTCACGCTGTCAGCCTCAAGGGGGGCCCGGCACTGTGGCTTGAGAGCTTCTTCCGGTCCCTTGCTGTCGCGCCATCTTCAGGGTCCCATAGGTGTGGGTTGAGTGTGTGTGTGTGTGTGTGTGTGTGTGTGTGTGTGTGTATGTGTGTGTATGTATGTTTGTGTGTGGTGTGGCGGGTGTGAGTGTGTGAGAGCGTGAGAGTGTGTATGTGTATGGCCCTGCCTGCCGCTAGAAACAGCAGGGGAAAAGGGAACAAGAAGAGACGAGAGCTGCCAACTTGGATAGGGGTCTCGTAATCACGATCCTTCGAGCACCTGTTGGGCATCAACGAGGCTTGTGGTATCCGGGCAAATCAGAACTCCGGCAGGGTCCTTCATAGCCCCGAGAGACCCAGGAACATCACATGAGGCTAACTCTATGCTCTCCAGTACGCTGCGGCTCGATACTACCGGTTGGCTGAGGAAAATGGCAACAAGACACTCGGGAATACCTGGTAAGTAGTGGGCGGGTCCTCCTTTGGTCTTTGGTTTTTGTCTGTTACGGAGAATTCCTACCCCCCCTCCTCTTCTCCTCCCCTTTTACGTTTTGTCGTATTTTTCCTTTTTGGCCTACCGTTTTGTTTTTACTAGGATCACTTCCTCCGTGCGTCTAGATGGCGCACCTGCAACGCAAGGACCATCTATCGAGTCGTCGCAGCGAAAGACCCATGCGATCAGTAGTCCATAGGCTATCACTGCGTCCGGCTTGCCCCCCCTCCTCCCCTCTCCCCCTCTGGGCCTTCTCTGGGACCTATCCGCCCAATTATTGGGGGAGACGAGGGAACAGAAAACAGGTCCCTCCCTTTGCATTGGCTCACCAGTGGGGAAATAAAAACGGGAAGGCCAAGCGGCTGCAGATACGGGGGGGATCTTTTGCTCCTCTCTGGCCTTCGAGCGACCGCAAACAAGAACTGGCCAATCATGATCCCTTCTCACACCGAAAAAAAATGTTCAGATCGATGCGGTCGTTGTTGTCGCTACTCAAGTCCATTCTTTGCGCCCCATTGCCCTATGAGCGTCTGCGGCGCTCCTGACGCCATGCCATATGCCATGCCGTCGGGTTGCTTTGCCAGCTTCTGCTGTCGCAAGTTGTGGTGGCCCCAACTACGATGTCTAGTGTCTCGAGTCTACTGCTTCTACTTTCTCTCCCTCCCTTGAACAAATCTATCCTTCTTTGCAATTGTGCCCGAAACCCCTTTGCCCTTCCCTACAGACCTATCGCGCTTGGTCTTTTTTTCTTTCCCTTGCTGTCTTGTATTTTTCTTTCGTGCGTTCTTCCAACCTTAGCTTGTCTTAATTGCTTTATTATTACCTGCTGTCCTTTTTGCTTTTTTCCTATTTCTATCTCCTGCTGCGTTTAACTCACATAATACGGTTGCAATGCAGGATTTGGAAGGATAAGTACAATCCTACCTCGAACAAGAAGAAGAAATAGCACCGCAGCTCCAATTGGTGACATGAGCTATCCCCCTCCCTACGTCTACGTCCTCCGAGTCCAATAAGACCAAGTCTCGAGAGAAGAGAGAGGAGGGGAGCCGAGGGTAAGGTACGACTGTACCTCTTACACTACGTCGTCGCCGCCTGGATAAGGGGCCCGGATGAGGGGCGTGCAAAAGCTGTATATTCTACCAATGCCAGAGAGATACATAGACCATCCCGCCACGAACAACTCGAAGCCGCTTCGAACATACGTAGCCTTCCGGCACACTACTAACTTCTATCTGCTGCATCAATGGGAATTGGGAAGAGAGAGGAAAGTGAACGGGGAAGGAGGAGGAGGAGGGGGGGAGCAATTGGGCATCTTCATCTTTGGGCAAAAGGGGAGAGCGTAGAGGTCATGTGCGCGCGGGCGAGTGAGTTGACTGTGGTAGTCTTTTTTGGTTATAGGATAATATGCATAATATACACACTACTGCAAAAGCAGAAGCATTTTTTTTCTCTGCTTCCTCTCTCATGTCGTTGAACTAGAGGGTTAAACGCAGGAAGCAGGAAGCAAGAAGCACATCCAACATATCGACAACTGCTACTGACAAGCTCCCACGTCTTTTTCTTTGTTTCACATTTCAACTCCCTCTTTCTTTACACTTCCTTCTCCCTTTCCTCCCCCCCCTTCCAGTCTCCTTTCGCGGAAAGGAGATCATCATGTAAGGTATGATGATGACAATAGTGGATGAACGATGACGGAGACGAAGATCGATTGAGGCCAAGGCAGAATTTTGGGGAGGTTTTTTTAATTTTTTGTGTCCATTTATTTATTTTTACTTTTAAGCTTTCCCCCTTTCTGGTCGTCCACACATGGCCAATTCAACATATCTGCTTTTGTTGACTTACATACGATATACGCGCATAACACACTAACACACTAACACACATACACTCATCCTAAACTTAGATTTGTGGGGAGGGGAGGGTTGAGGTAAAGGGTAAGAGAATCAGGAGAAAAGAGAGACGAGAGGGAGACAGACATGTTGTACAACATCACATCACTTCTTGCATGACATATAGCGTATGTATGTGTGCCCTTGTGGGGAGGGTATGGGTATGGGTATGGGTATGGGTTTGGATTTGGAGAGGGGGAGGAGAGGAGGGGGGGGGGGGAGGGAAAGGGGAAGAAAAACGAGCGGGAAGAGGAATGCCCGGGATTGATGGGAAGAGGAGCATTAGCTAACGAGCTACCCTGAAATCAAAGCCGCAGGAGGTAGGGAAGAGGAAAAATGAATGTTGGCAACAATGAGAGAAGGGGAGGCGCGAGAGCTTGGGAAGCTTTGCTGAGCTTTCCGTCTTCCTTTTCCCTCTATGTGCATGTATCTTTCTCTCACACACACATTCTCTCTCCGTACCTTACCTACCTACCTATCTATGAAGCCTGGTAAGGTATCAGTTCTCTTTTCTCTTTTTTTTTCTTCTTTTTTTCTCTCCCATTTCTTTCACATGGGTGGCGTTGCATTTTCTTTTTGGCTTGAGCAGAGCTATGCTACATCCAGATCGATATACCTAGGGTGACCACGAGGGGGGGGGAGATCTCGACCAGTAGAGTATAGATCACTTCGACACCACAGGACGGGAACACTATAGGGCAGACCGGGGACTCTCAGATATGGGAGAAACAGACATTCACATACACACTTGCGCGCTTTCTTGGGAGAGATAGGTAGTCGGGAATCGTCATCGTCATCGTATCACACTGGGTAGGTAGAAGACAGATCGATGGTAGACAGTGACTTACATGCTTTGCTTGCTTGCTTGCTTGCTTCCTCTCCCCATCTCTGTCTCTTTCGGTTGCCCTACTTACCTATCTACCTACCTACCTATCTGTCTTCCACTACCCCTCGTGCGGCGGTCCTGTTCGACTCGAGGTCGATCTCTCACAGAGGTTGCTTTCCCTCTTCCCCTCGCCCCCCTTTCTTCTCGCGAAGTACTTGTACCTTCATACTCTCATTCGCTCGCCCAATCGCTCGCTCGCTCGTCGATCGGCTCGTTCGTCCCAAAGACCTTGTCTTTCGTCAATCAGCCCGACCTAAAATGCTGCGACGTTCTTTTCTTTTCCCTAGGTATTCACGGGTTATTCGCAGAAGCCGCAACCTAAGTGTAAAAGCAAAAATAAAAATAAAAATAAAAATAAATCTTTAAAAAACCTCCTGATACTTTGGTTGGGCACGCCCCAGAATCGGAGGTTGGGCTTTTGAGGCTGGGTGTGTGTGTGTGTGTGGTGGGTTCTAGTTCTGATGCTGCTTACTTACATAGATCTAGTTTCGTATCTCTTCCTCTCTCGCGCCTCCTTTTGCCTTTTACTTTGTATCTTTCGCTTGCCCTTTCTTTTTTTAAAACCCGTCTCACATGCACCTCACCCGATTCACTCAGGTACGGCATCTAGGACTGATCTCTCTTTGCCATCTGATATGTCATTGCGCCGGGGGGTGGGTGGGTTGAATGGAACGGGACCCCGATCTTAGTTTCACGCTGCTGAGGAAAGGAGACGCAGGCGAAAACAAAACAAAACATATAAAAAAAATAGAACTTATGCAGAAGCAGTTTCGAAACCTGAACCGCAAGTGCGCGTGCTCTGGAACTCCCAATGCGGAGGGAGAGCGTGTTTCGAATTACCTGCCCTGCGTCGCTTGGCTGGGCTGGCCTACATGTTACAGCTCCTGCTTGCTTGCGTGTCTGGCTGCTAGAACAAAAAGGGGAGAGGAGGGAGGGGAGGGGAGAGAGAAAATGGAAAGGGGTCAAGCAGGCCGAGGAGAGGTGGTGTGGAGAAAAAAAAGGGGTAGCGGAGAGAGGGGCAAAAAAAAAAGGGGGAAGAGGCGATCGTGATGGTGTCGTGGTCGCTGGATACGTAGGTACGCGTGCGGCTGAGTGGGCATACCCAAAGCCACGGGACTCGATACGCCTATGCCTGAGTAGATGATAGATTAGATATAGATTAGTGAGTATGAGACGTGGGCTCATCATCGTGCGCTATGGATGCGGCATCGCGTCAGACTTCTCTTCGATCGGGCGCTGCTCGTGTAGCCATGCTTCCTCGCCTGCCCTGCCTGCCCGCTCGCCCTTCCCGTCTATTAGCTAATCCTTCAAAGGGCTTCCCGAGTCTCGCTGAGATGTCATCGCGATCACGTATGTCATTATTTTCTCATCGAGAGCGCTACGCATTGCACACCGATTGCCCCGAGGTCTCGAGTATCACGGCCTCCAGGACCACAGCAGTCGCGGCATTGAGCCCACGATGCCCATACATCATACAAGGCAATTCTCCCACCTGAGTCGTTAAAAGTGAGATTCATGGACGGGGCGTCAGTGGCTCCCTATCACGAACGAGCCGGCGGGGACCGGCCTTCCAGAAGGATATCGACTCTAGATGATTGGAAGGCCAAGCTCCCGTCTTATTTTCTATCTTCGATAAGAGAAGATTTGATGGGCAGAGGTTACGGTTACTATTGTTACTGCGACCTCAGGCATGCTTTGGAACCATGCCGGCACTTGGGGTAAATAGGAGTGCATGCACGGGGTCGAGGGGGGGATTGGCTATCCCGGAGGATCGTGCCCAGAGTTGATGAGCAGATCATGCGCAGTGCTACATAATCTCTCTAGATTCTGAATTGTGGAAGCCCGTCTGGATGTGAGAAAGGGCATCGAGATAGGCTTCCTTGGGGCCATAGCTATCTCTGTTACACTTGCTGTGCCTACCCATATGTATGCGCGAGAAAGAAGCACCTACCGGTAGCCAGCCAGCCTCGTGTGAGGAGGGGCGTGTGAGCAAGCGTGCACATTCCAATCCTAGATTTATTCCCCGTGGTCCCGTCTCCCCCGTCTCCCCGAACCGTTTATCGTCGTGGATGCCATAGCTGCTGTCACTCCGAGGGCTACGCCATGCGCATCACACCAAGAAGCCGGGTACCGTCGTAGTGTATATTCACTCAGTGGGCATGGAAGGTTTAGGCTAGGCTCTGTAGAAGCCCTATATTATATGTCGAATTCACACATGTGATAGATCAAACCGTATAGAACGTTCTATAAGCCACCCGCGGCGTCAGGGGAGGGTCAAAGGCAAGGTAAAGGGGGGGGGGGAGTCAAGTCTAACAAGATGCTGTGAGTTAGAGGAGGGGGCGCTCGGGAGGGATACCGGGGCGAAGATACGCCCGAGATCCCGTTTGCGGGATTGGGTAGGTGAAGCAACTGTAGCTTTCCGTAGAAGGTAAGAATAAAGTAAGCTTAAGGTCTGACAAGCAGGCAAAGAGGCACACTTCGCCTTGGGGGCCGGGTTACACTACGGCCGAGGATGCACGATGGGGAGGCGTCGGGTATCACGACGATTGCTTTTCTGTAAGCGCCTATTGCTCCTATGAGTGCGAACCTGGCTATACCATGAATACACAGTACAAAACAGCCCATTTAGTCTGAGTAGGGAGGGGGTGTATACAATTGTTTACTAGTCTAGTAACTGTTGGCTAGTCGCCCCTTTGGTATGCCGTACTATACCTCTCGTACATCTACTCTAGCTTATTATTATGTTGTTTCGGTGTAAATTTATTTACTCGCTAGAGGGCCAACCAGGCTCATGAAATGACATGAACTCAGTCCACATGGACTTTCTCCTCGTTTCACATATTACATGAACACATGTTCCTCGATCAAATATCGCTCACTTCATGCACATACTAACACACATACACTTGAAGAGCCGTCAGACGGTGAGCTATTAAAGTGGATAAATTATAATAAAAGAAGGAGTAGGTAGGTAGGTAGGTAGGTAGGTAGTAGGGGAGTGAAAAAGAGGGGGAAGAAGAAGACGAAGAAAAAAAAGGGGAAGGAAATCTATGATGAGATAGGTACCCAGGCAAGGTACTTTACCCCAGGAAATTCCTCCTGTCGGCTGCTGCAAGATGGAGGTAGCCACTGCAAGCCGAGAAGCAATCAGTAAGGCAAGGCAGACAAAACCCGGAGCCTAACCGCGATCTCTGATTCTGGAAGACTATGCAGAAGCCGTGCTACGTAGGTTATTGTACATGCCGGTTGAACAGGTTCGACACGCCCTCTTCGCTGCTCTCCATTGCCCTCATCCCGTCCGCTCCCATTTTTTGATCGCCCTTTTCTCCCGAGGCTGATTTTTGGCCATAGGTACCTCCCTGTCTTTTTGATTATTATTTTTTGTGCCGGGGGCGTTGGGAGATAGAAGAAGGGACGAGCAGAGTAATACGCAAGGGGAAGAACAGTTCGTTAACTGCCACTGGGCAGATGTATGTAAGAATTAGTTATTGGCTTGGCTGCAGGACTCGAAGCGGACGACCGGCCTGTCGACTGGCCTGTTTTGCACAGCCGACAACTCATTTTCTCTTTCTCTCTCTCTCTCTCTCTCTCTCTTCCTCTCTCTTCACTCTTCACTCTCCCCGCTACGTCGGTGTTAAGCTGAAGTCTGGAACAACTATCTGCCTCGGGCATTGAAGCTAGAGAGTTGTGACTCGATGTTGGGCTTGGACAAGTCCCATCCCCGATATGTCGGTAGCGACTGGGGGGGAGGAAGGGGGAAGGGGGTGAGGAGGGGTGAGGGCTTAACAGGATTCACCTAAGGTTAAAGATAGCTACTCGTTGTCCGCATGCCCGGTTGCCGTTGTATCGTCAGGAGACATGGCTAATCGGATTTTGCCTTGTCGTCCTCTGGGGGGGAGGGTGTACCCGCTTTATCCAGTTGTCCCAGTCCTTCTTCTCCAGGGACCTGACATCATGTACAGACTTATTTCTACGTGGCCGCCTAAAGGGACGCACGTCCGCCCAGTTCGCAGAATGCCGGGAATACGTAAGGCACAAGACATACATACATACGTACATACATACATACATACATGCACATACTCACTACAGACGCACATAGAGGCGTACCTTGGTAGGTACCTACATATGTCCATACCTGAGGGGTCCCGATGAACTAGACGGGGCGGATGACGATGACTACTGATGTTCAATGGAGAAAAGAAGGGTTATCTCGCTCGTCATTTGTAAAATACTAGCTAGGGAGCACTCCACCGCCTGACTGTGAGAGCTCGTCCGTCGTCTAATCGACGGCCAGCAAGCCTCGGGAAGCAAGCGTTGAAGGGTCAGGTCAGGCTCGCGGGGGGGGGCTTAGATGCTACTTCGTATCCGGATTTTCCACTTGGATGGTGATCTCGAATTTCAGTTTATTGGGTATTGGTCCCCCTCCACACCCCTTTCCGGTCCTTGTCTGGTGAAACAAGAAGTGGTGTGTGTAATACGCATGTATGTAGGTAGGTTTGTGAAAAGTATGTGTAGGTAGGTAAGTATGTGTGTATGTCTATGTGCGTGTGCGGTGTGGGTGTGTGTGTGTGTGTGTGGGTGGGGGAAAAGGATACAATAGGGAATGGACCAAAAAAGGACGTGTGGGCGTGTGAGCGACGAGCCTGATGAGCTGGGCGTGGGGGAGGGGGGGGGAAGAGGAGGAAAGAATGCAGAAAAGAGGGAAGAACAACAACTGCATACCTCATGTACTCATGTATGTCATCTCCGGCCCGGGATCACTAGGGGATGAACTATCGAGTCCTATAGGTAGGTTATAAGTTACTAGGTCTAGTTATTGGCTATAGGGATAGTCATAGTTAAGTGTCACTGCAAGGTGAAAGAGAGAGTGCGTGAGAGATAGAGGGGGGGATTGATGGTTCAGCTGGCCAGCGCGACAACTCAGACGAACCGCTCAGTTCTGTATTAGTTCAAACGTCTTTAACCTAGACTTATCAACGTTCTCCACTCTGAGGTATACTGACAGAATTGGTCAATTCTATACAACTCGGTTTTATAGGCCGCTTTAGCTAAACGACTCTGGCTAGGTAAATCAAGCCATGCCAGGCAAAGCCTCTCCGTCTGTGCTCATTCGACAACTTAGAATATTCAAATTTGATTTTTAGTTAGAGAGTTATAGTAATATAATTGGTCATCTAGTATGAAATTGTAATGTTATGAAGAAAACTAACAGGACAAAAACTAATAAAAAAAACTACAATCCAAACCACCATCACAAAAATAAATAAAAAAAGACCCGCTGGAGTGTCTGAGACAGAGATCACTTATTACACTATGAGGTAGTGGTGGGTGTAAGTAGTCAGGGCCTGACTAGGGGGGGCAGCACACACTCTGCTTCTGCATGGGAGTGGAGGTGCGCAGGTCACGCACGCCATACATCATCGAGGATTCTCTACCCTGGCCTGCTTTTTGCCCTTACCTGCCCAACTCACCTTGAGCCTGAGCAATCTCATTCGTGTAAGTGTTTGCGAATCGGCACATTTTCTTTGAAAATTTACTTGCTCGCTAACACCCCCCCCCTCCACCCCCCCTTCCTATCCCCTCCCTCTGTGGTGCGAGACAGACAGGTGCCATCTCTCATCTTGGTAATTCCTGACTGCACTTGGTTTGGTTCTTCGTGCCCAATCTGCTGTTCTGGTACTCCGAAACAGCGACATCCGTGGTGAACTGCTCAATGGGAGAGGGAGGGAGGGATGATGTGGCTTTCTGTCTTAGGATACACACACCATGTTATAGTCGCTTCCTAGGTAGGTAGGTAGGTTGGTAGGTTTCCTTCTTTGGGTGTATGCAACTATGTAAGACTGGCTGCCGTCGGTCCATGATAATCCGGCGAAACGGGTGAAGGTGAGGTGAGATGGGATGAGATATCCTATCATAGAGTAATACCTGCTGTAGGAGAAGAAGGGGGCAGATTAATCAGGGCAGATGCAACAGCTGACGTACTGTAAATGTAAGATCGCTCACCCACTTCCAGCAACGTGATCGATAGACGTGGGGTACGATGGAGAGGATGGATTGGGGGACCGCTGGAGAGAGCGATTCCTGGATCTTACTGATGGGAGGCAGCCCGCGGCGCGGGACAGGACATGTGTGCGTTGTATGGTGTCCTGAGGTGGTGTTCAGAGGTAAGGTAAGGTATTCATGCATCTTTTGGTATGCATTCGGTTACACACGTAGTAAGAAAGAGAGCAGAGATCATGATTGAGGACTTAGAACTTGGAGTACTGATCTCTATTCGATGCTAATTTAGGCAAGTCTACGCAGGTCTTACGTACATGGAGTTCGCATATGTGTATGCATGAGATGATCAAATTACTGATTAAGACATACACACTTGGAGCGCAACGGTTTTGGAGCAGAATAGTTAGAACTAGAGACTTCAATTTTTTTTTGGTCTTTTTATCGCTATTTGGTTTGTTGTCGGCATGATAGATGCTCGAATCGGTCGCTAGATAAAACTGAAAAAGACTCAAGGAAATAATGTGTAGTGTAGACTGGTAATGTGCAACCATCCATGCTGTCCCTTATCTCAGCTGCTGGTAAGCTGGATTTTTTTTTGACTGTCGTTGGTGCTGTTTGTTGATCCGCTGAATCTTCATTCTCGAGAAATGTGATCCTACCCCCTTCAATGCTTCCATCCACCTATTCCATATTGCCACCGCTTCCGGGCTGACGAATATCCCATCCATGCTGCCACCCGCCCGCCGATAGTATAAAAGGAGAGACAAATGAGATAGATAATAACTAGGAAATAAACAAAAAGACACTTCGCTCCCATCTCTCATCAGCCCGTAACCTCGTCTCCCCTGAACCCTGACCTGAGGAGTGCAAGGACCCATCATGTCGTGAGACACATTATTCCAATCGCATTATCCCAACCCGATGAACACCAACCCCCCACCTTTCCCGCTGTGCTATTCATAGAATCCCCCGTGCCATCTCTGGCGCAGAGCCGGAAACAAGAAGTAACTTCAGGAGAAAATAAAGAGGCCCAAGTAGGTATCCGTCGCTGGGTTGGGAAGATGAGATATTCACATCCCTCTCCCGCCATGCAAGGATCTGCCTGCCCTAATTGTCCTCCTCTCCCAAAGAAGAAGACGAAAATCGAAAAATAAAACAAAATCCCAGTTAACAAGATCGTTGTACAAGAAAACCTGCCGGGGCCCCTGGAACAGAACAGCCACCACCTTTGCCTCCCAATAAGTCGTTCCCTTTCCCCGGCCCTCCCCATAACTTTTTCGCCAATGCAGGTCCCCAAACAAAATCGGTCAAAACTTTGGATAGCCTGGAGGATACCGATGTGATGTTGTGACATTATCGGACAGACCCGAGAGAAGTGAAGTTGTCGCCGCAAGAGGAAAGAATTCGAGAATGGATCCAAAATAAAAAACAAAATGCTGAGAATTTGAAATCGCTTGCTATATCCCGGGACCGTAAACACAAGTATGGAAATAAATATCAAGTAAGAAATATCCGCATGCGACAAAAAGAGTTGTTGGAAAAGTTTGCTTCGGTTGTGCGTGAGCAGTGCTGGATCTGGTTTTTTTTGCGCGAGAGCGGCATCAAGTGTATGGACAGGAAGGTGAAAAAATAAGGGGTTTGGGGTAAAAACAATAATCCAAGCTGATCCAATTTAGCAGCAGAATAGTAATAAGTGTATCTTTTTAAGTCGTGATAGTCGTAAATTCGTCATGAATCATTAACAAGTAGCTTCATTGCCCTGAGGCTGGCCATTATTGGCGCCGTTGCACTCCGCCACCATTTTGGCGAAGTTCCTGACAACGTCGCCAGGTATTTGATCCCATAGGAGGGATCTCGTATATACTTCAGCAGCCGACTGCTTTTCGTTGCCGCTGCGCATGTTGCTAAGCGCTTCGGCGAGGTTTCGCCGGCCCTGACTCGTCGTCCGCGGTGCTGGGCTGCGGAGGAACTCCTGAGACGTAACCCCATTGTACTGGGCCGGCGTGAGGGAGAAGACTTGCTGCGTAGTCTGCTCCTGGCTCGGCTGCGTCAGAGAATCCGCAAGGTCGCCAAGCATCGACGGCGCCACATCTTCAACACCAGCGCTGGGCATCGGCATCGAGTCGGTCCAGCTAGTACCGGAAGGCTGAGGGGCAGAGGCCACAGAAACCTCGGGGGCATGAGTCACACCAGCATCCTTCAAGATGTTGTCGAGCAGGGTGGCCGATGCCTCTCGCACATCCTCCGACACCCGTGGGATGGTCGGAGTCGAGCGGTTAGAGAGCACGAAGGCGCCGACAAGGAAAAGCATGAAGAGGAGACCTCCTTGGCTGGCGGGCTTGTCGACCTCGGAAGGTAGAGAGACCTCGGCCTTCTTGGCGGGCACGAGCTGAACCTCCTGCTTCACCTCCGTCTCCATCGGGTAATCTCCCATGAAGCCCATGTTGTCCCATGGCGCATCCATAGTGAGACCCTCCATCTCATTGAAGCCGTTGGAGAAGCCAGCGTTGCTTGGCATAGCCGCGTTCTCAAGCCTCTGGACGTGGTCGGTGAGAATGCTGACCTTCTTGCGCAGGTCGCCGGTCTCGATGGTGTGGTTCTCAATCAACTCTTCCTTCTCCATCCTCATGTTCTCGATATGGCTCTGGAAGAATTCCTTCTCACGCAGGAGCTGAGACATCTTCAGGTTCAGGTCGGCGATCTCCTCCTCCATCGAGCTGATGAGCGCAGTGTACTGCTTCTTCTCGTCTTCCAGCCTCTCGGTGTGCAGCTTCTTCCTCTGGCGCGAGTCGAGCGCGGCTTGCCGATTGCGCAAAAGCCGCTTCTGCTGCTTGAGCTCTTTGATCTCCTGGTCATCGGTCGACTGCGAGATCAGCTGATCGATGTTGCTCAGGTTGCGCTCGGCGGGGATATCGAATCTGGCGTTCTTCTTGCGAATGCCATCACCGCGACGGAGCTCGTTGTGCGATCGGATGGGGGGGCTGCTCGGCCGCATGCGCTTGGCAACAGGCTGACCCTTGAAATCTTGGCTCATCCAGTCCTTCTGTTCCGAAGAGGGGACAGAGGTGTTGCTGGGACCGACAGTGGAGAAAAGCGGCACCTGGTTCCCTGGATTGCTAAAAGGTGTCTGCATGTGCATGGACCTCTGGAAGATGGATGCATTGCTGTCATAGCCGGTATCGAGACCGTCGTATTGCAGCGGCGTGCACGTACCGGAGCCCTGGCCCATGGCCCATTGTTGGCTCTGAGAGGGGTAAGTGTGTTGTGACTGATCGGCGCGGAAGGGATTGTTGTTCTGGGGCTCCAAGAAGGGGTTGTTTGATGGGAGAGACTGCATGTCTACGGACTGCCAATCTTCCGTCTTCGGGGAGAATAGTGAGCCTGAGACGGCGAACGAGTCTCTGCGGCTGTCGGCCATGGGGGGCGACATGTCCAGTCCCGAGTCAATGCCGCTCTGATCTAATATGTTGTCGTCTAGTATTCCGCTGTCTTCCTCCTCGAAGAACTTCTGTGCGTGTGTGTCGACGGTGAGAGGGTTAGGCCGGTAATAAGCCTGCATCTGAAATGTTGATACCATTGCTGGTATTTATGTGTGAATGTGGGAGAGTGGGTGAGGAGGATTGAAGAAGAGTCGAAACTCGTGTGCGAGTCCAAAATGTGCGAAGAGATCGGTTATGAGGTCTGGTGTATTGTATTGTGTTAGTGGAGGGAGCGGTGAAGGATATAATTATATCTGTTGACCAGGGTTGAGATAGAAGTGCCGCAAAGGATCTGAGCGAAGCCCGCAGATAGTTTGATCTCTTTCCCAAATCGAATCTTCACTCTACACTGAGAAGAAGAGCACGATAGATAATAATAAAAAGTCCCGAATGTTGGTTTGAGACAACAATTAGGGGAGGGGTGTGTGTGTGTGCGCGCAGACTTGCTTCTATATGAGAGACAATGGGCGGGGTAGAGGTCTCAGAAGGTATGAGATAAGATGGAGCATCAGGTGCGTGTGATAAGAGAGAGAGGTTGGCTCGCTCGCAAGGTGCGGGACAACCAGGGCAGTTTTTCAAATAGGTAGTGAAATGAAGGGGGAGAGACTTACACCTCTTCGATCCTGTCCAGATGTGATAACTCTTCGGCTTCGATCCGTCTTATCTAGTAAAACAGAGCGATTGCAGGAATAAAGAGTCGAAGTCGTAGGACTGCAAAGAATGTAATAGTATGTGAGACCGCACGAATTGACGATATCAACAATAAGAGATCTTTCGTTACCATGAGGTCGGGGGCGATATGGGTGGAGGAATCTCGTCCTACTTAAACAAAGATGGGCAGGTTTCTCTATGGAGACGGGGGGTTACAATAATGTCATGAGTGGGGGACGACTTTCACGGCATTCAGTATTGCTGGGTGTAGGGGGAATTCGGTTGGACCTCATTCTCAACGGGGGGTGTAGGCTGCGAGCAGCGATATGGATGCAGTTCCGGGGACGTTAGACCCTCTCCAGCCAAGACGAGACTACCTACCTACTATACCGTGCCGAGTCGTTTTTCCCACCGTCTCTATCCAACTGGGAAAAGCAGGTGACCGGTCGTTCTAGGTACATACACAACATACAGTATAGAGACTTGGGCCTTCTTGGGGGAGGGACGGCAGCTTAGGTGCCGCTACAATACTAATAGTATGTACATACTGTACCTAGGCGTTGGTACCTACTTGGGAGCCCCGTCCCAAGCATCAAGAGTTGGTAAGCTGCAATCGGACGAGTTTAGTGTAGGGCAGAAAATCGTCGTACACTAGAGCAACCCCTCCTTTCACGCAGACGACGCCGGCACGGGTGAGATCCAATGAGAGAGGGACCCTACGCTGACGCCGGCGTGCAGGGAGGGGACGGAGGGGACCCGAAACGGTAACCGTAAGTATAAGGCCCAGACGAGAAATCATCCGTTATGGTAAAAGCTATAGGCGTACGCTACGTTAGCCCTGGGGAGGTTGGGCATCGACGACCTGCGTGCAATTGATACCTAAAGTCCTGGGACCATCAAATGCGCCCAAGCCGCCCACGAGCACCCACTAACTAGCCACTTTCTGAGCCTGTCTCGGTCTTCTATTTGCTCGGCCAGCTCTAATGGTGTGGATAAGTGACCGGTGCCAGATACTGGCCATAAGCTCCCTCGTAAGTGTGAGGGCACAGGATCGGTCGATACTAGAGACTAACTAGTCCTAACGCTGGGTTGATGAAGGTCATTTCCCAAAGCTGCGCCAACACCATTGGAAGGCGTTGGGCCTGGCTTATACTTGGGAAGGTGATGAGCACTGTGGGATGACGAGTCGCTGGCGAAGGATGCGATATCGACCGTAGCAACTTTCAAAAGTGGAAGACGCTCCACGGCATGCTTTCCGGAAGGTCTGGCGATGCCGTGCAACCTGGGAGAACCGGTGCCTGGTTCTCCTAGGTCCTCCTATCTCTCCTAATGTAGCTCTCCTCGCTCTCCTAGGTACTTCTCCTACCAAGGGAGGAGGAGAGAGAAGAAAGGGAGTCACATGATTATGACTGATTACTGGTGTTCAAAATCATAGTCCTCAAGTGTTGAAAGAGCCCGACTGGGCTGACCTAGCTGGCTGTATCCGGTGTAGAGGCCCTCGTCGCCGCGAGGCGCCGAAGTTTGCTATACCTGGGTAGGTATATACCTTACCTAAGGTTAGTCGGTCATCTCGACATCAACCAGGCCCGCCCGTCTCCGGAGCACCTATACAACAACAAACTCGCTATTCTAGATATTCTGGCTCTAGGGATCGGCGAAGCCTCGCTCGTAAACTTCGTGAGACACTGGACGAGAGTTCAAAGCTTTGAAGCACAGATAATGCCTTCAACTCCACGATGGGGCTAACCTCAGATCTCGGAACGGGAAGACGGGAATATCAGTTGTCAGATTGAAGCGAGACCGGGAGCCTGGAGTCGATCTCTTACCCATGCCCGGTTCCCCCATCTAACTAGGCTTATCGTAAATCCCTAGTGTACGTCCCATGTTGAACACACGGTTCAGCGCACTCCGGTTCACGGAACATTTAAAAATGCTTCTTTAAGTTTTCTAAAGCCATCGTGACTCATCATAATATCAGGATGTTTTCGGAGTTCGACCTTGGCATGATCCATACTACTTGTTTAGAATTCTTGCGGTGAACAAATCGACTCTGTATTTAGAAAAGTCCTTTTGACAGAGAATGGCTTAGGTTAGTTAGACGTTCAAGCACAGACAATGGAGCCTGACTCCAGCTGGGATCCTGGCGTGCCTCGTAACCGGATGTTGACAAAACGGAACCTTACCTTCTTAACGGGCGGGTCGGCTAGGGTCTTGTGAATGCTTGAATTTGGAAGATTTCGAATCGAGAAATGTCCCTTACCATGTCCAGACCCATCCCGGCCTCAGCTTCAAGGTCAAGTTCTCCGATCGTATGTAGCGAGAAACGCGCGGGCATCAAAACAATCAACACAAGGGTAGGTAAGCCCAGCCATGCCATCGCAGGTTAGAAAAGATCTCCGGTGGGTTAGTGTAGAGATTTCAGCATGGTGCATAATTGCCACCAGCTTGGATCAGCAACTGGTCAGGGCATATTTCTTTTTTAGGAGAGAGCTCGCGCGCGTCTCTGCATTTTCTATTACTTCTCACGATAGCAGCGAAGGCAAGAACAGGTTAGCGGATCAAGGCCAAGGGTAATATGTACTTCTTAAGGTCTGGTCGAATATCCATTGGGCTGAAAGGTGGAAAGGTGGGAAGGTGTAGGTGCAGCTTGGCCGGCCTCCAGACCTCGTTTCGTCAATATCTTCACATTCGCAGCCATCTCCGGGCCACTAGTTGTTTAGAGGCGAGGCGCCGGCTTCCTACAAGCGGCGTAGCACTGATACAAAAAAAACAGTTGTAGGAAGTGATGCGCAGCCACAGCGATCTTCGCATATCGAAAAAGTGCAGTTAAACATATTTTCAATGGTGATGCCGGTAGCGTGAGATCACATGTTTGCGGGTTTCGACAGAGGTCGACACCGGTAGCAGAGCGCGTAGATCACAGCGCAAAGCGTGACAGTAGACGAGTGAGCATCGACTTGCCCTGCATAAGTGATTGGCTGGGAGTTGCGTAACCTCCAATGGTCTCTTGGGACTGGGGCGGTTCATCCTTGGCGTGTCCTCTGCTCTAAACCGCGGAAATCGGGTTTGGACCATGAGCTGATCGATGGAACCAACAAAAACAACTCGGGGTCTCGTGTGTATACCTCTTCCATGACGCATCTACGGCTTCACCAAACTCTACACGTTACGTCGTATGAACCGACAACCTCGAGGTAATTTTACGGTACTGTTACTGACTATGGTGGTAATTCCGAAGTACCGAAACGACTGAGCTTGAACACTTGCCCAGCTTGGAACAACAGCTCATTAGGCACGAACTGCAATGTGATAGCGGGCCGGCTTTTATGCGGCCAGTCGCACTAGAAATTCATCACATCCAATTCCAGTGCGATCTGAAAGCTGATGGTAGAGAAAAGCTTAGGTAGGTCCTCCTACCTAGCGAGTAGGGTTAGGAAGTCCTGGCCAACTGGTGGTGCCCAGGGCAGGACGTGCGAGACGTGTATGCCCGTTTGGGGTTCCCAAGCCGTCCGTAAAGAGCACAGTTTCTAACCAGCGGTGAAGAGCGCCTTTGGCCAACCAGAATGCTTTGTTAGTCCCAGTACAACAGATACGTATTCAATACGAAACCACGATTTTTGCCCAACAACCGAGGGTGAACACTGATTTGGAGACTTTGCCTTAACTGAGAATGGGAATGTGTCATTGCTGATTCCCTCCGTTTGGGCTAGTATAGAGGCAGGCTACCATCATTGACGCGTTATCAGTGAAGGGAACATGTAGCACCTCGGGCTTGATCTCGCCGATAATTCTCGTGCCCTCTATTCAGATCTGTACCTCTCCGGAGACTTGCATGCCTAGCGCATGAGTAAGGTACCCTTCTCAACCCACCAGCCACCTGTGACATCACGCACAACCAACTGACCGGACACCATATTTGTGAAACAGTATAGGAGTCATTTGTGACCGGAGTCCATGGCCGACCTTGTCGAACTTGGGCGAGCGAGAAGTCGATGCTGGTTTCTTTTCCTTGTGATCACCAATGGTTTGATTGCCGTTTCTTGCTGACCTTGTCCAAGCCCAATTCGGTGTTTGCCTAGGTTATGTGGGAAACCCCAAGCCTCATCAAGATGGCGGTGTATGACCGACGGATTGGGAACCTTCCTAGGTAACACCTAAACCTGGGATATTTTTATGAACAATAGCAGATCCCGATTATATGGTCGGATCCTTCGCCGGATTCTGACCAGTCGTTCCGTGGAAAGTTGAGCATTCTGAAACGTTTTTCTTGCCCAACTCGAACACCAGAAATAGTGTCGCCCCTCCCCACCTCGAGTTACGTAGGGCAAGGTGGAGGCTTAAGACCTAGGTAGATATTGAAGCATATGCTCGAAGTTAGAAGTAACGCAGTAGATTTGTCATCTCGTGCCTTGCGTTGTGGTGTGAAGATTGGTGCAGTCAGCGTAGCACGGTTCTTCTAAGAAGGCACCTAGAAGCACCTGAGTTTCCTGTCGATGGTTCGAGGTCTACGTAGCCGAAAGCTAGCTCTGAATACGGCCCTGGCCGCAGTTAAGAAATTCGAATGCAGCGAGCCACAAGTCTAATGGTGCAAGAAGCCGAGCTTGATCAGATGGATCCCAATACCTATCGAACGACACTGTCTGCGAGTCCGTTGAGAAAATGCGGTGTAGCGAGTCTGTTTCGTAACCCCCCGGGGCTTCCAGGTTCATAGCAATCGTAGTCTAGGGTGGCTGAGGATAGGCTCCTAACACCAAACAGGATAGGGCGGCAGGGACAAGGTGATCACTCGAAGTCCCAGAGCTTCGTCAACAGGTTATCTTCGCCCCCCGAAGTAGAGTCTTGTGGCAAAAAGATTCTCTTGGGAATCATAAACTCGACAACAGGAGACTTCTTGACCTGCTTGGAAAGTTCCGCGTCCAGGAGCTAATCTGTATTTAGTGGTACGCTATTTCGGCATGGACATACTGGACTTACGCTACTGTACGAGTGATCCAAGAAATCCTCGAGGTTGTATGCCTGCTTGGTGAATTGCTCCGAGATGATCTTCGCGATAGTCGCGACGTTCGGGTGGTAGTGGGACTGCAGTTGAACCACCTCCCACAAGCAACTATCAATAGCGCGAGTCTCCATAGGGTCTTCTTCCTCGGCAATGAACGGATCTTCCATGCCTTCACTTTCCACGGTAGCCTTCTCTTCGGGAGTCCTTGGCACTCGATGGATCATAAACGTGCAGAGCGGGTGCTTCTTGAACAGGTTGTAGATCCAGGGTACTACAGCGACAATGGCGGCCGGTGGCGCATTGAGACACAACCTCGCAATCCGCTTGATGAAACTCGCTACCAAGATGGCGGGAAGGTGCGTCGATGCGAGGAAGGTGTCCAGTAACCGGAGAAATCTGGACCGGTGCTTTGAATGCAGGATGTCTGCATCGAGTAAGGAGTACAGTTTTCGGTAGAAGGAAGGATAGTCCAGGTTCCTCTCTTGTATGAGGTAGAACACTCCGGAAAGCGCTAGCAAAGACGTCGCGCCACCGGCGTTGTACGAATCTGTTAGAAAGTCCATCAGGAGCTCGGGCTTCGTGAACCAAGGGGCTATAGACCTGGTCATGATATCAAGTACTTTCTTCCTTTGGTCCCGGTTAGGGACAAGGCTCAGTACCGCCAACCACGCTTCTTGGGCCTGTTTCTTTTGCTGATTAAATGACGTGACTGGGTGGGATTTCTTTTTAGGCGCGTCTACATAGAACTCGCCCATATCCTCCGTGCTCTCGGGAACATCCTCAAAGAAGGCTAACAGATCAAACGCGTTCTCGAAGAGATCGCCCTGTTGTAGCGACGATGAATCCTCGGAAACAATATCCCTGAAGGATATTAGTATTGTGGGAGAGTTCTGACGGATGGTTGATCACCTACTTTAATGCCTTGAAGGTATAGTATCTGATATCAGCGTACTCTCCTAGGAACTTTTCGCAAAACTCTTGCC
Organism: Biscogniauxia sp. FL1348; assembly: GCA_022544895.1. NCBI lineage: Eukaryota > Fungi > Ascomycota > Sordariomycetes > Xylariales > Xylariaceae > Biscogniauxia > Biscogniauxia sp. FL1348. The sequence continues at coordinate 192,152 of JAJNNV010000027.1, forward strand.
TCACATCCTCGGCCCCGTGGCGAACAAGAACTTCCACAATATCTTTCAAAAAAGCCTTTGGAAAGTTGTATTCGCTCTTGTCGCCCGCCGACTGGGTTTCGGCCTTCAATATACGCATGGCAAGGGTCAATGCAGTCGAGCCAGAGCTCTCTTGGCGCAAAGCACCGAGGAGGATATGCTTGTAGTCTCCAAGCCGGCCTTTCAGCCATTGAACAACAACAATGTCCTTTTCCGACTGGCCAGCCCTCCTACTCAAGTTTCCAGATGCAAGTAAGCGCAGGAAGACTCGGCATAAGGAGACAGTGGCAAACAGGGATGATTCGTCGTCATCCTGATTTCGCGCAATATCCAGGAGGACGGTGATATTGTTGTAGTTCTTCTTGGACTCGAGGATCTCATTTTCAAGCAGCAGGATATCGGCCTGGGGATTCTCGTCGGCGTCGCTGCTGCTACCGCTACTACTTTCGGCTTTCGCGCGCTTATTAACCTTTTCAGTGACCTTGGTGCGCTTCCTCTTCAAGGACTCATCCTTGACTGCGCCCGGCATCTTTCTATCTATCGGACCCTGGGTCCAACTGTTGTGTTGGCAGGAACTGCGCAGGGCAACAATTGTAGGGAGAATTAGGTAGGTAAAAGGGTGGGAAGGGAAAGGAGGGAAGGAAGAAGATGAAGAAGAAGAAAAAAAAAAAAGGACCGTAGTAATTACCTAGGTTAGCAGCCTCGAGTTTGCCAGGGTGCTTGTAGCACAAGGCTGAACTGAACCTACCTACCTACCCTGCTACCCAAACAGCCAAAGTTTAATTAAGATAGACCCACAAATCACGTGCAAATCCAACCAATGGCACCCGGTAGTCGGAAGCTTTGCTAGGTCCACTTCCAAAGGTAAAGCACCTGGTTTGAAGCCGAATTGAATAAAACCTCATTTTCAATTCTTGAGCTCCGTCGTCTTGTCTACCGGCCCGAAAGGAAGACCTGTCTCTCCCCCCCAACGCTGCCGTAGCAACTCCCCTCTCACCCATCTCACCATGGCCTCCCGCTTGGCTACTCGTGCCTTCGGTAAGTGGGGAATTGATTTCTCAATTGGATGTGGGAATGGAGTGGAGAGTTGAAAGAATAAAAAAACGATGGACTTGGTCCGGGGGGAAGCTCACATGGCTAACATTTCACCCATCCGAACCGCAGGGGCCGCCCGTCTGCGACCGACGATCGCCAGCCAGCGCATTCTTCCCGCAGCCGCCGCAGCATTGACACCGGCACGGCCGTCCTCGAGCACACCTCCCGAGCAACCGAAAGAGCAGGCGCCGCAGCCGCCTGCTGCCCAGGTCAAGGCGCAATCCATTCTCGACTCGCTGCCCGGTAACTCGCTCATCTCCAAGACGGCTATCCTGTCTTCGGCCGCCGGCCTGTCTGTCTACGCCATCAGCAACGAATACTATGTCGTCAATGAGGAGACCGTCGTCGCCTTCTGTCTTTTCAGCGTCTGGGCTGCCCTCATCAAATATGGTGGTCCTCCGTACACAAAGTGGGCCACGGCCCAGAACAACAAAATCAGAGACCTCCTGAACGCTGCCCGTGCCGACCACACTCAGGCTGTTAAGAACCGCATTGAAAACGTCCAGCAGATGGGTGGTGTAGTCGACATCACCAAGGCCCTCTTCGAGGTTTCCAAGGTAAGAAATCACGTCTGTCTAGGATCGTTGCGACGGAGAGGACCGTAGAAGAGCTGCTGATCGAGGGTCTGCGTATAGGAAACTGCCCAGCTCGAGGCCAAGGCGTACGAACTCGAGCAGACGACTGCTCTAGCGGCAGAGGCCAAATCGGTGTTGGATTCGTGGGTACGGTACGAAAGTCAGGTTAAGCAGCGCCAGCAGAAGGAGCTAGCCGAGAATATCATCGCCAAGGTAAAGAAAGAGTTGGAGACCCCCAAGGCCCTTCAGCAGATTCTTCAACAGAGCGTCGCCGACGTGGAAAGTGAGTTAAATCCTATTATATTGCCCCGCCTACGTCATCCCTGTTCTGCTTTGGATATCGCAGACTAACCCACAATGCAGGAATCGTCTCCTCCAAAGCTCAATAGATTTACCTACAGCGAAGACCGGATATTCCTCCTTGATGCAGAGAAAGGTTTCCTTTGTAACCCTCATCCTACTACTACTGTGTTTATAGAACACCCCTGTGCATTAGTCAACAAAAGAAACTTTCAGAAGTACCCTAAGGCATCTTATATGTGATCCGACTATTGAATGGTATTCAACACCTGTATCCAGACTTGCCGGGCTAAAAGGCTTCAAACAAATAGAACTAACCTCGTACGCATAATACACAAGGCCTAGCATCTCAAGCAGATGTAGAAGATGCCGTGTAAATAAGCCCAGAAACTAGTGAAACTATATAAATTAGGTTATATCATATCGATGCCTAGGTTATTTTTAATATTCGATATCGTTTGAACAGAGACAAATATTAGTATACTAGCCTGCATATTACTAGGTTAGGGTAGTTCATCTCCCATTAATTCGGAAGTTGTCGAGGTGGTACTACGCATCATAACATCTATTGCAAGGTATCTAGCATCGGTATAAGATAAAATATCTGAAACATTAGCTGTGGTTCATGTTTTCCGCGCAAGAGCCACACAATAAACAACATATTTATTCCCTGGTCCAAGGAAAAGGGGGTCTCAATGTAGTTATCACCTTCGACCTTAGACCAGATACACCGCAACTACTCTTCTGGCCTCAGCCATGTACATTATGCATACCAGTCAACCAATGCAAGAACAATCATTCGCTTGAGTTTGAGGCTGGCTCCAGAGTCAACCTAAGAGAGCTCGCAGATGTCCTGAGGGATGTTAGGTAGTCGGTGGATGACTGGGCAGAAGTACCTTTAGAAGTGGTAGGCCCTATATTGGCCAAACCATCATCATCATCTTGAGTTACCTTTTTAGATAACAAATACATGTATGGGTATCTACCTACTTGGGTACATGATCAGAAAGATCTTCAGTTACTATGAATAGATAATTTGCTGTAGGATAGTCTGTATCGTAGACAATGATGCTCAGTCCTGCTTGTAACAGGGTTATCACAAGGTATAAAAATTCTGTGTATATTGACAGATCTCAGATATAGTAGGGATACCATTCTTACTTGATGCACTGACTAGGACAATTACATCCGGCATATATTATTTATTTTTACAAGCAGATGAGTTTCTAATGAGCTCACGGAAATATCAAGTAGCTTGCATGACGTATTTGTATTCTCAAAGGTGTTGCCCGTCCCCTACATTTGAACTCCTATCTAGGTACCTTTTCTGTTCCACTTCTCTAGGAGTCCTACGCTCCAGTCCTTAAACTTGCGTTCACCTAGTGGAACATTGCTATTGCTTTTATCAAGGAGCTCGATCACCATCTCAATCGTCTTGATAGGCAGAGAAATGTCTTGTACATCTGACGTCATGGAATCCAGCATCTTATCCGCTTCATCCTGGTTGACCATCCGGTACAACACCTTCACGGCGTTGATGGGTGATCTTGCCTCCTCCGTAGATGAATATGTTATGTTACCATTGAATACCCATATGTTTAGGAGGTATTTTTCTGAGGCTGATCCGTTCGGGACCAGCTCATTTTCCGATCTCGCTGGCATAAAGATCGATTTAGAACAGCCCGACCGGGCCATGGTTGCAAGAAGTAGGGCACTAATGCAATGAGAAAGACTTGGGCTCACGGCCGAGCCTTCTCCATGCTGCCTATCAACATTGACTTGCCATTTGAATAGTGAGACAGATGATATCTGACTGTTCCACATCCCGAGCTGGCTTTTACACGAGCTGCAGAATATGCCTTGGTTGTGACTTTCCAAACCATTAGACGGATTCTGTTCGGTCAATTGGTCACCCTCTACAGTATCACTGCTTAATGAAGGCGTCACCTAAATGATCGGATGTCAGCAATGGATCTGACAACACGACATCGATCGAGATTGTCCAAAGCCTAATATCAAGAAATGTCCCTCTGGATAATCCCAAGGTTTCCACATCCAAGAAAACTCTTAGTGAAATATAGAGGTAAGAAATCTTCCAGGTAATAAACGCCAAACCCGTGGCCAGAAGCCTGGGTTCGACATGCCTATTCCCCATTTGGAAGCAGTATCGATCTAGGGTATGAGTATCGGTGACCACACCATTGACGAGGCGCGAGAACGCGCTGGCTAGGCCACCTTCTATATACCCATCAAGTGATTAAGATGCCAAGGGATTGTATTTAATAGAAATGCTTACAGCGGGCTCCGAAATGTCAGAAGGAGATAGAAGGAAAGAGGTCAGATCAATGAATCCGACACCAGACTGAGCTGATATTTTCGAGCTTGCGCCGTACCCTCTAGAAGCGAGATGTTCGCCATCTTTGTGCTTGTGGTCATGGGGTTTGTGGCAGTGCCAGAATTCCATCATCTCGGCCCAATTCTCACTTGGGAGATCCCTCCACGTCTTCAGGACGCCGGCCTCGACGACGGGGGTCTTGCATGCTCTGCAGCTGACAGCCGACTCGGGTGCTAGGTCACCCGCCGACCATGGAACTGCCTCTTCTGACGCAGACACATTCTGGATTCTATCGCGACTTCCTGCTAGGGGCAGTCTCCACGAGATATTTGTTAGGCCTGTCTTCTGGACTGGCAGCTGCGAAGGCAAGGCTACGCGTCCCGGTAAAGGGATAGACCTTTCTACGCCATCGTGATTGACGGTAAGTCTAAGACAATCGGGCGAGACGACGGCCTTAGTAGTGGATGAACTTGGAGTGGGTAGCGTGCATCCAACGGATATTTGTCGTATGTTCGAGAGCAGTTCCGCATATATCAGTACGTGGTGTGGTGAAGTCATGTCGTGTTCCCAACAATTGTTTTTAATCGCAGGTCTGAGAAGTTGTCGAGGCCCGTGAATTGTTATATGGATCCCTCTAGAACCGAGAATCATATATGGTGCTTTAATAGATATATGCATCTACCGGTGTTACCTTTCCCACAGGCTAGGTATTGAATGGCGGGCAGGCGGGGTCCGTTCACCTGCAGGTTGGGGAATCGGCGTGTCCAAATGGACGGTGTTTTTCGCTAATTGGACGGTGTCTCCATCCCCTTAAACCAGATATCGCTAGTCAGCCCAGGTACTCCACATCAGGTACATAGCCTACAGGAATAGAGGTATCTGTCTTGTCTCACTATATTCAGTAAGTACTAAGGTAGCAACCCGCATACCCTCAGGGCCATTTTTAAAGTCAGGAAGGTCAAGGAGGCTACCCTTTTATTAGGAGGAGGGTTATCGGAGGCCGGAAAAGATAGTCCGGAAGTCGGAGCAGTTATTCCGGTGGAGACAGCGCTCAATTGGGCATTTCAGATTTTTATTGCGTTTTTCGCTGAATTGGAGAGAATGGAATCGATTCACATACTGGAAGTGATTTGGAGTGATTTGCGACGTGTGGTTACTACTGAATACTGCGAGACAAAATTGGTACATCCATTTCCTTAGGCTATGTACCTGATGTGGAGTACCTGAGCTGACTAGCGATATCTGGTTTAAGGGGATGGAGACACCGTCCAATTAGCGAAAAACACCGTCCATTTGGACATGCCGTGGGGAATAGGTAGGTAAGTAGGTACCACGAGGGTGGCTTGTTCTAGCTCCCTTATTAGGTACAGATTATGTACTACACTAAGGTTACACTATTGCGTAGTTGTACTGCAATAAGCTTTCAAGGTTCTACACTAGTAGTACACACCTACTTAAGTATGTTGGTAAGTAGTATGTATTAATAATATTTACGTTGAGAGGCAAACCCCTTTTAACCAATTAAGTAGGTATAAATAACATTCTCCAACCACCCATTCACTGAACATTTATAACTTCCAATCTGTACCACACCCACTCCGCTCAGGAATCGTAAGAATTGGAAAGGGGGAGGGAAAGGGCTATAAAGATCTAAAGTGAAACTCAAAAAATGGCCTCACTCCTCTCATATGTGCCGGTAGTCAACCGGTTTGTCTCCAACGATGATACATCCCGCTTCATCGACATCCCACCGGTTGAAGTCCACAATGTGGAGACAGCGCCTGAGAAGCGGCCCAGGACGCTCAAGCATCTTCTCAGGGCGAACCATGTCAACCACTCGATTCTCTACAATGACTTGCGGTTTCATAACCACATGCCGCACGCACTCTCCTCTGCCTATCTCTTAGGGGCAGACGACAAACAATTACACAAGATCTACGACGTGGAAGCTAAAGAACTGGAGCCATGGAAGCCATCGCCAGCTGAGTTAACCCAGGATGACTGGAGAGATTTTCTGGGAGACAGAAGATATCAGCGTGCATACGTTGACTTTTTCGAAGATGCTCTGGTCATGAAGCACAACTATCACTGGAAGAATGTTGTGGAAGAGTATCTGTATGGTGGTGATGAACCACTAGTGAACAGCCTCATCAGTGGCCGTATGTCTACCCCCCTCTACACAAACCTAGGAACAGAGTCCTCCTAACGATCTTAGTTGGCCATCCGCTCATCCACCTCGGATACGCCTTTGAGATGGACAACAAGGAGGTGGCTATAGAGGCCCTTGCGATGGCTACCACGCAGTATAATTTCTATCACAAGTACATTGACGACCCTTCGTACACAAAACCTCCATCGTTCAAGTCTACATCCCCTCTAGAGATTCTTGGAAAGATGGCTAGCGACGAAAGGTTGAAAGATCTCTTCAAGAGTCCTGGCGCTGACAACCTCGAGCCATTGTTCGAGAAGCATGAAGATCTCGTCATGGAGTACTGGAATGCTTGGACATTTGAAGACCCGGTCAAACAGTTCCAAGATTCGCAGGAAGCGGCGACAGCGCTCCTAGTTGCCACAGTGCCTCCTGGAACTCATTCCTACAATTTCTTCGTCGTACACCTGCTTACAACTAGCCATGCAGTTAGAATACTGCTTCCGGTCATCCCCCATAAGTTCCATATCAACTTGGTACGACAGTGGTGGTTGTTTACGGTTGCTGTCTACGCTGCTGAACTTTGCCCAAAGATTGACCCAGATTATATCAGGCCTGGGGATGTAGCTGGGAAGCAATGGAATTACGTGGAAGATAAAGCAATAAACGGGCCATATGCGACTGATGCTCATTTTGTCAAAGGTAAGATTATTCTAGCACCCCAATTTCAGCAAGAGGCCCAACTAACCACACGCAGCCGTTCGTGCAATGAAGGAGGCGGCTCGGACATGGGGAGATGTGCATGAACATTACTTGGCCGCAGCTGTACGGTTTGTCGACGACTTTCAAGGGTGGACCTTTACATGAGGTTACTGGTAGGGAAAGAAAAGTGAAATCCAGGAGCACGCGGACCGCTAAAATAGGGAGAGGAGTTATTTGTTCGGCTTCATTTTTTGCAATGGCGTATGATTAGGTAGGTACCTAAGGTATGTATTGATGATTTATTCGGGCGACAAGGGAGATTGGACAACTAGGGAGATAGTTACGGCGATGGGAGGAGGAGAAATTGGTAGAAGTAAAAGCCTATATTCGAATTCAAGAAAACTCCATCACTCGATAGGTCTCTAGCCGATATATAGTATCTACTTGACCTAGCTAGGTACCTAAGATATCCATCTTAGGTCGAGACTGGTAGGTACCAAGGTAGAATGTAGGTATGTTGGTATTAGAAGCTTGACCTAGGAGAGAACAGTCCTAGGCTTGCTAGGTAGGTATTCTCTAATGCCGGGCTATAGCCTATAGGTACTTAGGTAGTCGTAGCAGGGTAGGTAGTAATTGATCAGCTGACCGCGCATCGCTGAGTGTTACCTAATAACTCTAATTTACAGTGGACCGACGCGCCCGCGCCATCAGGTATCAGACGGTCACTTCAATTCTAGGTAATGCATCTCTTGCTCACATCCATCCACTTAACCTTAGTGGTCTTTCATCCACCCAATTCTTTGCTGCGGCTCTGAAACCACCTCTGCGAAAACTCATGGGAAACGGCACACCAACAGATGCCGCGTTCGCTCCCGGGTTTGTCTCTACGTCATGGCGCCGCCTGCGAAGCGTCGGAGACGAAACATTGTTCACGCCTCGGACGATGAGGAGGAGTCCAAACCACAATCGAACACCCTGAACAACTACTTGTTCTCGTCGCCAGAACGGAGCAATGTTTCTTTTGCAAGCTCTTCGGGCGCTTTCGGCAATTCGCCGAGTCCTGTAAGAAAATCATCTCGACTCGTCGCTAGTCAACCCCCGAAACCTCCTGCGAAGCCTGCTGCGAAAGCCCTCCGACCCCATTCCTTCAATAGCCCCAATGGCAAAAATGGGCTTAAAAGTGCGAGTACGAGTCCGGAGAAGGGGAGGAGCAGGCCAGCTGTGAAGTCCAAATATGAAGAGAAGGGGAAATCAGCAGACCTCGTCACCTTATTCTCAAGGCAGGCCGAACGTGCGGCGACAAAACCCTCGACCAAGTTAGAAGATATAATAAGCGACCCGATATCTGACGACGACGATGTGGGGGAACATCGGGCTGTCAGCACCAGCAAGGTTGGGCAGAATGCGCTCAAACGCTTCCGAGAACCCCCTCAAGCAAACAGTGCTTCTACCGTTGTTGCAAGCCAGAAATTCCTTAGGCCTTCGCGACCCCCGAGGGATCCTGGTCTAGACAATGAACAACGACCATGGTCCGAACGTTTCGGTCCCGTGAACTTGGAAGAGCTTGCCGTGCATAAAAAGAAGGTGGCGGATGTTCGGCGTTGGCTGGAAGATGTCATGGCCGGCCGCATGCGACAACGCCTGCTCATCCTCAAGGGGGCGGCTGGGACAGGGAAGACGACTACAGTACGACTTCTCGCTAAAGACATGCGGTGTGAACTGCTTGAATGGAGAAACCCAACCGGAACGCTTGGGACCCAACAAGGGCTCCAATCAGCCTCCGCGCAATTTGAAGAGTTCATGGGGAGAGGCGGAAAATTTGGACAATTGGATATCGGTATCGAGGGGCCGGCCCCTCCAAGCAGTACCCTCGGTAGCAGCGACGATAGGACGCAGAAAATAATTCTCATTGAGGAATTCCCAAACACCTTTACCCGTTCCTCAACTGCCTTGATGTCATTCCGAAATACAGTCCTACAGTACTTAGCAGCAAATACTCCGCCCCTTGCCACGTTCGGCCGCCAACCTTCCAGGGGCCCCATCACGCCTGTTGTCATGGTTATATCTGAGACTCTTCTCACGACCACTTCAGCATCTGCAGATAGCTTCACAGCGCATCGACTACTTGGCCCAGAGATCCTTCGCCACCCGGGCACTTGCATGATTGAGTTTAATGCTATAGCTCCCACCCTCCTCGCAAGCGCGCTGGAGGTAATTGTGCAGAAGGAAGCCAGAAAGTCGGGTCGTCGTCGCACGCCAGGACCAGCTGTCCTCAAGAGGTTGGGGGAAATAGGAGATATCAGAAGTGCCATCTCTTCCCTCGAGTTCCTTTGCCTCAAGGGCGATCTGGATGCGGACTGGGGGTCTAAAGTCACCTTCACTAAGCCGAAGCGGGGCTCAAAGAATACGGTCGCTCTGACTAAAGCAGAGACGCAGAGCTTAGAGCTTATATCGCAGAGGGAGGCGAGCTTGGGCATATTCCACGCTGTTGGTAAAGTTGTATACAACAAGAGAGATGAGCTTCCCATGAACAGTCAAACACCCGAGGGAAAGGCCGAGATACTACCTGATTATTTGGCATCTTGCTCAAGGCCGAAACGATCTGAAGTATCCGTCGATAGCCTTATTGATGAAACCGGGACAGACACGCATACATTTATATCTGCTCTTCACGAGAACTACGCGCTATCTTGTGAATCCACCGGGCCTTCTGACCCTAATTCTGCACTGGACTATATAAACGGGTGTATCGAATATCTTTCCGAGAGTGATCTCCTGTGCCCATCTTGGGACATATTCTTCGGCGGCCGCAACTCAGGGGCTTTTGGGTTTACTGGGCGCGATTCAGCGAGTCACATGTTGCGACAAGAAGAAATCGCATTCCAGGTTGCTACACGCGGTCTGCTGTTCTCTCTTCCTAACCCTGTCAGGAGAATTGCGACGGCTAGGAGAGGAGGCGGAGATGCCTATAAAATGTTTTATCCAACGAGTCTCAAGCTATGGCGCGAGAAGGAAGAGCTGGAGGGTATTGTCGACCACTGGGCATCGACAATCCTCAAGGGAGACGAAACCGGTCATAGTCTCACCGACGGTGCATCTGCATTCAAGCGAACTAAACCGCCTGGAACTAGTGATTGGATAACAAAACATGCCACTCAGCACAATGGAAGTCAGCAAAAGAAACCAGAAAACGGACAGAACCAGGCGGTTCCTTTGCTCTCCCTTGGCAGCTCTGCTCGTAGAGAAATGATTCTTGAGCGCCTGCCGTATATGGCACACATCGCCCGGCGACCTAAAGGGCCGGCCGGCCCGGCTCGGCTCAAGGAGATGGAGAGAGTGGTTTCGTTCTCAGGGATCGGCACTGCGACAGACGACGACACGGCTGCCGACGTTGAAGGTGACCAAGTGGCCGAGCTCGGGGAGGCATGGGCCACAGACAAGCCCACAGAAGAGCCGTCGCCGCGGAAGAGGAGCGCGGGCATCCGGTATGGCCACGGCCACGGTGCTAGTGCAGTGCCGGCCCTACCGGCGGTGCAGAAGCTAGTGCTCAGCGATGATGATATTGAAGATGATTGACGAAAATAATTAAGGCATACAAGACAACGGGATTGTCTAGGAGAAGAGGTGCGAGCTTTGTATTGATTCACGCCTAGGTTTTACTGGGGCGTTGACGGTCGATGGTACAGTATGTTCTAGTAGTTGGTTGCTTCAATGTAATTTTTCAGGGCGTGGAAGTTACATACTTAATCAGCTCAAAGGTGGGCGCGGGTTATGGATTGGGCGTTTTGATATCATAGGGCACGGCATGTTGAGTTGATATGTACAATGTGTTAGGGCTGGGTTAGCATAAAGCTCAAGATGGCCACTTCTTCCCTGGCTAGGTACCCATTTCTTATAAAAAGAGGCAAGGACACAGCGTCGCTGTCACGTATCTTCCTACGATTTCAGTTTTTATCCATCATATGAATGTAGTTATCTTGATGCTTTAACGGTGGTGTGTTAACTTTATCCGAAAGGGGAGATGCGCACGTAGGTCGGAAGGCAAGCTTCCCCCTTAGTTGCCTCTTTTCGGACCAGGGATTAGGGGGTTTGGCATCTAGCATCATCAAATTCACGGGCATACTCATCGTGCCTACATCAAGGTCTCCCCCCCCCCCCCCCCCCCAAAAAAAAAAAACCCCTATGAGGATAAGAAAAAAAAAAGAAAATACCAAATTTCACTTTCCTTTTCGAATCCCCAACCCCCCTTCCTCCCTTTTCTCGTAGGTAGGCAACTGCTCAGCTACCTAGACCGCGGGACCCTCTCCCCCTCCCTGCCGGCTCCTCACCGTACTGCTTCTCCCCCTACTTCTTCTCGCCCCCCTATTCTTCCTCCTCCTCCCTTCCTCGCCCCCGCATCCCGGACAGAACGGCTGCTTCCACACCACCATGGCGACGGCGCGGGCCGCGAGCACGGACAGGATGAGCGCGATGACGATGATGGCTATGATGGCCCCGCCGCTGAGGCTGTCGCGCTTGGCGAGAGGCTGAGGTCGGCGGACGGTGGTGGATAGGGGGATGTACATGGTTTTCGGCGGAAAGGGGGTGTGGTTTAGATATATGGTTTTTGAGGGGTTAGGATTTGGCTAGCCTAGGGAGGTGGTTGGATAGGTAGGTAGGTAGGTAGGTAGGTAGGTAGGTGGAGATTTACTTATGTATAGAGGATAGAGAAGAAAAAGGGAAAGGGAAAGGGAAAAGGGGGAGGGGAGGGTTTTGTATAGGCACTATTGTCACGGGTTAAACTATGATTAGCGAAAAAAAAGTAAAAAAAAACTCACTGATGAAATCGAAATTTCTTGTCACTTCTTGTATTTTCCTTTAGGACGAAAAAAAAAGGGGGGGGGCGGAAGGGTTCACAGGGTGGCAGAACAACATAGGTCTTGATTACATCCACTTCAGATATATATTAGGGTATTATTCTAATTAGTTCATTCGTTATAGGGAAACACACTTACCAGAAGCGCTCTTCTTCTTCCTCTTCCTTCTCCGGCATCTCGAGGGGGGTTGGGTGGTCCGCGAGAGTGTCTTTGCTTGCGGGAGGCCCTTGCAATTCCGGTGTGTGGGTAATGCGTACAAACTCAGTAATGAGCCAGTCAGGCCTCTTTTTTTCGCAACTTTCCAAGGGCAGGTAGGTAAGATAGATTAACCTCCTCGAGGAGGAAGGCAATCAGCTCTCTCTCTCTCTCTTGCCCCCTCCACCCCGCGGCAAAAACACAAGCTCAGCCGGAAAACATCATCAAGTGCGAATCAGTCTCCATCATTTTCTTCCTCAGGAACTCCTGCACGGGGTCAACGACCGGGTCTTCCTTCGCAGGCTCGGAAACTTTCCCCTTGCCCTTGCCCTTGCCGCCGATGCTCTCCTTCCTCGCCGTGCTGCCGTTGCCGGGCTGCTGCTCCTCCTCGGGATCCAGGCCGGCCTCGTCGAGGTGCTTCATGCAGTTGTTGTAGGACTCGTCGAGGTGCTTCCGGAGCTCGGCCATGCGGCTCTTAACCACGCCCAGCTGCTTGTCGGTGGCCACCTTCTTGTCCCGGCACTGCGCGCACAGCTGCGACACCCGGATCGTGTTGCGCGCGTGCGTCTCGACCCGCTCGCAGGGCTCCCTCGCCGCCCCCGACGCGTGGTCGCGCTGCGCCTGGCAGGCCGTCATGGGCTCCCCCGAGATCTGGGAGTGGTTGCACTCGTAGAGCGATTTCCGGTAGAGGCACATCTTGTGTTTATGTGTGTGTGTGTATGTGTGTGTGTATGTAGTAGGGAGCAGCAGCGGTTGACCTAGCGTATTCGGTAGGCAGTGTTTTCTTGGAGGGGGAGGGAAGAGGAGAAGAAATATGTGTACTTAGGCAGCTGCTGCTTCGACTTACAGTTGTTGTTTGTTTACGTGCGTGTTAGAGGTTAGTGAATGTCGTGTATTGGTTTGGGCAGAAGGTCGAGAGGCTCCAGGACGGCTAGATTTATGTATGTCTGTCTGCTTCCTCTGGTCCTTTGTTTGCGGACAAGTCCATTGTCTGTAACAACGCATAACATAGTCCTTGTGGACGACTAGACGCTTTCACCTGAAGATAAACAAAGAACCTTAGATGGGCAAAAGATGGCAGCATTATAGCCTTGATTGTAGTCCAGAATACCCTAGGTAGGCGAGGCTTTGGGTTCCGTTCGTCAATGGGTCGATCAATTGAGAACTGACCCTTTAATGCTCAAGACAATCGGATCGGTATCCATATACTTGGCTTTTATCTAAAATAGTAGCCCTACATAGAAATATTTTACAAAACAAGTCGGTGGATACATGAAGGTTTCTTCATCACATGTAGGAATGTTGCACGTTCACACTGTCCTCAGCACAAAGAAAGTAACTTTGTTTCAGTGAAAATGATGATCTGACCCCTACAACATCTCAATAGGTACAAAGAAGTTGAAACACGACGAAGAGTGTGTAGATATAGAAAACAATAAACCCTGAGGAATCATTTTGACTTTGGGCGGAGTTCTGAGGTAACTGATTCGTGCCCAGTTACTCAAACCGAGTGAGACTTTCATTTTTCTACGATATTGTGTCCTGCTGTTGAATTATAATTTGTGCCGAATGTAGTATTAGAAGGACAATAGGTCTACCTACGAGGTAACATGTGGGACTGGTTTGGTATGTTGGGAATAATTAGTATGCTGCCCCCAGCCATGATTCAAGCCCATATAGTGATTATCACATATCTTTGACGAGCAGGTTTTGGTAGAGAATGATTGGGTCTGAGGGCTTGAGGATGTATCAACTTAGGTGAGACCCTATCCGTTCTGCTCCGAGACAGCTTAAAGGCCGATGGTGGCTAGTAATTTCCACACGATATATTTGACAAGTTTCTGATTGGTTATAGTGTTTGTTTGTAAGTACTGAGATTATAGAGACGTGAATCGGCATATCACCATCCCCTGACGTCAATACCACTCTAGCAGGCCTATGCTTATTGAATCTTGAAAGTCCGTCCACTTGCAGTCTTCCTTTCTTTCTCTTCGTTCTCCGGCCTGGCTCTTCGGAGGACTGCGCCATATTAGCAGAGAGAAAAGCAGATGTCAGCGGTTGGGACTTACCTTGGAGGAAGTCTGCTGTTCTTCTTCTCATACGTGAGTGGATGTAGGCCTGTGCACATGTTAGTAGGGGGAAGAACGCCGAATTTCCACATGGCCATGACGTACCTTGGATGCTTTGATGTGGTAGTGGAAGTAGTCTCGGAATGTTTGGATGTGGGATATGACATCCGGCATCCGCTGAGGGGTCAAATGGCGGGGGAATAACACTAGATCAGTTAGCAAGAATACCCGTAACTTGAGTGCTGTTTTGCATACCAAAGGTAACATAACCGATATCTCCATCAGATGTAGCCTTCACACCGGGAACCCCTTGCAATTCTAGAGGCGGGTCGTTCCTGAATAAGACCTGGGGGGCGTTCTGGATAGCTCTCCGTCGGGCGTCAACAAATTCTTGGATGAAGACCTTTCCAAAGACTCTGTCGGTTTCTTCCCGGAAAATCGTGCTAAAGATGACGGTAACTCGGTCGTGGCTTGCCTTGACGTAGATGGCCTCCTCGTCGCGGTAGTGGATGGCCATAACCTCGCCTCCTTCCTGAACGCCCTGTGGGGCTTCCTCGCTGGTGTACTTAGACGCTTCTTCCTTTAATTTGTAGTGCTCGGAGTAGGCGTGTTCGAAGGGGGCGGCCATAGCATTCCGCTTCAGAAGGGAGATCTTCGTAACCAGCTCATCCCGCTCCTCTAGGATAGTTGTTAGTGTGTATCTCGGCATTGTGTACAAGCTCGGCGGTATTGTATCTTTCTTTACCTTTCTCGGCCGGTAGATTCTCCAGGTCAACTAGGACGGAAAAGTCGTAGCCAACTTCGGGAGGGACAACATAGGGGCCGTACTCTCGCTGGAGGACCTGCTCAGCGCCATATTGGACAAGCTCCCTGAAGCACCGGATCTGGATGGAGACTAGGATTTTGGTCTTGGTTTCGGGGGTGGATATGTGGAAGGTGACGCCATCAAAGTCGGAAACGGTCTGGTCAATGGAAGCCGGAGGTGCTCTGGACAGAGTGCACGTTAGTATCGTGAGACCTCCTGAAGACGACGGTGAAAGGAGACGCCCAACTTACCCAGAGAACCTCTCCGTCAGCACGGACTGCAACAGGACATTCTGGTAGTCCAGCAACAACATTTTTGACGCGATTGACTGTAGTGTTGTTGCTGTGTTATGGCCGATATATGGGTGCGTGGGAGGATGCAATGTCAGGGCATTGGAAGTTGAAGTTGAGAGTTTCCAAGAAAGTGAGTGACCTCTAAGTTGTTGGTTGGTGGGGCGGTGATGCTCCTGGCCCAAAGCTGCAGGTGGTCTACCTATGGGCAGTATGTACCTTGGTACCTGACCCCCCGGCCTGGCTGGTGGCTGCTTAGGTAAGTAGGTAGGTACCTACCTCTTCAGCCACACTATTATACACCTATACCAGGATGTTTTTTGGACTGTGGGGCGAAATTCACCACGAGTAATCTTATTGGATGCAGCATAGAAAATGTACCCTCTCATACAATTTATAAGGCAAGCTACATGAAATATTTTCAATTAAATAACCAGATATGTAAACTTTTTTATAATAAAATATTTAAAAATTAAACATGTAACTATAAAGCGTATATATAACTATATAAGGCACTTAATATATATGGCTATATAACGTGTTTAGTGTATATAGCTAGTTATAGTGCATTTAGTAGGTGGTTATAGGACATTTAGTGGGTTGTTATAAGGCATTTAGCAGGTAATCTATAGGGCACTTAGTAAATAGCTACAGGGCACTTGGTAAGTTGACATGAAAGGTATTTTTCTATTAAAATTGAGTGATCTAGTACATCTGAAGGCAAATGAACCAATCAGATTACCCGTGAGTATGGGTGGTGGATTTCGCCCCACAGTCCAAAAAACATCCTGGTATAGGTGTATCATGCCCGGCATCGAGGTCCACCTGCATCCATGGATAACCTACCCGATGGTAGTGGGCCTAGGAACTTATCTGATAAGCGATAATAGATGATTGCTTATCGTCTATCGCATAACTCTTTTTTTGTAGAAGGGGAAAAAAGTTCCAATTGAATTTTTGTCTTGGACAAGACGTTCAAGGCTTCACTACCCCCCCTGGTGCAAATTATTCGCAACCATGGTCAAGTCTTACTTGTGAGTACACATGCTGATTTATATCCTAGTTATTATTTGCTAATTGAGTCCCTTCCAGGAAGTATGAACATGCGAAATCCTTCGGACTTGTAACTTCGAGTACTTCCAACATCCTTTGGTCTTCCAAAGATGGATCCAGTACCGGTGCAGGCCAAGCAGTAGTTGCCGCCAACGAAGAGGTTATCTCTTGGGATATAAAGACGGGAGATGTTATCAATCGTTGGAGGGACCCGAAATGCTCCGCGCAGGTTACCGCCATCGCGCAAAGCAAAGTTGACAAGGATATCTTCGCCGTCGGCTACGAAGATGGCAGCATTCGCCTTTGGGACAAGTACGCCACTATTATCGTGAGCTTCAACGGCCATCGCTCAGCCATTACCACTCTCGCTTTCGATCGATCCGGTGTGCGCCTTGCAAGCGGCTCGAGAGATACCGATGTCATCCTTTGGGATTTGGTCGCCGAAGTTGGCCAGTACAAACTGCGAGGCCACAAGGACCAGATTACCGGGCTGCACTTTGTTGAGCCACAAGAGGAGGTCCCTGAGGAGGATGGTTCTGAGGCTATGGTTGTCGATACTGCTGGAGAAGGGTCCGAGGGTTTCTTGTTGACAACCGGGAAAGACGCTTTGATAAAGCTATGGGACCTAGGTTCACGGCATTGCATTGAGACTCACATAGCGCAGACAAATGGCGAATGCTGGGCACTCGGCGTCGCACCAGATTATAGCGGCTGTATAACTGCCGGAAACTCAGGCGAGCTCAAAGTTTGGGCACTAGATGCTGCTTCTCTGGCTTCGTCTCGACATCAAGTCGACGTACCTGCAAATATCCAGTATCTGCGAGATAGGGGGACGTTATTCCGACACGGGAAGGACAAAGCTACAGAAATCATATTTCACCCTCGTCGCGACTACTTTGCGGTGCATGGACCAGAGAAATCCGTCGAGATATGGAGAATACGAACCGAGGCAGAAATCAAGAAGAGTCTTGCCCGGAAGAAGAAGAGGAGACGAGAGAAACTTGCCCAGAAGAAGGGAAGCCAAGCGGATGAAGAAGCCAATTTGGATGGTGAGGATGACCAGGATGAAAATATCGGCAGTGCTGATGTGACGGACGCCTTTGCCCAACATCTCATCATTCGAACGGGTGGCAAAATAAGATCAGTCGATTGGGCTGACATTCACGGCAAGAAAAAACTCCAGCTCCTAATTGGTACAACAAATAACCAGTTGGAACTATATAACATACCCCTAAAACAGAAGAGTGCAAAGTCGAAGGATGAGGAAGTACCGGACTACGAAAGAGCGTTATCTGTCGATATTCCCGGACATCGAACCGATATCCGAGCTCTTGCGTTGAGTTCTGACGACAGATTACTCGCATCTACATCTAATGGAAGCCTGAAAATCTGGTCCATGTTGACACAGAAATGTGGCAAGACTATAGAATGTGGGTATGCGCTATGTTGCGCATTCCTGCCAGGGGATAAGCTTGTTGTCATCGGAACGAAGAGTGGCGAGATTGAATTGTTCGAGGTCTCAACAGGAACCCTGTTGGACAGCGTTACTGCTCATGAAGGTGCAATATGGTCTTTACAGGTCCATCCAGACGGTCGATCAATTGTATCTGGAAGTGCCGACAAGTCGGCAAAGTTCTGGAAAGTCCAAGTCGTCCAGGAGGAGGTCCTCGGATCAACCCGAACTACACAACGACTGAAACTTACTCACGCGAGAACTTTAAAAGTGACAGATGATATCTTGAGTCTCAAGTTTTCCCCGGATGCCAAATACCTAGCGGTCTCTCTTCTAGACAGTACCGTGAAGGTATTTTTCGTGGACTCGCTCAAGCTATACCTCAATCTCTATGGACACAAGCTACCTGTCTTGGACATGGATATCTCGTACGATAGCAAGTTGATTATCACCTGTTCGGCGGACAAAAACATCAGGATATGGGGTCTCGACTTTGGTGACTGTCACAAAGCCTTACTAGCCCACCAAGACAGTATTCTTAAGGTTGCGTTTGTCCCAAATAATCACGAAGGCAACGGCCACCACTTTTTCAGTGCTAGTAAAGACCGCACAGTCAAGTATTGGGATGGTGATAAATTTGAGCAAATTCAACGGCTCGATGGCCATCATGGAGAAATCTGGGCCCTGGCAATAAGCCATAGGAGCGAACCCGCGTTCTTGGTTAGCGCTAGTCACGATAAGAGTATCCGGGTTTGGAACGAAACAGACGAGCAGATTTTCCTCGAAGAAGAAAGAGAAAAGGAGATTGAAGAATTATATGAGAGCACGTTAACAAAATCCCTGGAACAAGATCCGGACGACGAGGATGAAAAGGGTGAGGTCGCAGCTGCTAGCAAGCAAACATCAGAAACATTAAACCACGGAGAAAGAATCGCCGAAGCACTAGAGCTCGGTATGGCAGACTTGCATATAATGCAGGAGTGGGAAGAGGCAAAGGCAGCCAACCCAAACACAGCGCCGCCTCAGCGCGATCCCATGTTCCTGGCGCATAATGGCATCTCCGCTGAGGAATACGTGATGAAGGTCCTCCAGAAACCAGCGGCGTCAGCGTTGAACGACGCATTGCTTGTTTTGCCATTTGCTTCCGTCCCAATACTATTCACCTTCCTCAACATCTTTGCTACGAGATCGATGAATATGCCACTTACATGCAGGATATTATTCTTCATGTTGAAGACGCATCACCGGCAGATAGTTGCAAGCAGGACGATGAGAGTCATGCTTGACGGTATCAAGACGAACCTCCGAAAAGCTCTGAAGCGACAAAAGGACGAGATGGGATATAATATAGCTGCTCTCAAGGTGGCTGGGATGCAGATCCAGGATAAGGGCATCAAGGAATACGTGGATGAAAACTGGGATGACGGCAAGGATAGCCAGAACGTCAAGAAACGAGCCTTTGTGCACGTTTCGTGATGTGTAATTATATACTAGGTATATCTATGTACAAGGCAGGATAGTAGAGAAAACACGGATATGGAAGCAATTACATGCCATGTCTAGTGAAGCTACCTAAAGGGGCTTCAATTTATTTCATTTAAACCGGATAACCCTCCAGCAGCTAAGTTACCTAACTACCTACATACTCGAGCTAGGTTAAGGTTAGGGGTTCTATATGCTTACCTGGTTAGTACACTAGATATACCAGACCTACCCCACCCCCGCATACTTTCGGTAATAGAATACACTAGCGCCCGTTTTAGTCTATCGATTACCGTCTGCCAAGGTCGCGAGTAGCTTACCTCGGCACCTCCATCCAACGTCACTTATTTACTTTCCCTTAGGCCCTCGACCTACCCAGCAACACCAGCTTCACCTTACAGCACCAAACACAAAGTCATTGCAACACGGAGATGGCGGTTTTTGCCACGAAATCAATTGGCTCACGGAATATACGGTAACCCCTGAAGCACTCACACCCGACATACCCCTTCTTACCTACACACCCTCTCGTCAATTCTCTCCAGGGACCTTAGCCATCGTTAGGTAGTTGTAGTAGATCGCAGTCATGGCTGGTCGGGTGAGGCATCCCATCGACACGAAGGCCCTCGAGCGCTACATCAGTGAGAATGTGCCCGAGATCCAGATCCCATTGGATGTGAAGCAGGTACGTCCAAACATATTCCTCCCAGCCTTCTCCTACCTACCCAGCAGCGCCCCCTCTGGCTGCTACCCATAACTTAAAAAGGGGGTATCTCCCTTCCCCTTTATATCTTCGAGAAAAATCCGTAGAAGCATTCCCTCCCAAAAAACCACTCCCTAACCTTCCCCTCTTATATTTCTAGTTCGGCTTCGGACAGTCCAACCCGACGTACCAGCTCACGGCGGCCGACGGGCAACGGTACGTGCTGCGCAAGAAGCCCCCCGGCAAGCTCCTCTCCAAGGCGGCCCATAAGGTCGAGCGTGAGTATCGGATCATCGCGGCACTCTCGCGCCACGGCACCGGCGTGCCCGTGCCCCGCGCCCTCTGCCTCTGCGAGGACCCGTCCGTGGTAGGCACCCCCTTCTACATCATGTCCTTCGTGGGGGGGCGCATCATCGAGGATCCGGCCATGCCGGGGGTCTCGTCCCCGGACGAGCGCGCCGCCCTCTGGCACGCCGCCGTCTCCACCCTCGCGCGCCTGCACGCCGTCGACCCGGAAGCCGTGGGCCTGGGCTCGTTTGGAGGAGGAGGAGGAGGAGGAGGAGGAGGAGTGGGAGAACACCAGAAAAAGGGGGGTTTCTACGCGCGTCAGCTGCGCACGTGGCGCGGGATATGCGACGCGCAGGCGGCAACGCGGGACGCCGACACGGGGGCGCCCGTGGGCCCGCTGCCGCACTTCGAGCCGCTGCTCGAGTTCTTCGGGGACGCGGCACGGCGGCCGCGCGACCGCGCCGCCTTGATCCACGGCGACTACAAGATCGACAACCTCGTGTTCCACGCGACGGAGCCGCGCGTCGTCGGCATCCTCGACTGGGAGATGAGCACCGTGGGCCACCCGCTCTCGGACCTGGCGAACCTGATGCAGCCCTTCTACAGCGCTGAGATGCTCACCTGGGGCGAGGAGGCGGCCGGCGGCCATGGTGGTGGTAATGCCAGCAGCAGCACATCCATAATCACGCACCCGGGCTTCCTGCCCGGCGCCACGCCCGGCCTGCCCGATGCGGACACAGTGCTGCGCTGGTACGCCGAGGCAGCCGGGACCTGGGACCCGCGGCCCGAGATGGGCTGGGCCGTGGCCTTCAGCACGTTCCGCCTCTCGGCCATCTGCCAGGGCATCGCCGCGCGGGTCGCCGCGCGCCAGGCCAGCAGCGAGAGCGCCCGCCGCCACGCCGAGGCCATGTTCCCCCTCGCCGAGCTCGCCTGGGTGCTGGTGCGGAGGGAGAAGGATAAGGCTAGGGACGAGGACAAGCGGAAGCTAGTACCACTGGATGAGGGTGGAGGAGGAGGAGGAGAAAAGGGGGTGCCGGTGCCGGTGCCGACAGCCGTGGCGAAATTGTGATCCTATCCCGAATTGCGAGAAGAAGAAAAGAAAAGAAAAACCTCCTTTCTCCCTTCCCTCTCCTTCCCCCCTTTTTGGTGTGATGACAATGACGATGATGATGATGAGATTTTGAAAATTCCCAAAATGAACCTGGCCCGTAGAAATCACTTTTTTGGATACGAACGAAAAAAGGGGAAAATAAACCCCCCCGCCCCCATCTTGAGTACCTAGGTAAGGTAAGTACTTAGGTAGCATTAAGTAATAAAACGAATGGTGGTGAATCACGTGTTTCTCTCTTTTTAGGAGGGGATTTGAAGAAAAGAAAAGAAAACCCCTGGGTTGCCATCAGAACAAGGAAAGAAAAAAAAAAGCTAAGTTACCTATCTAAGGTTTGTCATGAAAGACAAAGAGTCTAGATTTGTGTTCTCATGGTTTTAAATTCATATTTCTTTTTTGCTTCTCCCCCGAATGCTAGCGGTATGTGATAGTGGTAAGTGGTTAAATTGTTATTACCTACCTACTTACTAGTATCAAGTCCCTTAAGTACCTCCCTACCTATGTACCTACCTACATTGTATCACAATTTAATGGGGTGATAAACCAAGGAACAGGGAGACACACACACCGGATGAGTGAGTTAAGATTATTGCTAATTCCCCTCCCAAAGTGAGCTAACCTACCTACCTAGCTAGCCCCAAGCATATACCTACCTACCTAGTGTGTATAAACACCATACCTGCAACCCAATCCCATGTCTGGTAAGAAGAAGCTTCATAATACCAGCACCCACCCACCCCATTCTCCCGGAAATAAGAATCAATCTATTCGTAATGTTAGGTTGCCTGAAAAACCAGCCAGATATCATGACATGTCGTGCATTGTGGCCACACTTACTAGTAGGGAAAGTAAGCCATCTAATATGAGCAAGCCGCACCCACCCGCGTATGCCGTCCTAGGTTAGGAATGTGAACCCCCGAGATTGAGAAATGGGAGCAATAATAGGGGGCGGCACAGAGATAGAGGGATATTGCGCAGGCTTAGATACAGGCAATTAACAAACTTATAGAAATCTCTTAATACAAGCTCTAAACATGTATTGTGGAAAACTGCCTGTCAGAGAGCTGACAAGCGTCACATGGTAACAGAGAAATGAATAAGTAGCTGGGTAAGTAGGTTATGTGTACTGCACGAACAAATGCATGGCGCTCAATTATGATCTCTACTGTGCCTATCTGCTTAGAAAACCAATCCAGCGCTCAGCATCGGTCGTTTGTTGATATGGGATCAGCTAGAGGAGCTCCATATTGCCTCACCCAATGTAACTTCCTCCGCGTTTAGGAAGGACAACCCCCGTCACCCCTAGGTTCCGTGCATTCGGAAAAGAAGAGGAGATATTCCAAACGACCTTGAAAATTGTTGTTTCCCGAGAACGTGTCGTTTGACATGTGTGCGTGGTGAGGCGGGAGGTGGTCGAGGAAAATAGAATAAAAGAACTCCAGCACTTTGCGTCCCCTATCACGGAATCCCCTTCCTCAACTTGCAAACTCCAAACGCCTAGCAGAACCCCGTGTTGCCAGTAAAAATGAGCCGGATAAAAAAGAACCGCCCTCAAACCAGTCTCGCATAATGGGGAAGAATCAGATGCCGTAAGTGCGTGGGGAATAGAAATCAAATGCTGCCGTCTATAGAAGTTCAGCCTAGAGAATGAAAGAAAAAAAATCGGCGCATAAGAAAAAGAGAGAAAAGTGCCATGCAGAACCCATAAACTCATCACATTCGTTTGCTGTCATGATGCTAGAGCGGAATATGTCTTTACCAAACTCGGTTCCGAGTTGCGCCGCCGTTCCCCTGGTGGTTTTGGCCATCGTGCTTGCCGTCTACCTTGTAGTCGCAATTGTTGCTCCCTTCCCACCAAGGGAGGTTCCTAGAACTGTTGATGGGATGCCGGATGGTTAGGGTTGGCATCATCTGAATTAGCCATATATATATCCGGTCCTCCAATTGTAGGGGACAAAGGTGGCATATACTGCGAACGTTGTGATCGCATTTGAGGCAATGTTAATGGATATTCGTCATGTATCGCATTTGGACTCGAGGGGTTCAACGGATTCAGATAAGCATCAGAACCACCCATTGCCGAGTGGAGTGCAAAAGGCGGAGGGCCATTTGCATCAAATGGTGCCGTTGCTGAATTCCGATGGTGGTTCGTAACCGGTCTGTTAAACCAGGGGTACTATGTGATCAGTTGTTAGCGATATTTACCTTTTACCCACAACCTATAGCCTCGAATATTTGAAAACGAGAGATGGTAAAACAAACCGGGTTCTGAGCTTGGTGGCTTCCCTGATTGCTGGTAGGAGACATGTTAAACGAGTTTGTACGGCCAGATGGAGGAGAGCCGCGCAAACTTCCATGACGAGCCCGAGTTCGTCGTCGGCTGTCATTGAACTCATTAGGAGGAGAACGACGCTCCGGAGCCGCATGCCAACCCGGAGCACGAGAGCCATATAAATAAGTGCCCTCTACCCTTCTCGCAGTCGAAGTGTCTCCCGAACCACCAAATCCGAATTCTGAGAAGGGGCTATGATGACTATCAGCATAGTATAGACTGGCGTGTGGGGGCATACTGGAATCTACCTGGAAGTAAGTGGTGGCATGCTATTAAGCATGGTGCTTGTGGGCCGACCAGGGGGAGAAGTCGCATCGTTGCGTTCACGTTCGCGAGACTGTGCCTGCCGGGCAGCTTGTGCCTGTTGCAACTGTTGTATCTGGAGGTGGTGCTGGCGCATAAACCGGAAAACGTTGTGTGTGGTCATGGTCCGATACTGCGGCTCCGATGGGACTTTATCCCTACAGTAAGGGCAACTATCTGATTCTATGAACCATTTCTTAATGCAGTGGTCACCAAACACGTGCTTGCACTTGGGCAGCCTCAAAGGCGCCTCGTTGATGCCCTCCGGGTTCTCGACGCCAAAGTCATTATAGCAGATAACACACGCTAAGTCGGTTAGCGATTTGGTGGCAAACCTTGAAGTAAGTATAAGTTCACTCACTTCTCTCATTTTCCGGGAGCTCTGATATATTGACGCTCTGAAGAGAGGCAATAGCCTTTTTCGAAGCGACTCGTCTCCCCGAGACTGCACCTCGAAGAAGCTGTTGCTCCCGTAGACGGTCCTCTGTTACCTGCCCTGCCGACACTGCTTCTGCAACCGAGTGGGTGCTAGAATCAGGATCTGTTAAGTCTTGATCATCGTCACTAGACCAATCAGATGCCGAAGACTGTAATCGTGGAAGGTTTCGTCGCATACGGCTAGTAGTGCTCCGTCGACTTTCCGTGGGGCTCACAACATCACTAGAGCCCTGTGGAGCGGATAAACCTGCTCATACCATCTCGTTAGAACTTATATAAATACATACAGCATTACATCCCTAACCAGAACTTAGACACACCTGATTGAGAATTTCCACTCTCGCCTGCTGACCGAGCCTGCATGTTTGCCTCAGGCCGCGAAAACGATGTAGACGGAACATTATCCTGGCGGAGATAATCAAGAGGGCTGAACTGGTCCGTGGTTTGCTGAGCAGGGGTAGTGTTCTCTGTGGACATGGCTGATGGCCGGATCGACTGGGTCAGCGTCTGATGAGACACCGGATTCACTCCAGGCAAGCTACTGCCTGTTCTTTGGATATGGCCACGATGCAACGCCATATTGGGCGCTCCAGCCGGCACTTGGCCCGAATTTGCGTGGTTCCCATGGATGTGCTGTGCGGGTGCTGTGCTTCCCATCCTAGGCAATGCCGGCATCGGAGGACGGTAGTGGTAGGGTGGTGTATGAAGACGATAGGTCTCAGCTTCCGCCAGCAGCGAAAATGGGGACTGGTTCGTGTGGTTTGCCTGAGGCAGGCCGGGAGCAGACGACGCCTGGAATGGATCTTGCGAAGCCTGGTCTGCTCGGTGGGAGGGCTGGTCTGTACGAAGAGGATGCCATGCACGCTGGGGCTGTTGCTGCGCACGCCACCTATGTCGGTAGGTGGTGTTCCCATGGACAGGATCGTAATGATGGGTACCCCGGGTTGGCGAGTTCAGTAGTGACTGCGGGTCAGCAGCAGAACGCAAGGCCGGACAATGGGTATAGGCGCCATTCTCGAGGGAGGCAGCGTTGTTCAAGTTGGACTGATGGTGGTGCATCATGAAATCCATAGCAGCGGGATCCATGGTGGCAGTATTAAACTCTGGAGAGTGGCGGCCTGGATTAGAGGCCGTCACTCCCGCCGGTATACTTGACGACGATGATATGGGTGAATGGGCATGCAAATGCAGGAGTGTTGGCTCGGAGGGCGAGGATGAGGGGTTGCGATGCTGGTCCAGCAAGAGCCAGTCCTATGATGCCCGTTGCATGGAGGGGTTTTGTGAATGCCCGAGTATTTCTCAACGGTAGCTGGTCCGACGCCGAGGGGAGGGGGGGAACGAGGGTGCGAGGGTAAAAAAAAAGAACCCAGACAAATAATGAATATAGAAAAAGAGCAAGGCTCTTTCTCTTGTTTTGTTTTGGTTTTTTTTTCTTGGGGAGATTTTATGGTCGACGAAACAACCAAAGGGAGAGAGGAAGATGTGGGTGGCAGTGTTGGGAGGAGGAGAAGAAGGAGTGGTTGTTGGTGGTATGTGTAGGAGTGGTGATGGTGGTGAAGGTGGTGGGTGGAGGGGAGAGATGATGGAAGTATGTAATTGGAGGTATTGGCGGTACCCAGTTAGTGGTGGTGATAGGTAGTAACTGCTAATTATTCACGGACAGTTTGCGTGCCAAGGTGGTGTTAATCGGACACCAGGAAGTACTGTAGGTAGGTAGGTAAGTAAGCCCACAAGCCCACGGGTCGGGGGGTATCCAAGTTCCAGCGCTAGCCCGACTGATTAATTGACAATCAATCACACCCGCTTGCTGCTTGCTTGTCGCAGAGCAAGACGAGGGTTGAAATACGGAACCCGGGAATTGAAACGATAAAACAAAATCAAAGTCTGCGATCGATACTGGAATATCCTTGTTCTTTCTCTTTTCTTTTTTTTTCTTTCTTTCCCCTGTTTCTCTCGCTCCCTTTCCCTTTCCCTTTCTTCCACTTTTTTTAGGTCCTTTTTTTTTTTTTTTTTTTTTTTTGCTTTTCGAAGTCTCCTAGATTGGAATCGTGTGCCCGTGTCCGTGTGTACGCTATTGTGTATCACTGGTGGACAGTGATAACAGGTTTGAAGTGAGGTGAGGTGGGTTTATGTAGAAAAGAGAAATTGTTTAATTACTATTCCGCTTGAGAGGGCAGACTGGCCATCGACAGCATCGTAGGTAATGGTGTTGTGCTGGTGGTAAATGTTGCAGACTTGATGACCTGGTCAGACCTGGCGACGTTTCGGACCAAAAGGGAGGGGAGAGTTGAAGGAAAGAGAAGTTGGGAAAGGAGAAGGGGAAAAGGAAAAGAAGAAGGAGAAAGAGAGAAAGAGGTAGGCGAGAAGCAATGCAAGGAAAGATCGTATGTGCATATAATCATAGCCGCCACCACTGCCTATTACCTCCTACTTCCACTGACAAGACCTAACTTGAAGTTACCTACTACTTACAACATTACAACCACAAGGACTAAATACTACATGCAATGCCAATGCCAGCTTACATACATTGAAGTTCATTTTTACCCTGGTTTAGGTACTTAGCAACCTACATATCTTTACCTTGCATTAGGTTAGTGACATGACATGTATTTATTGTACATCAAATACCTACCTACACACAACTCATAGCTTACACATACCAGACCTACCAGGCGTTTATCTACCTACTGTACCCTACCTACATGTGGGTAGGTACCTAGCTTGAGGTATGTAGGTAGGTAGTTACAGTAATAACGGGTTGCATATCCCAAGGCCAGGGCCAGGCTTACTCTAGCTCCTAATATATTGTTAGGCCGTAAGAAGGAGAGGATAATTTCCAAAGGAAGAGGAAAGGAGCAAGAGGAGGATCTGCTCAACCTCGTCCGTCCTGACATCAGACCCATGATGTATAATTACTACTACCTATTAGCTTGCTAGTCAGGGTGGAGGAGGAGGGGATGGACGGGATAGCTCTGGACGTAGCTACGCAGGCTACGGTAGAAAAGGCGCAATGCAGTGTTAGGCGAATTACATCAACCCATTGATGTATTGTATTATATTAGTTTAGGTAGGCTAGGTCGGTAGGTAACCTAGTGTATATTGATAATTCGTAGAGAAGCGATATGCTGTCAAGGAAAAAGAGCATTTCTACCTCCTTATCGTCATTATCGCCATTATCGCCATTGTCATGATCAGGTATTGTGCGAGGAAATATGTAGCCTGGTCCGCACACTTGCCTTATTGAGCCATCATCTTGTTGTCATGATGTGCGTATGGCGGAAAGTTCGGCTATTTGGTTGGTGCATTGTCAATCCGAAGGACCAGAGAGAGTTGTATTCATCGGTAGATATGTTGGTATCGATGCATGTATGTCTGGTACATTACATACCTGGTATTAGTAGTTGAGGTTAGAAGACAAGAAGACAGGTCCAACTTAGTACACAGTTAGGTTAGGTACTAATCTGTGCCTACTAATGTAGTCATTAGGCGGTCCAATTCGCCAAAGGAGAACAAAAAAAAACCACCCCTCACCCCTCCAAAAGGAAAAAGAGTGCCCCGCTCCGACTTTGCCGCTCCATTTGCTGCTGCTGCTGCTGCTGCTGCATCTCCATAGGTAGCCCTTTTTGGAGCCTTCTCCTCTTCAACCCCCCTCCCAAACTTCTAACTCCAAACTCCAAACTCCAACCGAAACAAAGGAAGGCGGGAGAGGATGCCTTTGCTGCTTATGGCAAATTATACCAGACCTACCAGACATTAAACAAGGTCAGATACAACATTGAACCATCCATAAACCTAACATTTGATACATACCTAAGGTATAATATAACCCTAGGTAATCCGTAGTAAAAGGACCTTCTTCGTCGTCCCCTGCGGCAAAGCGGCAGCCCTCCCAGCGCCTCACTGCAGCACCACCCAGAACCACCCAGCATCTAACAAACAGCCCGTGGTGGTCTGCCTGTCTCTCTGTAGTTGGTCTTGTGGCTCGATGCACAGGCTGCCTTGATTTCCGTCCACCATCCATCCCGCCTATAGTAGCTGCATTTGCAAAGTCCACCCTGCCACCAATTCCACCCGCCCAAGGTTGCCCCATCGGGAATTTGATTCATTCTTGTGGTCTTGTGGCTACGACAAACAAAAGAGCACGAAAGCCTTTTCGGTCAACATCCGCTTGCCATTGACGATGACTCAGTCCTCAGTTTAAAAAAGTCATTTCCGCCAACCCCTTCATCTCTAGCTCAACCCATCGGCAGGCAGCCAACACCTTGCGGTGCCCCCCAGTGCTAATAAAAAAGTAGACGACGAAGACGACAACGACGACGACAAAACAGTTTTTTTACCCCCCCCTCCCTCCTCTTCTTCCATTCTCAGTGTGTCTCTATCCCTCTCCCGCTTACACGGAAAGTGGGATAAAGAGAAAAAAAGAAAGTTGGAGCCGGGTCATTCATCGGCCATGACCACGACCATAATCATAACCGTGACCGTGACTGTGTCCGAGTCCGTGTCCGTGACCATGATGACCTCGCCTCCATCAGCTTTTCATACGGCCTTCCCAGATCAGCATGCCACACGGACACGCGGTCACTGCGCTAAAAGCAAACGGGTCCCAGCCCGGCTATTTCATAGACAGCATAAAGAAGGGCGATAAGACGTGTCTTTTCGGACCAGGACTGAAAAAAGGCAGATCACACACGCTGGCGGTCGCACATCTCTCATCAGTTGCCCGGCAAAGCCAACACAACATAGCGTCTGGAGCAGCCACGGAACAGCCAAGGTTCCTCCAATTGGCCGAGATCTGAGTCTCGAGGGTATGTGGTCACGAGCCTCCATTAAAGTCCCATATGTACTCAGGTCCTTCCCCTCCGCCATCCAAGGGCTGGGCCAATAATTCCGCCACCACACTGGATACTGCGCTTTTTTCATGTCTTTTTTTCTCATCCTCTTCTAATCGCTTTGTACCCTGTCCCGGACCGACCAAGAAAACCCGTATATGTGTGCCGCGTGTAGTCGGGGTGCTGAAAGCGAACACGAATTTATGTCAGATTGCCTACCTAGGTAGTCTAACCACATGCACATTGGCAAAACCAATAAGCATAAATAATGGCACCTAATCATCCAAGACCAAGGCGACGGGGAAACTAAAAAGGTTCGTTAGTCCATCAGGTGAGTATCAACCACGTCCACGGTAGAAACTTGCTTTCTTGGAGTGGCCCGGCCTACGAAGTCGTGGATAGTCTCTAGTCCACAGTGTTTCAATTTAAGGCGGCTTATCCTGGTGAGTTTTGATGTGCAACTCCAGATAGAGTCTCAGCAACAACAAGGTGTCGATGGA
Source organism: Biscogniauxia sp. FL1348 (assembly GCA_022544895.1). Classification (NCBI taxonomy): domain Eukaryota; kingdom Fungi; phylum Ascomycota; class Sordariomycetes; order Xylariales; family Xylariaceae; genus Biscogniauxia; species Biscogniauxia sp. FL1348. Next base: position 222,033 of record JAJNNV010000027.1, read on the forward strand.
GGGGCGCACGTGGAGTAACGTGCTTTTCTTATTATTTTCTTCTTCTTTTCTTTTTCATCTTTTTTCTTTTTTTTTCTTTTTTAAAAAGACTTATATTCCATGTTCAGGCTTAATACCTAGGTTAGCCCCTCCCCCACGGCGATATCCACCAACGCAAACTCTTTCCTCTGCATCGGCTATTGTATCACCTAGGTGCACGCCTTGGCTGCCTTGTTTAAAATAAAAAGAAACCCAGAAAGGCAGGCGAGCAGAAAAATATGTACTCCGTAAGGAAAACCTAAACAAGCAACCAACAACATTGAAATGTTTCACTACATGGCGGTGGGAGAAATCGGTTAACTAGACCCTTGGACTTTCGTCCCTGTCCCCGTCTGGCCGTCAGCTTCGGATGTCCACCTGCGTCACCAGTGCCATACGGGAAGTGAAGGTATATCTTATCATCATTTACACGGGGACCTACAAATTCCCAAGTTGGCTCCAAGCCCCACTCTTTGGGTTTCCCTTGTCGTTCTTGGTAGGCGGACACAGATTCCGCAACTCCTATTGGTCACTGCTGACAGGATCAACCCAGCACTTACCGGGATGACATGCCAACAGGTGACTGACGAAATACTTAAATATTGATGAATATCATCATGTTTTCTCCATTGAACAAATACCAGAACTCGCAGGACACCTGACAGACTCATCTATCGGCCGCAAATGGTACCTTACTCTAAAAAGGGGAGGGGAGGGAAGGGTTTGGGGGAGAAAGAGAAGAAGAACTTTCGTTCGGCTCCATGTTCCATGTTCCACATATCACCGACGTGGGTCGACATGGCATGGATTCAGACAATTAACGAACGGATGACTACCTACCTACGTGTTGAAGCTGGAGTACTGCCATCAAGGGGGTTCTGGATTTGATTGATTTACCCCTCCCAACCTCCCCCGGCCAACTACTATTACCTATCTACACTACATCAACCTACATACTTACCTACCTACCTAACCTACCTACTTACCATCTACAGGCAGTCAGAAGTCCATCACCATTCCTGACCCTGCCGAATAGCGCCGAGGAATCATATCCTGACGAGGGGCATTAAATAAATAAAAATATCCGGACCGCACGTACCGACAAGACTCGACTATCACTTTTATGTTTCTTCGATTCGTTCAGGAGACGTTTGGTCACACGCACGTAGCCAAACCATCAATAGTGCATCGTCTTAGCTCCGCTCAACATTACATCCGTCACCGACATCCCTGAATCAAACTCACCAAGTCTCGTCATATGATGTCGCTGCTATCTTCCCACGTACTGCATCGCCCGAGTCTCCGTCTCTTCCAAACCCCCTAGCCTGGGTCACTCTTGGAAATTGTTGGTTGTACCCAATTACCTACCTATCTAGGTCCATGATTATCCTATCCCTAATCCCCTAATCCCCATCCTCATCCCTCATCCTCCCCTCCCCCCACTCGCTGCTACTTTATTACCTAGCGCGCACCGTCTTTGACTCGCGGGCTGTTACTGTCATCAACTCCCTCGACTTTGTATCACCAGTCCAGTCCGTCAGCTTGCCAGATTAAGATCCGTCTAAGGAATTACTCTCAGCAAAGACTTTCGGCCGACGCTTATATCTCTCCCCTAAGTGGACTCGAATTCCGTGCTCGCATGTACGGAAATAATGAACCACATCGTTAACCCCACTGAAACATCGCGAGTTAGTTTCTGCAGCATGTTGCCGATCCATAGCCTTCAACCTTCTCCTCCCCCCGTCTCTGCACTACTTATTCACCCATGGCAGGTCGCATGGCGCGAGGGCAGGGTTTTCCGTTGGCACAGAGTTCCTCGTCTAAGTATGGTTTAGGTGTTTGCGAGGCCGCTCCATTCCTACGCCCGCCGGGGCATCAAAACCCAACTCTACTGTCGCATTGTCCCCGAAGCCCTCCAATGGACAGGAAACTCCTGGAGACTCCGCCTTTGCCCATTGCCCTCGGGCTACGCCCCGATTTCGCTCTGCAGTAGAAAATTACTGCCGGTCCACAAGGCTCCCGCAGAATTTTATGATTGTCATTATTGATACGGCCACTCGCTTCTTTACCAAGGTAGAGTTTGCCGGTCTAGAGTGGTGATGATTGCTAGGATCGGGAGGGAAGACGATATCTATTGCATGAGCCTGGCGAAAGTGCATATTCCGGTGGGATCAATCTCTTTATTTCATTCTCACATCCGGCGAGCGATACGACAAGAGTTTCCGAGGGTTGGAGTCAACCACCGGCCAAGTCTATTGCTTTTAGCAAACTTTGCTGTCCGGGTCGGATTCTAGGATCTCTCGCCTATTAGCCTCTCCAGGACTCCTCTGTGGTCAAGACAAGCCAAACACACAAGTATTGTCTCCGTCATTACATGTAGATGAGGCGAACCGGTTATGGACAGTGCAAGATCACATGATTACTACTGATCCATCCGTGCCTTATGTATCCCATTAGTACAGGAGCAGCAGCAGCAGCAGCAAGCCTCTCAGGACAAAAACCAGCGTTTCACTCGCTAACAATTCCGAAAATATTTACGACACTCGGGTTTATAAAGCGTTCCAATAAGCTCAAAGACCCGTTGGCTATCTAGAGAAATTGGCTGGGAAGGTGGCGCAGCCTCGATTCCTTGGCATGGTTGTCCTTCAAGGTTCTAGGAGTCTGGCCTGGCACGCCTAATATTTCGGTCCTACGAGGCAGATATGAGTAGTCGGAATTCGGACCAAAGAGGTGATAACTCACAGGGTCAATCGCCTGTAATATCTCCTTCTCCTGTTGGGTCCATCAACCAGGTTTAGTAGGCTTTTTACCAGCCTAATGGGAAGTATATCAACTTTTTCGTGCGTAGTAACTGCGTCAAGTTTAGCCCGGCTCAACTCTCCGTTGAGTAATGACCTGAAATCATATTTGGCCCTCTATGATGCCATCTTCTGCTGCGTACGAGCTAATCACACTAGGCTAACCGCCCCAGTGTTATAGGTAACGGTCTCCGAGACTGACCACCTGTTCTTTGTGGAGGGCGACAAGACACCACCATGGTCAGATATCATGTGATGAAGAGGTCGCCTGAACGCCGCGTTGTTACAGGACAAAATCAATAGGGCTAGGGGAACGTGGCTCGCACAACCGCCATAACGGCTAAGATTTTCTCTCACTGTGAACCGTTAAGCTCCTCTCAGCAGCTGAAATGCCTCTCACTGGGAGATTTTGCCAAGCAAAAGTCATAGGCCAGACTACCTTGGTAACTACCAAAGATGGCGACGAAAGGCCCCGTAACAAGTTCCTGTTCCTCGAAATTTGGGTAACCCTCGAATCAAAATGGCCTGACGGTGTTACTCATGTGGTTCGTTCTTGGGAATTACGATAAGAGGGACCGGACCTGAAAGGATACATCACGTGGCTCTCACAACAGGTCGCAAGCATCAAGAACAGGCAAAAGGAAATATTAAAAATTCAAAAATTCATAAGAGCTTGGATAAAGATCATTCGTTGTGGAGACTCCAGACCGAAAATTACCGATATTTATTTTGCCTGGGCCTGGAGAATAGAAGGAAATACGAGAGAGTCACTGCCAGTACACCCTCGCAATTCCCTCTATCATGGGACCCTAGTGTGCCTCGCGAGGGGCTATAACTCTGTGAAGCAGAGTCGCCAATGTTAGCAGGATCTCGGGTCCGTAGGTGGACAACTCCCTAGGTACAATCGCGGGGACCAGGTATCTATTAGAGAGCGAAGGTATATGCCGAAACCCGCGCTCTATCGACCGGCCATTTTCGGGCCTTTGAGGAGGTCCCGGGATCGTGTCTAATACCTAGGTATATTATCTTTCTATTCGTGGAGTGGATAGTCCTTACACTACCGGGTCTCGCTCCATTGCCGCCATCATCCTGCCTTGCCGCAGGACCAATAACGACCACCCGAGCCCTCGCTGGTTTATATATAGGTGTGTGTGTGTGTGTGTGTGTGTGAATCTACCCGTCACCGTATGTGTCAGCTCATAATGACCTCTCGGGAGCCCTCTACTCGCCACACGGCATTGAGGTTCATTCACATACATTTTCTCAGGCGTCTCATATGTAGGATGGGAGCTTGCTGAATATATACGGCTGTTCCAGCTGGTAGTGTAGTGATATTATAGTAGAACGTCATCCGGTCCAGCCTGCTTTGCGTCACGGCAACACCGGTCTCCTTCCCCCTTCCCCACAAAGTCTCGGTTCAGGAAGAATATCCCACACGCAAAAGCTTATCCCCTTTGCGTTGCTAGGAAGGGAGGACGCCTCCCTAACCCCTACTACTAGTGACGGATGCGGCTGTAGATGCAGTCCTTTGATCATGGCATTGTGGACCGAATATAGGGGCATAGAGTTTAGCTGTGCGTACTGAACCCGGACCGGAGCTGAGGCCGGTACGTATTAAGAGATTGGGGAGGCGGGTGCTTTGGTAATGCGATAGTGCCACCCTCCTCCTTTTCTCCGGATTCCCTATTTTACGGGAGGGCCGGCTGAATGCGATGGAAGTTTTCGGGGGGGGGGGGGGGGGGGGGGGGAGGGGGGGTTAAAGTCCTACGCAAAGGAGTGGCCTCGAAGCGATGGCTGGATGCTTCCATAAGTCAATACGTTTCTGGATGTCAATATATTAGTAGGTTAATTTTTCTCTTTGGTGAGAACGACAATGATCGCGATGAATATGCTTGGTAGATTTTTAGTTTAACGTGCATATTAAGAGAACATGAAGCAAAGGGAATAGGTAGTGCCTTAATAAACACTTGAGTTGTTTTTTATATAGGAGAGTGGTCCAGACGCAAGATGGTTTTAAGCATGTTACCTCTCTTTCTTAAGACAAGAAATAGAGGACATTCGCTCATGTTGTCCCTTTCTAGACTTCTCAACGAAAGATGGGGCATATCATAGTATCGCAGAGGAGTAAATATCAGGTTTCTCGGCACTGTCAATATAAATAATTAAATCAGCATATAGACTAGAGATGGCTGCCAATTAGAATAAACACATCAAGAAAGTCCTATCCAATATGTCGCTCTAGGTTTATAATCTCGGTTGCCACTATACAGCAAAATGGTTAACCGATGTGATGCTAGGCAGCTTATCCTAATCATATCCTGTATTGTATAAGTAGCTATATTATAGGTCTATATCATTGGAATAGTCTGGTGTGTGTGTTCTTGTAACCTTTTTATACCTGGCGGACTAACACAATCTTACGACCTCTTTTCTGCCCCCTTTCCCCCCTTTAAATCTAGCTTGAGGTACCTTTACTACCAACTTACTCGCACACCTTAACTCAGACTATCTCTTCAGCCAATTAATACCACCATTCAAAGCCATAGAAACGCAAAAACCAATATCAATAAGCAAGTAAACCAAAGTCCCCTTTCCACGTCTATCCTTAATGCCCCGCCTCCCCCTTTTTTTCTCTAGAGGGGGAGGAAGGTTGGATCAACCCACGCACTCAAGCAAAGTTCTTGGGTATGGGTATTAATAGCGCGATAGAAGGAAGAATCTGTCACATACGACCATAGGACTCAGAATACTCGGCATCCCGTCCGCTCTGCCCTAGATAAGCTGGGTACCGCCAGATTAGTAGTTGGGTCGGTGACGACCAGCGAATCCCTGGTGTTGTATGTTTTTTTTCCCCTTCTTTTTCTTCCTTGGTCGTTTCAAATCCATCTTGTCGTTATCTCTCTCTCTGCCTCTTTTTATCACAGTATACCTCTACGCGGTAATTTATTTCCTTGCGTGCTGTCGGGGTAGCGCGCAGGCCGCCCGGTCGACGGATCCCCATTTGATGCGTCGCCGACTAGCCGGCACGGGGAGTAGTGTATGTGTGTTTAAAGGTGAAATGTCGTAAAAGGGTTTCTTGGGATAGCCACCGCTTCTAGCTTGTTTTTTGGTTTGGTTTGGTTTGACCTGTTCAGCTAGGTAGATATCTATCTTGGAATGATATATGGGGTGGGACTTTGCTATGCGATGAGGAGAAGTAAAGTATGTTGTTCTATTACTTCATATTGATAACTGCTATACATAGGTATATGGGTAAATAATATGTAAGTAGTTATTTTTTATTATTTTCTACTTTTTAAATGGGAAACGGTTTTTTATATAAGCTACCTACGTCGTTGTTTACTTTTGCCAGCTAGGCTAAGTTTCCATCCACAAAATACCTTCCTAGGTACTGGGGAAAGCTGGTACTCGGGGTTGTGATGAGATTAATGGGAGGAAGTAGAGAGAGAGAGGGAAGAGAACATAAGAGCCGTATTGTAATTCACTTCATACATGCCCAACTGGGACCTTTTTTCATCAACGTGCTTTTTACCAATCATCTATGCTCACACAACAAGGCGAGCACTGGTTCCCACCTCTGCGAGGTAAGTAGGCTCTGTAATAGGTCGAGTAGGTTTATATAATATATGGTAAAAGTAAGATAATGATAAACGGCCAACGTCGTAGATTATCTATTACATGTGGTTTATCGGTTTCCCTCCCCTCCCCCCTTTTCCCCCCATTTACGCTGGCTCGGTAATTGCACCGACGGAAAGCCAGTGACTAGGCAAGTACAGATATAGTTAACGATGGCTAAGTAGAGCTTCGGAAGTAGAGTTGGATATTTCATAATCTAGGTTAGACAAGTTCGACTTTTTCTCGGGAGGAGAGGCTAAGGATTGGGTGTAATGAAGTAAACCCCCCTCCCCCTCTTTCCCGCTTGAGTACGATATATCAACATATATCTCTATGCCCAGAAAAAGAAAAGCCTCCTGAATTTACTCAGATAAGCCCGTAATGTCCTCACTGTCCAGCCCTGGGTCTAATATACCTAGATAGATATCTCGTCAGACTACCTAGGCGAGCGAGCTAGGTGAAGCCCGGTTGGAAGTTAGTAGGTAGATAAACTTACACACCCCTATAGGCTATCCATTGGCAAGGAAAAATCACCTAACCTAGGTAACTCAAACTCCACGTTGTCAAGCCGTGAGGGGAGGGGGGCCGTGAAACCAAACCTCTCTAACCTAGCGCATTGAAGCGCTTAACACCGAACGGATATGTGCGAGGGGTGCACGTCTGTCTGTCTGTATGTACGTGGTATATACAATACGGCCGCTCGGTAGACCCCCCCCCCCCCCCCCCCCCCCTCTTCCTTTCTTCTTACCCGGTAGTTTGAAGTATCTAGCATGAGCCAGGTGGTGATGGCCAGGGTAATGGTTCGTTCGTTTCAGGAGCTAGCTAGGTAGCCTACTGTCTGTACATCCGTTCCAGGGGTCGATACTACTAACCTACCGGTGTATATTGCCCTGGGATATCTATCTGTGTCTACCGAGTAGGCGGGTAAGTTTTCGGCGATGACGCCCGGCCGGGGGGGGGGGAGGGAAGGTTCGTACCGGATTGCGGGAATATTTTGTCCCGCCTCAGGGTGGTAAGTAGGACGACAGAATCCCATCCCTATGTCAATGTGAGGGCTATAAAGTAGACCACGGGCAGTCGTGAGGGGTTCGGTAGGTAGTTTTAAATATCCCGGTTATATGGTTACTTCGTTCGCATTTACAATACACAACCGTATGCGCAAGCGTATATGCCGTTGTATATAGGCGTAGGTTAGGTACCTACCTAAGTACCTATAGATATCACCATCCATCCACCTACCTACCTACCTATATCCTGCTCATCTTTCCTCACCGTGTTCTATATAGTGAATCTTCCCCTCCTCCTCTCTTCTCATCACGTGTAAGCAGATATAGGTACACCACGGCACCCGTGTCCATGTATGTACCTACCTAGATATGTAGGTACAATCTAACTACCTACATATATCCACACCGCATGCTGCATCCGGAGCCCATTCTCACGGCGGCCAACCCGTGTGGCGGCTTGCCCGTCGTTTCAAATTTCTGACCTGCCCATTCACCGTACGTGATATCTAGGCATACACCACTGCTGCATTCATCAATCTTATGCGTATGTATATTTGTATGTGTATGTGAGGCACAGACTTGAATGGCAGAGAGACTTCTGAGAGGGAGAACGCGTACGTGAGATTATGTAGCATCATGCAGTGCATACCACGTTAGGTGACGAGGGACGGAAAGAGGGGGGGGGGGGGGGTTGTGGAGATTACGGCAAAGAAAAATACATCAAAGAGAGAAAGGAAAATAAATATTACGGGAGGCTCGGCTCAAATCTTTGCTGATGTCACACGAATACTAGCATAATAAACGCCGCGATGTGTTGGATACGGGATCGTGAAATGTTTCCATATTCGTATGTTCTTTTGTTGCTGGGGAAGGCGAGAAGTGCAAGAGACAATACCTAGTAATGCTTATTCCACTTATATATTCCCCTCTGACCCCAGGCCCTAAGTCCTAAGCGCGAGGCTTACCATGTCTACTTAGGTACGCAGTACATATCCTGTACGTGGGGAGAGATGATGAGAATTGCCTGTTCTAGGCTCAATCACGCGGCTGACAACCGAGCCTGTGTTAAGTCGTGACCATGTGTAGTAGTTACACATCCCTTGGTAATATGTCCACCGCTTTATCTTACGACCACTTCAAATAAGAAATAGGAAAGGTCCACCAATCTAACGTGTATTGAGTAACGGTCAATTCGTGGAGGGCTGTACATCTCTTCCCGATTCCCTACCCGCGTAGCCACGCCTTAACCATGCTCATTGTCCTCGCTGGTAGGTAGGGGTTGAGAACGGATCAAAGCCTAGTGGACAAGGCCATCACGTCTCAACATGATCTATCAGTTAATTCACTGCCGAAATCTGAATTTTAAGTTGATATGATGTGATCAACTGACACGAGAAGCGGGAGAAGGGGATGATGCTCTTCCACGCCCGGTGGCGTCAACGTAGTCATAATTCCGAGTTGTATGCATACGTCGCGCATAAGTATCCCGCGAGAGCACACCGAATAGGATATCTATCCCTAGGCGTATTCCCATGTATAGTGCACAATCTTTCGTTTCGGATTCCAAGTGCTGACGCTAAGAAAGAACCATGCTGCACGCGCGTGGCGATCTGCTGACGGGAGATGCCGTCCGTCTTTATACTTTGCTCGAACGGGGAATTACTGATCTCAAAATAATGACAGGGGAATCGGCCGATCCGCTTCACTTCTTGACGAGCTTGTACTTTCCACCGACTAACTCTAGCTCCCCCTCGGACACCTTCTCGTCGAGGAACTCCTGTAATTCTTCCTTGGTCCAAGGGAAGCCGTCAGCGATGAGCATCTTCATCATCATGAATATCTGAGCAAGCGGCATGACCGAACTGGAGTTTGTAAGCATGCCGACAATGAATTGCCAGTATACCATACGCTTCTCTTTCTCCTTCTCGCTGATGCCAGACTTAGCCTTGCGAGGCGTCGATGGCGTGTCAGCAGAAGCTCCAGCTGATGACGCGGCGCCGGCCCCAGATGATTCTTCGATATCTGACAACCGTTCGACAACAACATAGTGCCCGTCTGGAAGCTTACGTAGCACACGCTTCTTCTCCCAAAACCCGAGCGCCGCGGTGAGGAGATCCTCGTCCATCTCTAGCTTCATCCATAAGTCCTCGAAAGTCCAACTTGGGGTGTTCTCCTCGCTAAACGCGTCAATAACGGCAGCCTCGTAGGTGTGTACTTCTTCTACAACTGTCCGGTCTTCAAGTTCAAGCTCCACAGTCGCCTGGCCAAGGTGATTGAGCCACTTGATTTTGCGCGACGGCTTGAGATGCTCGAAAATGGTTTCGTACATCTTCTGCATATCTGCGACAGCCGCGGGTAACAGGAACCTCTCGTCTCCCACCTCGGGCCAGTATAGGCGCGATAGAATTCTTGCATGAATCGTCCAGTCTCGCTTCACCTTGTCGGGATGGTTGATAGCACCACGGTGGATAACATCGTCTAATCTTCTAGAATCTTGAATATCCTTGATCATGACATCGCATGCCTGAAGCAACGACTCCCCGAATCGCTTCTTTATCAGGTCCAGTACACCCTCCTCTTGCCTAAACGTGACTTGGTCGGAAAGTAGACGTTCCCCGATTATGGTTTGAAATTCCTTGATGAAGACCTCAGGGGAGCCTAAAGCACCAATCAGCATCCCAATGACATCCTCAGATCTACGTCGTTTGTAGTTAGCACCCGCGTCGACCGGAGGTGGAACCCAAGTCAAATCATCCCATTCTTCATCTTGACGCTCAGAACGGTATTGCTCCGGATCGTATGATAGCTCGACGAGCTCAACAAGCTTTGTCCGGCGGGCATCGGTGTTGACCTCTTTCGGGTTTGCTAGTAAGCCGGAAACAATGATGCGTACTGTATCTTCCCGTGTGCATAGGTAAAGCTGTAGCGAATATGCCACACGATCTAGCAAGACCCTTGAATGGTCCAGTCTATGAAACGTGCGAATCATAGCAATATACGTGCGGAGGATATCTAGCGTCGACCGTCCAGCGTGAAGTAGACGGTTCTGCAATGCTTCTGAGAAGGCGTCTGTGAGCTGTAGTCGTCTTTTAGGAGTGGTGACTGCGAAACGCAGGTCTTCGACACCACCTTCGCTGCTAGGCCAGTTAATAACAATGTCGAACAGCTCGTCGATGCGAAGAGCGGCGAGCCGGCCGACCGCGATCTCTTTCCACTTTTCCACGTCTGTCCAAGAGACCTGAACAGTGCCCAGTGTCACAGTCACTTCGACTGCAAGTCGAGAATAGTGATTTTCGATCCAGTCAGAGAGTTCCCTGATACATCGCGGCTGGGCGGCTGGGTGACCTGGGATCAACCCCTTGACATCCATGTCGTTGTTCGGCTCCCACATTCCGGCAAATGATTCTCTCACGTATGCAACCATCATTCCGTCTAAAAGCTCCGCAAATAGGATCTGGAATCTTTCTCCTGCAAGCCCAACTTTACAGAGTGACTCGACGAGCTGCAGCAACTCTTTCCTGGCTCCCTCCACCCGGACTGGGTCTGGTGGTAGCCTCTTCCCTTTGGGCACTGGATGATTGGGGTCTTCCATCCCCAGGATGACCTTCATTGATTGTCCAAGTACAGTCCGCAATGCATACATCAGGGCACTAGACATCGAGTTCCCAACGGTGGCATGCAAGTCTCGACGGAACTTCGTGAGTGCGCTTTCTGCCAGTTCCCGTTCCATGGCCCGGGCGATCAGGGACAAGCCGTACAGATACTGTCGATGAGCAGCCTCTAGCGTCCGCATGCTACCGAATAGGACCTGAGTCTGGTCCGAGTAGCTATCACAGATGGCAAGGAGCGGGAGAACATGGCTCACAAAATGCTGCCGGACCTGCTGGATATGCCAAGCCAGAATGTCCTCGGTGCGAGTGGCCAGGGGCACACGGGAAGCCGGATTCAGCACATCGAGCAGAGCATCCTCCAACTCGCTGTTGCCGATGTCCTGCAAGTTGGGCAACGCCCCAAACGAGTCCTCAACCGTCACAGAGGCTGGCAGCGCGATACGCGAAGTGACGACGTGCCAGGACCGGTCGAAGCGGTCCTGGTCCGAGACAGACGGATTTTCCGTCGACGATGATGCTGCTCCCGCTGCCAAGGATGCTGCGCTCCTCGACTCTTTCCGCCTATGGGACCTCTTAGGTGGCAGGCGCTCGCTGGTTGGCTGGCTCTGCGCAGTCGAGCGCAGGGACGGCGTTGAGTACGGCGTAGGCTGCGAGCCGGTAGTCGGGAAAACAGACTGGATAGAGCGTCGCTTGCGCGAGTTCCATTTCGTATCTGCCGTCATCTTGCCCGCACCCCTCCCCTGTGCTGTGCTGTGCTGTGCCGGCTGCCTGTTGCCTGTTGTTGCTATTGTTGTTTTGTTTTGCTTTGCGCCTCACGAGACCCAGGTTAGTAGAATGGCTTAGACGGTCTGAGGCCCGCGACCTTGGTCCCCCATTCCCTGACCAGGTGAGAAACGAACTAAATTCTTTCACCCAGGGTCACAGACCCTTTTTGGAGGGGCAGTAAACGGTCAACTCCTGGTAGTGCCGTATAAATTTGGGAGAGCTGAGCTTGCTTTGCCGGAATCTCGTTGGTATCCGGCAAAAAATGGTGGTTGATGGGGAGAAGGGGCCGGGGGGCTGTTGAGGCAGGCGGTGAAGGCGCTTGCTCGCGGTTACACTGCCGCCTCAAGGCGCTTGGATTTGGGCGGGGAACGCGGCTAGTGCGTTTATCTGTACCTAGCTGGGCAGATATCTAGGTACTTAGATATACCCCGCCGTGGTTCTAGCACGGCTCGAACCTGCCGATTTACGAAACTTGCATCTTTGTACCTGTAAGTACACTTAATGTTCCACCTGCCTAGGACTCGCTCTCCGTCAGATCAGACACGGGCACAAGTACACTACCACACAAACACAGACATAGACACAGACACGCAATCAGTGAATCACGTTATCTTCACCTACCTAATTCGCAACCTCTTTTTCTTTTTTTATTTCTTTTTTTCTCTGTTTTTACTAGAATGGCGGCACAGGGCCGCAACAATACATATGACATTCCAGAAATACAATGGCCAAATTTAGATGTGCGCGGTCATCTGACACTAAAGCACTGGAGAGCCATGGTTATAGCGTACGTATCTCAGATGCCTGTACATACCTATCTTGTAATCGTATGCACGTTGATGTACCTAGGTAGGCGAACGACAAATAGAAAACGACCTTACCAGACAATAGTGCCCGAATGAGGTAAAAAGCGCCCTAACCCGAACCCTGGTTAGCGTCCTCGTTAGGTCGAGTGGGGGGAGAGAGAGGCAGGGACTCCCTGGCCAATCAACACAAGTTTCCCCGTCTTTTCGGGTTAATTAACAGGCATGTGGCATGTGGCAGAGTAGCTCTCCTCGTCCAAAGACGAAATAGTTCCTACCTAAGTAGCCACACCTGCATCGCATTGCGTCGGGATGGTCAGCCCAGCACCTGTGTTGTATCGACTCTGTACCGCAGAGTAGCCGGTGTTTTTGCTCTCCGTAGTAACACACAGATACGTCCATCTTGTCCAATTGGATGTTGTGCGCCAGAGCCTTTTGAGAGTCAGCAAGGCCCCCATATACGTATGCTGTGGTAAGACGATTTAGGGCTGACCCAAGCTGAACGAGCTGACGTTACGGTTACTTCTATGACTTAGGTTATATGAGAAAGTTCTTCTCCTCGCCTTGTCTTAGACCGGTGTGCATCACGTTGCCCCAACAATCGAGGGTACTTTTTTCTCGTAGGGGTGAGCATTGACGAAAAGCATGTCTGGAGATTGCACCCTCTGCGCAACAGAGAAGAAAAAGTCCGGGGTGTTGTATTGTGTGTGGTGTGAGGTATGAGGTGTGAGAGGTGTGTGTGCGTGTGTGTGTGTATGTGACATCCACCCAGAAGAGAAGAGAACAGAACAGAACAATAAAAAGAAAAAAGGAAAAGAAAAATGACAGAAGTGATGCAACCGACAGCAGTGTATATGCAGCAACGTTTGGGGGTTTCACTCCCCGGATCATCGGACTCTCAGCCGCGGTGTTCAGGTGTTCACGGTGTGCAGACCTCGAAACGTCGCTGGCTCGAGTGGCTGCTCAACCGGTGCGGTTTTTCTGCTTCTTCTCGTTGGCGAACATGCATATTCCATAGTAAGCGCACCATGCGGGCGTGTTTTGGTTGCATTCGGTTTGAGATTAACTATCGCTGGCCGGCCACGTTGTTGAGGAAGTGCAGATCACACACGTGCAGATAAGGGGTTTTGGAGAGTGGCAAACAGGGATCGTACATACTTGACCAGCCCTGGTTGAGGTCTGGCTCTTTTTATCGCTTGTCATGTGGTATTAGTATCGTTGCCTATAGTATAGGGAATCTGTTTTAACCTACATAACCTACCTACATATGTATGCAGCAGCGGGTCCAAGACCGGGGTGGGGGGTTCATTTCGCGGGGTTTCTCGTCGTTCACCTCTTTCGCTCGTTACCTCGTACGCCGGGGAAGGGAAGGTAAGGGAAGGGGATGTTTTAAGAAATAAAAAATAGAAATAAAAAGGGACCAAAAAGACCACGGGATTCGCGTCGAATAACTGCACCTACCTTTCCGAACCCACACTCCGAGATTCACTGTACGACGGACGGTGCGGCGCGGGAACTTGCCAGGGGGGAAGACGGAAATGATTATTCTTAACTCACCACGCGAGACTTTGCTGTCGAATCAGAGAAACAGGCGGGCAGCACGCCTACGGCACAGCAGAGGAGAAAGGGACAACGCAAGTACGACCAGGTGAGATCGACACCGGTCCTAGCCTCAAGTGCTCAAAGGCCAAGTGTGAGCGATGTATCGGTAGCATCGTCTCCAGTCTCCACGCTCAAGTCTGGTATAGTCTATGTCTGCACCTTGGCAATTCTACTCGGGACCGATCGCCTCCGGAGGGGGGGGTCGATCAATCGACGACAATTTCAGCATTTAATGATGCAACTTGAACGCCGCAAGGGGGGGGGGGGGGGGGGGGGGTCTCCAGTACGTTGAGGTAATATCATGCCGCGCTGTGTCGTACCATCCTAGTAAAGACACGAACAGCTCTGTCGCAATTTTAATTACTGTGTGTTCTGCATTTTATAGCCAAGGGAAGGCCATAGCAGATAAGGATTGTGATTGTACCTACGCAGTCGTCACAAGGTGTTGGTCTTTTGTCGCAATATATTCTCCGACCTCTGTCGGAGGAAGAGAGGCAAAAAAAAAGGGGGGGGTGGGTGAGGGCACTCGCCCAGGATCGGGATTTCGAGATTTTGCCATTCCCCGCCCAACCGGTTGAGCCCGACTCTTCGAGTAGCACGCGCCCGCAATCAGGCAAGGCTTCTCATAGTAATGCGAGCGGTGTGCGTAAGGCTTGTGAAACAGAGCCGGCTGTCTGTTGTGATGCAGGGTAAATCCGATGCTGTGCTATGGTAGTACCCCGTGCGTATTAAGAGGAGAGTGTTTAATTCAAGACCCCAAAGGCTTTTCTTTTCTTTTTTTCCCCTCTCTTTCTCTTTCCCTTTCTGTCAACGTTTCGAGGCTCTGCTGTTCAGCTTCCCGCGGGATGTCCCCTCCAACTTGCCTGGGCTTGCCTTGCCCGCTCCCAGCTGTGGCGGCATTATAATGTAGTACCTACATCAATATGTCCTCCCATATAATCGATGTAACCCTTCTCCAAACAATCAAGTTCTGAAGCCATGACAAATTTCTGGCATCTGAAACTTTGTGTCCAGCTTATGCGACGCGCTGCATCACTTTAAGTATCCTTCGACAACAGTCTTCCATCGTCATAGTTTGCAGTCATTGTCCGCAAGTCACCTCGATCAGGTAATATACGAGCTCAGATTATGTGGTCGATGGTTTAGGTATGTCGATAAGTACCTAGGTATCTCCGACCTCACTGCCTCCCTGTCTATGGACGTGCCCAGTTGTCGGAGCCAGATGTGGTTTCCGGAGTTTAGAGAATTGGCGCCAAGATGCCGCAACTTGCGGAGAAAACCCAGGATCGGGTTTAAACAGGATATTACTGCACACATGACTCGAGATTAGAGGAGTTTGGTGGCCCTCGTAATCAGTAAACTCGTAAACCTCGTCTATTATGGCCAGTGTCTCTAGGCAGCTATGAATTGATGATGCTCTATAGGAACATACCATGGTGGGTATGTAGATGTCTAGTTCAGCTGCAGACTTGGTTTTGTCCGTGGGCAACTCCATGCTGCTAAAGAGACCTAACCTAGGTATTTACCTCGCTTATTAGCCAGGACCTTTTGTAGTCCATTTGATATGAGCCGGGTCTTTTGTATTGTAAGAATAAGAACAACAACAAGAACATTAACAAAAACGAAGGCAAAACATAATAATAAACACTACCTATTACTTGGGGGTGTGATGTTAGATTACCGACCAGCAATCCCGAATAGCATTACGAGTCCCCGTACAACCGGCCGGGACCGGAGACCCAGCGGGACTGCAGCAGGTAGGTAGTGGTTGTACATAATTCCGACAATCAATGGCGATGGGGAGAGGATAGCAAAGTCCACCTCCTCGACAGGTTGACGAATATAACTCCGCCATAGGGTAGTCCTTGTTCCGCCTTCGAATATAAATCACGCGATGTGTGGGTATGAAGATAGACCAATACTCTAGCCGTTAGCCCGAGCGAGCGAGCTTGGGAGCTATGACCAGCAAGCCGAGGTCTGCCCCCCTCAAGGTTCCCCATCTGAAAAAATATACCTACAGTTAGTTGACATTGCCTACATCCCTACATATTTGAACCTAGTAACATGGGAAAACCAAGAATTTTTGGTAGGTTGCGGGAAGGATTAACTGCTAACCTACATAGTAATTGATGTAAGTAAGTACTTAGTTGACCGTCGATGAATACACTAACACAGGTTACTACGTAATCTCTGAAGCTAGGTATAACATGAAGGGTCTCAACTCCACCCCACCACAATAGCAACTTAATACATCACAACTGATAATACCTACCTGCTATATTGATGCAGCATATGCCAATAATTATTAGATTGAAATTCGCCTTATTAAATTCCATACATGCAGTAACGTAACTCGAGGTAGTCAGAAGGGTCCTAGGAGTTGTTCACCCTCCAAACGCCCCGACAGTGAGCTAGTTTTACAGCAGTGCCAATGGGTGTGCAAGGTACCGCTGATAAGACGTTGCATAGCGAAATTGTATCTTGCATGTGTAATTGTTCGTAGACTATACCGTAGTGAGCTATTGTTGGAGAGATGCAATTGGTTCCAGCTGGGATGGAGAGTGTCTTTTGACCTCATGTTATTTGCTCGACGGACCTTGGAGCGGGACAGTATCGGTACCGAAGGGCAAGCGAGCTCCAGGTCGCGGTTCCGCCGACTGACGATATACCTAGGTAGCTACCTACCTACCTACCTACCTATCTGGTAACCTAGGCATGCCTATCTACCTGCCCCCTGTGGTTGCATACAGATCTTGGTCATGGTGTTTGATGTATCTGAGTTCAGCTCATCTAATGTTTATTGATAGCCAACCTACATAGGTAGGTATGCCAAAGTACTTACCTAGTTGTAAGTACTGGTTACCGGGGTTAACCCCGCCCGGGACAACGATACCGAAAGCTGGGTACTAAGCCCAGTGACGCATAGCGCGTACCCCCGCGGGCTCCGTAAACCAGCTACCTAGAGGAGATCAAGACGACAGTTATTTTTGAAGCTTCTCTTCTCATGATCTGGGAGAACCATGTCGGTCGGGGCCCGGGGATAACGTGTGTGAAGGTGATCGTCGCTGGGGTTAACTAAAACGGGTAAGTGCATGGGTGGTGGTGATCCATGGATGGCGGTGGTAGTGGTGGTGATGATGGTGGTGGTGTTGCTATTTCTGGAACACATCGAGGCTGTGCTCACCAGAATGTCTCTGGTGATTCAGTCTCGCCCTGTCGCCTCTGTCCACGTTCAAGCTCAGCACTTTGGAAATCGAGTCCATCGATTGGATGAAGCTTAAGGTTTCACCTTAGGTAGAGTTGTTGACCTGCGCTGTCGATCAAACAGATATTGGTAAGCCAACATGCGCCTGTCGTCCTACCTCAGGTAGTCAGATCAAGTTCCAAAGATGACGGCGGGAGAGAAAGCCTGTATGTATGGTTGCATGTATGTACAAAGCTTAGTATACTCTGTCACGACAGCTACTTACACAGTAGTGATGATCTATGCTCTAGCTGCCGGGGCTGGCTGGCTGCCCGCCATGCTTCCCCCCCATAGTTAGTAATGAAATCCAATTCGATGTATCGTGGGATGGGCCTACAAAACCAACCACCTAACGTTAGACCTAGACTAAGGACTAAATTTAGCAGGAAAACGGACAGTCCGAGCAACAAGTAATAGAGTAAAAAGGGGAGAAGTGAAGAAATGGATTGTTAATAATGCTTATTAGATTGTCTGGCTCTTACAGCCGAGAGCAGCAGTACATAAATTTCTTTCCGGTAAGGTGCACTGGATTTGCTGTGGTTCCTCGTGAGGGTGAAGATGTAATTCATTAAGTATCACCGGAATTTAGGGTCAGTTGACGGGATGGATCAATGTACCCAGCATTTCTAAGTTTCAACCAGATGAATGGTCGGGCATCGGAAAGGGTGGGCCCGCCCGCCGTTGCGGTGCGGTGCGTTTTAGTGCCTCCCAGTACTCCGGGGTGCGAGTGCGAAGCTAGAGGCCCCAGCCGTAGGAAGTAGGTAACTTGAAATATCCCAATTAGGAAGTTCGGCTTTGTAGATTCGGCCGCTTGTATATTTTTCATACTAAGGCGACTCTACATAGTTGTTACACAACGGTGGCTTCGAAATCACGACAATCGATACGCTACAGTACGCTCTTAGCTTAGGACTAGTGACGAGCCCATAATGATGGACCGGGCATGCTAGCGCAACGTTGACTCTAGGCCCTACTTAAGTGTGTTTTTGATGCTTCTTAGTGAGGTCATACCTAGGTAGTTATCTAGGTAGGACCTTGTCACTTTGCCAAACAGGGTTCAGTCACAGCCATTGAGAGATCTGAAATGAAGTTCTCGTGACAAGATAGGGGAAATGCATCGCCAGCCAAAATAGGTAAAGTTGGTTTGAACGAGGGGTCCTATATTCCTAAATCCCGAGTAAAATAAGACAAATGAAAATATATAAATAAGTATAGACACAGTCGAAGTTTTGGATTGAGAATATAAAGGGGTATATGCTCTTTCGCACGCCATGATCCCACACACAGGTCGCTTCCAAATCCGGTGGTCCCATATATACCCTAGAGATATGTCCGAAGTGAAGTGAAAAAAAAATGCGCACAGTAAATTCCGTCGTCTAAAAACATGTGTCGTCCTCGAGCTCCTCGTACGCCTGTAAAAGACTTTTGTCCCAACATCCGAAGCACCATATATCCGTAAGTTTTCGTGTAAGTAGGTGTGCATAAATCGATAAAGAATATTTTACATAGTTGCGTGTGGTCGAGGTAGTTTATGAGTTGCGTCGCTGCTTGCACTTGTCGTGTAGTAGATGTCCGTTTCGTGCCTGTTTATGCATGAGTATTATGAGCTATATGACTAGTGAGTTCGTAGTAAACATACTGTTGTCCGTGTGAACTCGGCGCCGCAATTTGGGCAAGTAGCCTTAGCTGCTTGTCCCGACTTTTCTCGTTGATGTCGCAGGAGGTTGCTAAATGTTGAAAATTGCCGTCCGTTGCATCCGTGTTCCCAACATTGCGGCTTAGGTCGACTTTGAACCACTCGAACATGCCCGGCATCGTGTGACGGAGCACTTCCCGAGGGAAGCACGGGGTGCTGGACAGGGTACATCATTCCCGACTCAGACATTGACGATGCGCGGCTGCTGTTTTTATTAATCTAGAGTGCTAAAGCAGCGTGCTTTTATTGTAACCTTACCTATACTGTGAAGAAATGCTCGGCGCAGATGGGTGTGGTGGGTAGCCCGGAGAGTAGCTTAGTGCCATGTAGTCGTTAGACGGTCTAGCGAGGCGCATTAGCAACGTTTTGGGGGAATGGATGATGATTTTAAGCGCAACCTACAGCGAGGAAAATGGCGGAGAGAACATGCCCGAGTTTCCATGGTCTGGTAGAGGTGATGGCGAGTAAGAGGGAATGTAGGAATGCCCAGGAAGGGTCGTAACAGGCTCAGCCAGGAGTGAGATTTGTGAAGGCGCAGTTGTGTAGACGGGCATTGGTGAGGTTGCGGGGAATTCAGACATCGTGACGGGCGGAGATTGGGAAGAGGACGAGTACGAGCTGCTCATGCCCCGGCGGGCTCGGACTGACGACTTAGAATCCCTTCGAGCTTGGTCTCGCTGCCTCTTCAATTCGCGTTGCTCCGGGGTCAGAATAGGCCGGGGAGGGCTTGAAGTTAGAGACCGGGGGTTGCTTGGAGGGGTCAAGCTCGCGTCTGAACCGTGGCCAACACTAGACAAATCGTGACCCAAAAGATCGGTGGTGTGATCGAGACCTGACGAAAGACCGGGCCAGGTAAAGGAAGAGCGCGGCATTCCCATTTCCATCCTGGGATCAAACGAAACCGCTACAGCACTTTTCATCTCATAAGATACCATCCAAAGCAGTCCTTGCGTGTGTGCGGAAAACTCACCTCATGTTTGACGTTGTTGATGATGATAAAACGTTCGTTGGGAGGGGAGAGTAATCCCGTGCGGGTTCTACTCGTAATAAAGGCGCGTTCTGGGTCGGCGTGCGGCTCTCACTCCACTCAGTATTCAAACTGCTTTGAGGCAGACTTGAATAAC
The DNA here is from genome assembly GCA_022544895.1 of Biscogniauxia sp. FL1348. Classification (NCBI taxonomy): domain Eukaryota; kingdom Fungi; phylum Ascomycota; class Sordariomycetes; order Xylariales; family Xylariaceae; genus Biscogniauxia; species Biscogniauxia sp. FL1348. The sequence goes on from JAJNNV010000027.1 coordinate 242,316, forward strand.
CTGGATAGGGCGAAGAGGTAGCTAAGAAGGAGGAGGGGTTATGGGGGTCTAGGCCGATATAAGACGGCGCGCGGGCGTCTCGAGAAGCGGGTTGCTGGCTTGGTTCGATGTGAAAGCTACGAGGAGAATCGACGAATTCCAACTGATGAAGTCCTCCTGTTGTTGAAGCTGCGCTACTGGCTCTTGACCTGGACGGAAGTGAGTAAGAGTCTTCACGACGCCATTGTGATCGAGAGTGATCGTGGTCCATGGTATAAGAAAGTACGGAGGGGCGAAGTTTGCGAAAAGAGAAAGACCACACGTACGATGACCTGAGATGTTTCGGACTCAGCTTGTGTTCATATATGTGATGAGGACAGGCAGTTGGCTGGTGTGTAAGATGCTCTGACCAGAGGGTATATAAGGATCGAAGGCGAAGCTGTTTAATAAAGACGAATGAGTCTGATAGCTAGGTCTGGATGAGAATGATGTATAGCTGCGAATGGGGAAGAATAAGTATTTAGAGATCTCAGCCTCAGGTCAGCCATCTAAGATAGAGTGGGTTTTAGACTTATAAATTGATCGAGGGAGGGGGGGGGCAGTACTAAGGTAGTGGAGTTCGACATCTACATACGTATGGGTAACGAGTGCATGGGGTTGGAAGTGAGCAGACGCCGCCTGTGCCAGAGACGATGTACTGGTGAGTACATCGCCAGGGTGGTAGACAACGGGGAGTGGGCGTGGGTAGAGAAGTACGGGTAGAGACAAAGGTTGACTACCTACTAGGTAGGCCTATGTACATATGAGCAGGGGCCAGAGTGGATGTGGAGTGGCACCAGGCTAGCCCTAGTAGTCACTTACCCGACTACTTACACTAGGTACATAAGGTGTTTCTTCATCAGTAGTTTACTAAACAGGGAGGGGTGTACAGTGGGCGGACGATTAGCAGGCGGGAAGACAGGGTAATAAACATGGTAGCGGGATAACCAGGGTCAGACAGGTAGAAGATGGCTTTTCAAGACTTAGGCACTTACTTACAACTACCTACCTACCTACCTACTAACCTACTAACCTACCCAAGGTATGGACAGCCAGGGGAAATTTCTCATGAGATTTTCATGATCGTAGCCAACTCGACATGATCATCTTCTCGAGTACACTCGCCCACACGTGCATCAAGATAGCGCAACGCAATCCACACAGAGAGACCAAGTTGGTTCCTGGCATCTAGGTAGGTACAGTCACTCGACACAAAAAACGAACACCCCACATTTTCCACCAAAACACTACACTTTTAATAAATCATAATTAAATAACTTTATATTATATTAAATTAATAAAAATATATTTTATATATAACTTTATATGCTTTTTAATATTATTAAATGTTTTAAAATATAAAAATTATATTTAAAGTTTTATATTAAGTTTAATATAAATAAAATTTTAATAAAAATTTAAAATAATTATAATAATTTTAAATTAAAATATTATAAGTTATAAATTTAATATTTTATTTATTATATTATAAGTTATAAAGTATATATAAAATTATAATATAATATATTTTTATTAATTAAATATTTTATAATTTAATTTTATACTTTTTTTATTATATATTTATTAATTTTTACCTTTTTATATAAAAATGTAAAAAATAAAATTTATATATAAATATTATTATTTAATTAATAAAGTATATAAAAATAATTTTTTCTATTTTATAAGTGTTATTATTATAATGTTATGCTTAATCTGAAATGTAGTAGTTTTGGTGGGATTTGGTGGGAAATGTGCGGGGTGTTCGTTTTTTGTGCACACCCACTGTACTGCTTCAGGGGGTAAGCAAGCTCAGCACTGAAAAGCGGCGTAGACACATAATGAGGTGGGGGGTGTGCTTTCTAAGCACGTGTAACGGACTCTCTGCCATCTGGCAACAGTTCACAAAGTAGGGGGGGTGTAATAGAGGGAGGTGAGGGGAGGGGTGTAAGTGAGTACCTATTGGGGAAAAGATGACAGGGGTTGGGGAGAGGTACTTCACTCAAGCGCGATAGACATTCGCATTCGCACTAAAGGGGTGGCATTGGCAGGCAGTGTTATTGACATCTCTCTACATACCTGAACCGATCGATGTTCTTTTTAGCGCGTGCCACACTCTAACCCCATGAAGCCACCCGCTACCCATGCCTACCTAGGTAGAGGGGGAGTGTACACCTGCAAGGGTCTTCTTCTTGCGCAAGGTAACTTGAGCCAAAGAGGGTAGAGAATGTGATGGTAGCAAAGTCGATGCGAAAACTGTCGGCCGCGGAAATCGCTGTTCAAGACCTACCTTTACCCAGCACCGGAAAAGAGCAGATAAGTTCCGTACCTACCAGGGAGGCACCAAGATCAGAAAAACCTCCCACTAAACAGATATGGGACAAAAATAAATCAAAACACTTATCTACAGTGCTTTGGGAAGCCCACAGAATAGTTCTCATCAATCTGCCTCTTAGGCACACACTATGTATGCGACCTGCCGAGGGATACCAATTATACACGCATGCAGGGCTGAAATTATGCTCATGGTCATTTCAAATCATAAGGCTGCCGTATGTTTCACATAATCATCAGAGGAAGACAGGTACCTATGCCACCTTTTTTTTAAGCTGCACGTTACTTAGCGGGTGGAAGAAACGCTGATTGATGGGAGACCGATGGAGAGGAACTCACTACCTCTACCTAGTACATTGATAAGTACATAGGTACTTAGTAGATAAGTAAATTAGGTGCCTACTTACTATAGATATGTAAATAGCATCAACGGTTTCTTTCTCTTGCTCTTGTTATTCTGCTTCATCATTACTCTCTGACTTGCCTAGATGGAAATAGTGTAAGGCGCGGTAATAAAGTCATACAGTCAATAAAATAGCAGTCCCATACCCTGTTGTACATTTAATTGCACAGAATGGAGACGTAGGTACAAAGGATTCAGATCCTTGAGGGTTCTTTCTCTTTTAAAAAGAGTACATCGTCAAACTGTCGGGACAGAAACTGATGCAACAGGTGGTCTGTGCCCTGGTACTTTTTAGACAAGCGCTGGCGTCTAATTAATCGCCTACCTAGCTATTTCGGCTGATATTGTTCGTCATTTTTGGTGTGAAGCTTGATCCAATAAAATATGCTAATGTATGCATGTGCACCAATACGTAAATAGTCTAGTGTTGACTGCTTAACATCCCCATTTTCTATGGATAACATTAGGGCATAAAGTTTTTGAAGATGTACATTAGTGAAAGTACGTACATAGCTTGTACTGGTGTATTTGAAGTAAGTTCCCTTCATCTAGTTCAGTTATATTTTTATCATTTTACTCTTGTCGGCATGCTAGGTATGTACTACCTATCTAGTATGCATTGGTTTCTGCCTAAACCGACCGCGCTGGGGACCAGGTAGCAGTGTAGGGCATGTACTATCATAATATATATCTGTGCAGGGAACTTGGGTGTAAGAAAAAACAATTCAGTAAAAAGTTACCATGTCTCTTGTCTGCCCACGCCAATGGTATTTCACCAACAGTTGCGGTCTATCAAATGGATACATTTTCTCCGCATATGCGGAACTCTATGACTAGGCGGGAGATTTCCAAGGACAAAACTAAAAAACGGTCTGTGCCGAGTTTCTAATTGAAGATCTGTAGCCCCTATAGCGCGAGTGTTAGGTAACTAAGATCTAGCACTGACGATAGAAAAACATCATAGTCGGTGCTTGAGTTAACATGGTCCGCCAGTTCGGACCATCCCCAGGGCATGGCACCAGATCGGAATAAAAATATATATACTAAGTACTTACCTACATTAGCATAAAAGATAAAATAAAAGCGGACGTATGTCTGTGCCTCCCCTCAACATTACCCTACCTAGGTAGGCGTGACTAGGTACAATACCTAAACTAAAGGCATGAGTTGATGGGAAAGCGCTCGCGAGACGACATGGGACCCCCGGTTTCCTGGTAAGGCTAACTCCCAGGTAGACTTCCTGCAATATGCCGTTCCCCATCGAGTCCTCATTTCGCCTGCTTCATCCCATCCGAAACAACGTTTCTAAGCCTAGACTACATACCTATAAGCCTAAACCTAGTGGTCAGTGCCTCCATCTGAGCTCCACTTCCCTAGACCCGGGTCACTTGTCAGAAAGTCAAATACTATCATCAGTTTCTATTTTTGTTTCTCACTCCTCCAGACAGCTGAGTTACCCGATACGGCAAGACAGTCTTGAGAGTTCCCACAAGTACCGCGTCGTACTCGGGTGCTCAGGTCTACCTATGCTGTTCCTGACGTATGGGCTAGCCGAAATTTGATACTATTCTGATTTTCGATCTTGCAATCTTACTAATTATGTCCACCGTTAGCCGGCAAAGTCGTTACAGCTTTAAGCTTCATGCTCCTTGGCTTCGGGTGACTTGTGGTTTAGTCTCCCCCTGCATGTCAACGAAATTAAACCAACCTAAGTTGGTCACTGATAAGGCAAAATCAAATCGTCGTTGATTCTATCGAAGGGCGCTTAAACGGAAGAGCTGTTGGCGATATGAGTTGACTCAGTACCAACATGAAGGTGTATATGCATGCGCGTGTGTTCGTAAATGGCAAATATGTACGCTACCACATACTCCTAAACAAGAACTCTCCCTCCCCCCCCTCTCTCCCCTCCTTTTTCTTGCTTTCTGACATAATTTACGTTATCTGAACGGTAGAGAAACAACGTCGGTCTTGTCTTTCCTGGTGGATAGGGTGAGGTCTGTCAGGATGCTAAAAGTCACGGCTAGAAATTACGAAGTCTAATCATCACTCCACCAGATTAAGTCAGCTCGTGAAGTGCCGCACATAGATCAAAAGAAATCAACAAAAATAAAGCATGAGCCTAGCCAGGTACGCCCTGGCCATGGCACTAATTCGGGCGCAGGATTTAGAGGGCTGTTTTGTACCTGGCACGTGAATCTAAGAACGGAATACCTAAGGATCACACCCCCTCACCCTTGATAATATAGTATAGTCGTTTTTAGCATCAAGATGCGCGTGTGGAGTTATCGTTTGTAGAGTAACAGAGGCCGGCATACGATCACACATGTTGAAACTGTTTTAGCTCTTTAAGGATGTCACTATGTTGTTAATATAGCTGTCGCGGTCAAAGACTTGGCCGTCGACGAGCAGCGCTATTCTCCTCATCAACACGGCCGAACGACATCGGGATATGGTTTAGGGCACATCAGTCTATAGCGATTCACCCTGTTTCTTCCGACTCATTTTCGGTCTAGAAAGGTATCTGTTGTACGTGAGCACGAACGTTCACATAGGCGCGCACCCGCGCTCGGGAGGCGGAGTAGTGGCGTATGGGATAAAGGAGGGCCAAGCTGAAACAACAAGAAGTCGGGGTATGCAATATTTAGCTTATTAGTATTTTCCGAGCAGCCCCCGGGCTTCTAGAATACGATTAGAATGTTTGTTGGCTTATGTCGCAGGTCTTGACGTTGGTCGACCTGGCGGGCGGGCGTTTAATCAAGCCAATCCCAAGAGTTGCGTTGGATCGGGGGTTTGCTGACTCGGCCATGACACAATGCAACATGTGCGCCAACACGTGCTCGTGTACTGCGCCATAGACCCCGACAAAAGCCATATGGCGTGCGGCCTGGCTGACGGCGACTAACTTTTAGGTATGGAATCGAATCCGTCAGCTACCTGCGTTAATCAAACTGGGTATGCAGTTACATGTGTATGCAGAAAGGACTGGGTCGGCGCTTTGTAGGCTTGAACATGTTCGTGTCTTTTGAATAGAGAACAAGTGCTTTTACACTGGGTTGGCTGTGATTTAACCGCGCTTAACATAGGTTGGGGTAGTGAACATAGGCATGAAAATGCGGAATCCCAAGAGGTTGGGAAAGTGGGGGGAGGATAGGACAGAAAAGAAAATGATAATTGAAAAGGGATATTGATGTAGTATGATCCGAGAAAAAAAGAGAATAAAACTAGCGTCCCAGTATGGCGGGAACATAGTAAGTACTTACCTAGGTAGGTAGTCTACTTACCTGGTAGTTGATAGGCGGTAGAGAGATAGAGGTAGATCTCAAGTCCTTATCTGATAGCAGATATGTTGGGACCCCCAAGTGCTCCGTGGGTTTAGCAACTGGGCGATGGTAATCCATTCCATTGGGTCTACCTATCTACACTACAGTGATGTACCTCGATTCTTTTGGCAGCGCCCAATCCAACGGAAACAGGCAAATGATCAGCCTTAGGTAATCGAAATGTACTACTTACTTACTAAGTGTGGATATGTCTTCGGATTCTCTTCCCTTGTTTGCCACGTTCTCCAGATTTTCAATAACCAACTCACACGCACATTTGCACATTACGCAGATCTCCACACCAACCACACAACATACTTAGTATCCTCTAGTCCGACACCCATTGATAGCTATTGTATGTAGTGTCTGGTACTCAGCAAACGATAGGTAGTAGTCTATACACCTAGGTAAAGCAAAGCAAGCGAGACAAGCAGCTGCATGTCGTCGTTAAACACGCCGAATCGGAAAAACACCACAACACCTGCACACTCACACTCACACTCACACACACGAAACTTCGATATCACGCAAACCAAGAACCAACTCGCTCCCCCTTAACCCCCCTCCCTTCCACGCATTGCATAAGGTAGGTAGTTAGTCCTACAAGCGGTTGCATTCAAGTCGGTGATGCCGCTATCTTGAGACGAGGGTGGCATCAAATATCGATCAAATTAGGACGGCCGGCAGAAAATTCACCTTCATAGCAGCACCACAGCAGCACGTGTGCGGCACAGCTGCTCTCGGAGCGGCCACTCAAAACGTACCAGACTCTACAGCTACAGAGTGATTCGATGCCACGATGCTTCAATGCTACTCATATTTACCCCTCACGCGATATACATGCACTCTTATATGCACGCAGGCCATACGTACTCTTCTCATCCCCCCCTTTCCCCCCTTTCTAGCAGAGGAACCAACTCATGCCTCTCAACGCCTCGATATCGGCGCACCGCATCTGAGTGGCCCATTAGACGCCATCACCGCACCCTACACACCACATGCGATTCCTCCATCGACACCCCCTGCCCAATATTCACCCCCAAGTTAAAAAAAATCATAGGTTCACCGACTTTCTAGGACCGCTGCCACACTACCACTACGATGTACATAACACAATTTCACGACACACACAAAACTCTTGGGCATCTTAAATAATTGATTCACATGTGTCCGTCTGCTGCATTACGAATAAGACAAATGTCCGCCATAATAACGTTGCCGGTCTCTGCTCTTCACGCTAGACTAGCGGTTAACTTGCTCGCACGGAGAATGAAGTTCATGTCTCTTGTTTGTAAGAATCAACGCCCTGCAGATCACCCTCAATAAAGCACGCAGCCACGGGACCGAGTAGGTACTACCTTGGAGATTGATAGCTCAGGATTACATGGGAAATACCACCCACATCATCTTGTCACCAGCTCCACAGACGGGGTTTCTAGCTCATCTTCTCCCAGCTAGGTAGAGCTGTAGAACACAGTGGTCTATGCCATCTCGCTGCCCGGTTCACCTAACCATCTGCGAATCTACCCGTATCCGATTCCCCCTCCGCAGTGTGGTTGCCAAGGGGGCTCGAGAGTCAAGGCAGTATGTGCTTCTGGGTGCTGACATGAGGGTTTTGATCATGATCCTTGCCTGGATGTTGCTTCCGACTCAGGACTTTTGTGGTCCATGGACCAGCATGCAGATTTCCCTAGACCGTTTCGGCAGATATTCCGAAGCCTCAATAACCAAGGCTACCTAGCTTGTTAGCAAGCTGGTCTCGAGACCTTGTAAGAGAGATTGCCTGCGCACATAGCAACCTACTTAGCTCGGTTCGCGGCCTGGCTCAAGCTTGTCTAACTCGGGCGCAAATAGCACGGGAATCTGTCGACATGTCGTCATGGGCTTTGAAGCATCTCATGATTACGATTACCTAGCCCTGCAAGCTACCGACAAAGCTCCCCATACTAGGTACGCAGCTACGGTACTATTCATAGTAGTAAACTCCATAAAAATTTGCCTCAATGGCACTTTTACCAATCGCGGGCTGTGCAAATCGACAACCGGTGGACTTGTGACGATGTCTTCACTGCTACCTTCATTGTGCGGCTGAACAACCAAAACTGAGTTGATATCAATCCAGACAGGGCGGCATCTGTTCCTGTTGACATCCTTCAACAAAGCATTGAGTTACACATCTCAAAAAGCAAATATGTGCACCGGCCGGCAGCCGGTAGTCCATAAGGATGGCAAATCTCAAATATACTAACCTATCGTATTATCATCTGCGCATAGGCAGAATTATCATTATGTAGGAGCGTCAACGCCTTTTAATGTGGCTTAGTTTGAGCACTTCATACGTCATTGTCGAATTTCAGCACAAACATTGAGAGAGAATCTGCGTTTACTCGGCGAATACCAGCCGGGGTAGCTTCCGTAGCTACAAGTTCTGAGAGCAGAATAAAGTCCCCTGCATGGTGAGAACCTCCGTGTCTGTTATGCTACATACGCAAGAAAGCTGGTGGTGGCTACAACACTGGCCTAGTTGCGTCGTTTGAAAGCTGCAAGCCCGTTTTCCGGGGACATCTTATTGCAGGATGCCCTGGTTGATGTCGCTCACCACTCATTAGATTAGTGGTTGGCAGCAGACGTTGCTACATAGACACCCCCCTCTCACTTCCTCTTCAACTCCTAGGATTGTGTGCCTGGAAAACAAGGACATGACTTTTGTAACATCTTGCCGATGTAGAGCGGCGAGTGGGTGCCAATGGTTGTACACTTGAGGCGCAATATCTCGATATTGAAAATAAGCCTTAGGCCTCACAGGGAACTTCGCCAGTCTACGTATTCCAGATTTCAAAAAGGCAGTGTTTATGACGATAAGTAACAGGTATTTTTTTTTCTTAACCCCGTTTCTCTTAGCTCAGAGCGTACTAACCGTAGGCATATGCCCCAATGGCATAAAAAGTCATTCACAATAAGCTGTCTACGACTAGACTCCAAGAGTCCAGAAGAAAGTACTGGACGAAGAGCATAGATGTTTCGCAAGCCTAAGTCTCCTGGTGTATCCATCTTGCCCATCTTGAGCTGGGTGGAAGAGAGATAAAAAAAGAGCTATAAGTCATCTACCGTAGCTCCCAGCCGAAATCGACCCTTGTATCACTAGGTGGATATGCAGAACACGCGCCCTGTCACTCGTTTTCTGCAAAATAAACCAGGAACCACAGTATCTATGCGCTATGCTGCCGTTTAAGCTCAGATCTAGCGAGGTCCTCTTGTAGTGCCGAAGGATTTGTCGAGCACTGTCGAGCTTTTACCTTGACTGGTTAAAGCTCGAACGGCTGAGCCACTTCCTGGTGCTAGTGGTTGCGCGCGGCTAGAGATATACCCTCCAACACTCTGATGGTTCCGAGTTAAGAACAACATTGAAAGAATGAGTGGTTTCCTGCCGATTAATCAAGCCTACAGCATCCTTGCCGCGATCTGGGGTCACTCTTGTAGTCCGGTTGTGCAGATCGACCGACGGGTTGCGGTTATGGTGACGCATCGACGAGCCCCCCGGGGCCGTCAAACGAAAGCTGATCGAGTAGCCGTGGGTGTCCCAGGATGAGTCCACCCTATTAGCTATTTCTATTTCACGGGGTACTAACGTTCTCTCTTCTAGGCTGAGTCCTCAGCCACGTCCGTAAGAGACGAAGCATCGGTACCCAGCGATCCTCCATCTTGATACTTCGTTTTCGACTCAAGCCTCGACCCCAGATAAGCCGGTATGAGATCGTATCAAATCTATCAACCTTGGTGCAATCTATGGTTATTTTTGGTACAAGATACATCTCATTACTGCCAGCAGCAAGGGTGTTATTAGATCAAGTCTGAATTTTCAACTCCTTTGGCATGGCAAGGTAAGCGATACTGCCTACAGCTACAGACCCGGCCGCGAATCGACACAATGCCCAAGTGTGCTACTCGTTGGCGCATCCAAGCTTGTTAGGTGACAAGAATAAATTTTAATTATCGATACCCAGCAGATGATCGGGCCAACCAACTCCAGTAAAGCCTCACCACGGTTAGAAAGTAGACTAGCCTACCGAAGGAAGGATTGCGTGTGGTGTTCGAAGCTGGCTCCTCGGCCCCTTGGCCCCCTGATGCTTACTCGGGCAAAGTCAAGCTAACAGCAAAGTCTTCATTCTAGGTACTCACAACAAGATCTAACTGCCTTTGACTAAAACGATGATATTACTACAGCTTCTGCCCGAAGCCTTGCCCAGAAGGACAATGTAGGGCCGCTATAAACTAACAGAATCGACTTGTCGATATCGAATAGCCTCAGGAGTCGATCATGCTCAACAAGCAGACTAGTACTGTACTGTCTTTATGCCTTTGACCCCTGAGGCATATTTCGAAGACTTGGCTCGTTGTTACTATGACACACCGTATACATAGCTAATGACTCGGTAGCCGCGACTCCAGTGAGAGTCCTCCATTTCTCGCTTGCTGATCACGCACTCTGTAGGATTGAAGCCTCCTAGCATCAGGGTTTGTCGGTCACCCATTCTAGAAACTGAACTAATGCCTAGTCGATCACGACTTGGGTACTCGGGTTCCGTAACGTGGTGCACGACTGCAAAGCAACGTTGATTTATCCTCATGGGCTAGCACACTCTCGGTCTATCGTTTCATAGCTATCCATGATATGTTCCCGACTGCTCCCCTGACAGCTACATATTATAACATGATAGGTAGTCAACGACGTCTTTGGCTTATCTGGCAGTCGAGAAGATGCAGTCAGTATATGCAACACCAACAGTAGGGTCAAGCATATTTTGGTATGCCACCTGCCACTCAACTGCATGCGACTTGCTGTAATGCATGGTACAAATAGGAACATTGCTTTTAGGGGGTGTAAGACGAAGGCTGTAGGAAACATGGTCGTACAGCACGTGGTTGACTGTTCGACCACTCAGCCGGTTTTGCAACCCTCCATCTCTCGAGACTTGAAACAAGAATTGCAGAAACCAGCAGCCCAAAGTTGGGTGTCTTGATCCACCTTCTGTCTATCGCCACCGGGTAGTACGGATGCAACAGACCCTATTTTTCACTCGAGTTAGGTGCTGCCCTTCATGGACAAGATAGATAAGTATCGCGCGTCTATCCATATATATAAACGCCGTGGCATCGGGACATCCGGATACTACCGCGTACATTCAGGTATGCTGCATTCTGCAGGTCGACACCACGGGACCGATGCAGTCAGTATCAGGGGAGTAAAGATACCACAGACGGGATCCTCTCGAGCCTCGCCTGCTGCCTCTCCCCACAAGACTTTTGTCCTGGCGAGGCCTGTAGAGGTAGTCGACAAATAGGCTAGTCACTTGTTTACCCCCAGATGAATGCACGTGTATCGGGATGAGGATAGGTACACTGCCCCTACAAGCATCTCAATCTATCTACCTATCCTCTATTTCTTTCCTTCTCCCCACTCGAGGGGGAGAGGTACTACACTTTGAGCAGCAGCTCAGCTGCCCCCCACTACACTACTTATATGTACATGCACACTACCTACCCCTGTCTATTCTATATTTGTCACGCAGGATGAACACCGTTGTGGGGTCCCTACTTTGACATACATACGACTAAGCTAGCACACCCAAGCAGCACAAGTATGTACATACGTCTCTCTTGGAGACTCCTTGTCGTCGTCTCCCCCGGGGTGATCAGTAGATGGGTGGGTAGTGCACCTACATACATACTAGTATGAAGAAGGACGGATGGACCTCTGTCTAAATCGATCCACGATGCATCACGATCCCTGCCCTATAGACAGGTTGGGGGGTTACCTAGCTTGTTTAACCATAAAGGTACTTACTCTGAATACTTTGATGTACCTCCTCCGCTTTGCCATGTGGATAGCAAGGTTCTTGCTTCCTTCGAGCTTCAAAATCGATGATACATATCGTTACCTTCTTGCCTCGAACCTGCATGTCCTGTCTCTCCATGCATGCACGCGTCGCGATGAACTTGGCATTAGGGTAGCATTGGGTGTGTTTTCCCAGCAACATAGCCCGCATACACAAGTAACTAGCTGACCTGCCCACATACACAGTCCCTACCAGGTAGCATTAGCATCGGTCACTAACACCCACGAGTTGGCTATGGAAAGTTCCATTACACCGCACGATAGTTGATAGTCCAGGAACCGCAGGATCGTGGTGGTCTAGCTCAATTTTAGCTTGTCCACGCCCTGGTCATATCTTGTCTCTCTCTTTTTTCCCCAGACGAACTCTTGCGCTGCCGAGAAGCGCGAGCTCGTCATCTAGATCCGCCGCTGTTCGAGGTTCCGCATTTTTATCTATCTACCTACCTAGTCTGGCTACCGCATGCCTCACTCCTCTGTGTCTCATACTTACATACACACTGTCTAGATACGCGCTTAAGGACGGAGAGGGATGTACCCGTGTACGGTGCCTCTTAGACTATCCGTCTCTCGTGGCTTTGCCGCGCTAGACTATCCGTCCAGCCGTCCTTAGGTAGATCTTATGTACCAACAACACCAACTAAATAAATCTTTCACTCACCTGGGAGTGAGCATCTTCGCTACATACATGGCATAGCTCAGTCTACTTTTTTTCCTTTTTCGACACACGCCGCCTCACTCCCCACAGTTTGTGCCAGAGCTGAAAGCAAAAGTTCGCGAAAAGGGAATAAAAATAAATACCTTTTAACTAACATCGTCCGACTTTGTCATCCATTCACGACCGTTAGCCCATGAATTGTGGGTAGCGCAAGCAGGGAATGTATCTAGAATCTGGTTACCTAACCGGGGATTGTTAAACAAGGGACAAGAGGACGAGAGGGGGGGAGGGAGGGGGGAGGGTTGAAATTGCGATACATCCTCCTCGACTCCTGATACTGTAAATAGAGATGGTGTCTGTATACCCATTACTACCGAGATCTCATCACCACGTGGGGGCCCCCCTTCTTAGTTAACTTTGCATCACATCATTCCCCAGTTTCCGATCGATAAGCACTTGTAGGTTAGATGGCACGTTCTATAGGCCGTGACTAGGTATTCATGTCAGACAGGGCTAGACGGGCGGAGAAACGATATAACGAAAGAACAAGAAAACGAAGAACTGGCTGACAGATCTCGAGATTGATTTGATGACTGATCATGCATGGTCAGCCGCTCACTCTCATTCACAGACACAGACACACACTCTCTCTCTCCAACTGTACCGTCGGTTCTGTTTCAGATGCTTCTTCTCCGCCTCGGGAAAAATCTGACTAACAATAGAAACTCGACTTAGAGGAGCGGCTGAAATACGAAGGGCTGGGTATCTTAAAAAAGACTTTTTCGATTATTTTCATTAATCATTAATCCCTAGTATTTCTTTCTCTTGACATTGACCAGCACTAACCTGTGTGCTACTGCAGTCATATCATGCAGTTTAAAATGAGTAATTTTTAGTATTATATATATCCCCTTCCGTGAAAGGTACCTACATACGTCGTAATTAAATGAGTAAGTAAGTGCCTCGGTATGTTTGAATGTACGTATGTATGCATGCATGTAGTAATACCAAGAGATGGTGGGGACCCATCTCCAAAAGAAAAGGAGGCTCAAACATAGCGAATAGGTTACGCCTCTGTATCATGTAAAGCCACACCACACTAATCAAAAAAGGGGGAAGAAAAGATAGAGGTCGTCAAATAATGTAGCAACGTATACCTCGAGCCCATAAACGTCGGACTACTTCTCCTCGTATCGTCGTTCGACGCGTGGTCATACGTGCCGGCCGGTCTGTCGTTGTGGTACGAAGCTCAAGAGATCGTCACTGATTGGGGAGGGGATTTGAGAGGGGATGAGGGGGAGGTGTGATATTTTTAGAAACATGTTTCGGTTTTTTTAGGAGGGTGATATAAAAATGAAGCATATCCGTACATGCATATATCTTGTGTTACAAGATAGAGAAAACAGGGGAGGGCGAGGGAAAGAAAGAAGAAGAAAATAAAAGGGAAAGAAATAAACCCAAGCCAATTAACCTATGTACCAGCGAACGAGTGTCACTTATGCTGACTCGATCGAGACAAGATAGACAATACATACATGTAGACAGGCATCCAGACACAGCAGGCGAGTAAGATGGATAGATAGGTGGGTAGATAGATACCTTGGGCACGCTGGATAGTTCGGTAACAGTCATGACCGAGTGATGGGACAGATACCACCGAGCAACCTCATACCCGATTTCTCAGGTTTCGAGGAAGCATGAATGAAGAGGATAGATAGGCATCTTGCATAATGTAGAGCGAACTAATGAACGAATAGATACTGATTTACACCACGCGCAATCGGTCGATCTATTTCACCCTATCTACCTACCTACCTACCTCCCCCCCCCCCCCTCCCCCTTTACTCCAAACACCCTACTCTCACGTGAAAAGTCAGGGGGTAAAGGGGGGAGGAGAGGGAGGGCTCGGTAGCAACGACGACCTAATTAAAGAACATCGTCACATCCATACCTGGCCTATACTACTGCTTTCTTTTCGTCTTTACCTGCCGCCTTGGGCTCTGTTTCGGAAATTTGAAACGAAAGGAGCAGGTGATCTTCTCTCTCTCTCTCTCTCTCTTTCTCTCCCACCCCCCTCTTAGTCTATCCTCGGGCTATAGATCTGAACAGCCCATCTTTTTTCCCGAATAGTTTTATTCCTAGCTTCTCTTGAGGCGTGTGAATCAACATGGGGATCGGTTCCTGGGAGGCGGGGAGGGAGGAAGAGAAAGCTAGGACACAGAAGGAAAAAGGGGGGGGGGGGGGGGGAAGAGAGAAGTAGAAAAATGATATTAGCTAAGCCTGTGCCATTCGGGGGCCGCTTTCTATGAGTGGCTTGCTTCCCTAGATAAACGGGGAGCCACTGTTGGAGGGAGGTTTCAGACCTAACTTGGGTTCATGACTAAGGTATGACTGCGTTGGTAGCCGCAGGGGTTGGTGATGGTGATGGTAGGCAGTGGTAGTGGAAATGACGTTCCCCCCCTATCTAACTGATATCAGTCATCCTCAGCCCCGTTGTCTATCAATACCTACCCTTGGAATACCTCCAGCCGCGACGGAAAGGACCAATGGCCCTTGGCTAACCCCGCCGCGTACTTGGATCGAAATGAGTATCCTGTGAGCGGAAGCCTTTTGTTGTTGGCGGACAGGGGCGAGGTAGGGCGCCCAACTAAGAAAGACAAGCCAACCAACCCCTTTGAGATATCTGTGTATAGCAGCAGCTGGCTGCCTAGGGCGGCGGGTGAGGCTCTTCTAGGGGAACACGAGCTGAGCCCCAATATAGACTCAGCTCATTTCCATATGTAAGCCATCGCCCCTTTTTGGCGACGGCGTCTCCTAGAAGACGGAAATCTCTCGCTAAGAACTCGTCAGCTCAAAACCTAGTTATCCGAGATAAAAACATAGGGCCAATTTCCTCCCCCGTGATGCAACCCATTTATTGCTGTTGTAGATGATTTGCTCGAGCGGCAAGGAGAAGAAGAGGGAGACGGTGGTCAGACGGTTAAGTGCGTGAGTATGTAGCCGGCTGGGTAAGATGTGACGCTACACCTATCTGCAAAGAACATTTCTTTCCCCCATATCTCAGGCATTCAAGAAGCCTGTTCTAATTTATGGGTGGTAAATATAGCATCGTATCAGTTGGGGGGTTTCTATCTTTACTTCTACTAATACTTCAGTCGTTGGTGGTCACCTCAGACCCAGCCTAGCCCTCCTGGCGTGACTCTACCGTAATCGTTCGTGCGGTGGGTGTATACCAATTGAAGTAAAAAGGTTCTCTTGCTTTAGGGTAGAAAGCTGCGTGCTTCATAGTAAAGGACTATCTTAATAATACATGTTCATGGATATAATGTTCAGGGATTCAGGGGCATGCCGCGCTCATCTACGATGCGCTGGAATTAGAACAGAAAGGCACAAACAGAGTACCATTCTACGCTGTCATTCATGGGAAGTTACATCATTGGAACGTCGTCCCGAGACAAGCTATCCTGTCAGCTACTCATATTACCTTGTGATCATGTTCATCTAAGGGATACATTCTTGAAGCGGTCACCCCGTGGCCGTAGCTGAAACGGCGGGTGTCATTTTACTCAAGTTCAAACGAGTTCATCAGTGAGACAGGCTACGGAAGACGTGATAAATAGTTCTTATTCGATGCTTTTCATGTAGGTTAGTTACATTCACGTGTATTTTTGGAGTGAAATCATGATGATCAACCACCGCGCTCAATCCATGTCATAATATTAACCTCGACCACCACCCGTCTACCATGATAACACGACTCTCTACTAGCTAGAAAGTATTGATATGAATTTCAAAAAATAGATACCCGGCTGTGAAAAATCCCGTGCCTGGCGGGCCGGTCATAGATATTGGTAGATCCGGGCCGTGGTAATAACCTCGGACGAGCACGATGTAGGCCAGGCGTTATATATGCCGTGTTTCAGGAAACGCATCATCCTATCGATCCTAAAGCGTGTACAGCCATATATTTAGAAATAGTAAATCTAATTGCTATCTAGATGTGCAGAATAGCCTCAACGGGGGCGACCTGACATTCCACCAATCCTCGTCAAGCAGTGACAGGGGGAACCAAGGGGTGAAAGCCTACAGTTATTTATGTCCTGTAGGTAGGCAGACGAGTTCTTCCACTGCTCTAAGCCAATAACCGCCGAATAAATTCCCATTCCAAAACCCCGGGCCGAAGCTGGCCAACATTACGGCCTCCGATGAAGGTTGCCTATGGCCGCCTGACATGGCGTAACCCAGTCAGAATGTTCGCCGCGCAGG
This sequence comes from Biscogniauxia sp. FL1348, assembly GCA_022544895.1. Classification (NCBI taxonomy): domain Eukaryota; kingdom Fungi; phylum Ascomycota; class Sordariomycetes; order Xylariales; family Xylariaceae; genus Biscogniauxia; species Biscogniauxia sp. FL1348. The sequence goes on from JAJNNV010000027.1 coordinate 259,211, forward strand.
AAAGCCCCAACGAATCCCCGGAACCGTGGACTCGGGCTCGGTTTTTATATATAGATATAAGAAACGGTCATAATACATTAGCACCAACGAGCATAGATAGGGCACCAAGATAGCAACTTACGGAGATATATATATTTTGACATGAGGCTGACGGGACGGCCCATCGCAGCCGTTACAACGTTGGTTCGAAAAATAGGGGGCGGTTTATCTCTGTTGGGCGAATAAAATGGGCTGAGCGTAATTTTTTTTCTTTCTATTTTTCCTTACCGGAGGACTTTCAGCAACTAAATTAATACTGGCCCCCATTCCAAGAATAGATGTGCTATGTATGCTGTGTACCAGTAGCACCCGAGATGAGATGAGTAAAAAAGAGTGATTACAAAGAAGGAAAGAAAGAAAAAAATGACTCGATCGTTGAGGCTCGGATGCATCGGCGAGGCTGTCGTCACGCCTCATCACCGCCTGAGGAGCTTTATTGCCCAGAAGAAACATATCCACGCCTAGGCTCCAACCTAGTAGAGTCGGACCGTGTAGGGATGTATTTGTCATCGCGGTTTTGCTGTTGCCCGTTATCCGCAACTCTGACGTTTGGTGTTGGGACCCCCCTCTCCTCCCTAAGTACCCCGATGTACACACAAGCACGCGGATACGCTCACCCCAAGACCGGTACAAGCGTGAACATGATACACACACATACTCGAAAACACACACATTATCACATCTGACACAGCATATATACCTTGAAACACCGAGTGAGGTACATTCACGGAGAGACTGCTGCGGGTTAAGTCAGCGTACGTTGTTGTAAAAGGCCTTAGAAACTAGTACCCGGAAATAAGGGTAGTGGGATCATCATGGAACATAGAAGATATAGTTTGGCAATTCATGATGATTGAGAAGGTCTCGCTTATCTCGATGTTCTGGCTACATTGTAGATATGATGTTCATAGCGGTTATTTGACGATGAAGGCACCGCTGCGTGCGTGAATACGAAGAAGCTAGGAGACTTACTAAACCATATGAGCTTGGGTAGGTAGGTAACTACTACACTCTTATATAGTCTTCTGCAATCTGCTCAGATACATCAAATGAAACAAGGTGTGACGTTCTCGTAGACTGCTTCTATTCTCGATTGCAAAAGTTAAAGGCCTTAGATGAGCTGTCAGTTATGTAGGAAAACTGGCTAGCCATGATTAGGCTACTGGACTATGGAGTGCACGATGAATTTAGCAGGAGAGGAAATACACATCGAATGGGTAGATGACCTACCTAAATTATATACATAGATCTAAACGCGTAACTATATCTAAAATTTATTCGAGTCTCTTTTTAAAAGGGGTTGTTGTCGTCGTTGTTGCTGTGGGAGTGAGACACCGCCAAAAGCAACATCACTCAACTATCTAGAACACTTAATTATTTATAAGCAGAGTCAACTACTACCGATATACCATGTAAAAAAATCGGATGTATCCTTCATGTTTGAGTTTCTTTAGATTCGCAGGGCAAGGCCTGCCGTGTATACTAGAGCAGAGCCCCTCGCTGATTCCATATTCACGGGGAACCACTATTACCATTCGTGACTACGAATATTTCACGACGATTCTGACCTCCTCACAGAAGGAACTATCCTCCGGTTCTCTCATAACGGTATCGTATCTAGTCACCCTCTGCAGCTTTTGCCTTGGGAGCGACCATAGTGACTACTACCGCCACCCCACGTACTCTCGACAGGCTAAGGAACTCGAATTTCGCCAAACTCAGAAGACCCCTTTCCCAGAACCATGCCATTATACACGATATCCAGCCGAACCCAGAGAGACAGAGAGTGTGTGAGAGCAAGTGAGATTGAAGTGTCCATGTTGCCATCCTGAGCATATGCTACCGTCTGTAGACTCTAAGATCATCTAAGGGGTTAAGGGATCTAGTTAGCTATCTCAACTTCCATGGCCCGGGGAAAAGGAGAGCAAAGGGGGAGAGCGCATATGCCATCCGTCCTGCTTGATAAAGTACAAATATACACACGCCACACCCCCCTCCCCCGTTGTGGGTAGAAAAGAAGAAGAAGAAGAAATAACTCGATATTTGAGGAAAGGAAATCGATTGATACGATATCACGGGAACATTTTCTCTAAAGACCATGCCCCAGGCCCCTCCTCCCCTTTTCTCTACATATATATGCATACAAGCAGAACTCAGCCAACCTGCCTAACCTAGAAAGCGACTGCTTGACTCTCCTCTAGTACGAAATACTACGAGCCTCCCCCATTCGTTCGTCTGTCCTCATCCCTCGTAATCAACCCAACCGGCACTACAAATCGACTTTCACTCCTCCGTCGTGAGCGAGATGCTCCCAAAGAAAACCCTATACCATAAGTAAAATATAAGAAATCGTGTTATCGTAACCACCCAACTCCCCTCCCCTCCCCGAACTCGTCCACACTCATCAAATATCCCCACCCCAAGGGGGTTAGGAAAGGAAGAGGGAAGGAGGAAACTACGATACATTGATATGATACATAGCGTGCTCGATCCACATAATAGCTAGCTAACCTAAGCAGTCCAAACGTCTTCTCTCTCCTTTCCAGTCCAGAAATAGGGAGTGCATCTGCTGAGAGAGAGAGAGAGAGAGCCCAAACAGAGAGGAGGAAACCAGCCAAGCCCGGTTCGACATTGAGAGTCTAAAAGGGGGGGAGGGGAAGGTATGAATACCTACCTCCCTCTATATATCATCCTGTATGCCACCCAACCAGAGACGAAGACGAAAAAGTCATCTAGGTGAAATAATCAACATCAATCCCCATATCCAAACACCAACTTCGACCCTTCACCATCGTGGCGTGACTCTTCCATTTCTTCGAACAAGACTCAAGACTCATTTCATCCATTCAAACCCTCCCTCCTCTCCCCTCCACTCCCCTCCCCCCACACACACAATATCGCACAAATCACATCCTATCCCCTCCTCCCCTCTCCTCCCCTCCTCCCCTCCCTCCCTCCCAATGAAAAAAAAAATAAGGAGAAGAGAAGAGCAAGGGTAGCCAGAACCAATCCAACCACACACACACATACACGCAGCAGACTGATAACACACGATACACACAATAACATCAAATTCATATCCTACCCTACCCTACCCTACCCTACCCTACCCTACTCTACCTCATTCCTCTCTCTCAAGTCCAACTACTACCTACTACCTACTACCTACGTCATAATAGGTTAGATAAGAAAACAGAAAAAGAGAGGTGAAGAAGCCCCCTAGGTTCCAAGATATCCAGTATATTTAGTTGGAAATATTTTTTTTTGTTTTACGTTTAGATAGTAGGTATGTTAGGATTAGGTATGTATTGTTATTAAGCAAAGATACGTACGTGCATAAATAAATAAATAAAAGACGACGACCCTTCACCTCTTGTCCTTCTTAAACTATAAAGCTTGGATAAACTTGTAATCTTAGAGAGGTGTGTACTAAATCGGAAAGGTCTTTTTTCGGTTTTGTTCTCTTTCGAGGTCGATAGGGTAAAGGTTAAAAAAAAAAATTAAGGGACACCGATGAAAGAGTAAGAAAAAAAAGACCTTTACAGCTTCATTTTCTCGCTCCATCTTTTTTATAACTTTATTCTCTCCCCTATTTTCTCTGCACCCCCGTTGTCTGATGAAGGTGATAAGGTTTGACAGGTTTTAACACCGAATCCCCCCTCCATTCAAAGCCCTATATTATCTCCCACCCGCTCTTTAAACCACCACTGACAGTATACCGAGAGAGAAAAAAAACCCGAGGCTTGCTTATTCCTCGGTAACCTGGAGGCCTTCTCTTAGGCCCTCCACCTTTAGTTCCTCGCCAGTGCAGCGCGCGTAGATATCCTTGACATCGTCGGTAGTGGTCTCGAAGTGAGACGTGGCATCGTAGCTCTTGGAGATAAAGATGTTGTCCTTCTTGCCATCCTCCAGAGGCTCGTAGAGCGGGATGGGAGGGCCCTATGGATGTGGTTAGTTTCACTGTCTCTGCTATCTTCGGAGTGATTAACCGAGATGGCTTACCATAAACTGCTCCTCGATATGGCCTAGACGTTCGAGACCAGGCTGGAGCTCCAGGTGGTGGTTGGCAGTTGTCTCGGCGATGGTGGATACGATGGCGATGTAGTAGCCCTTGGGGCACACGTTGTGCGACGAGGATACACAGGCAATGTAGATGTCTGTCCTCGCGTTAGCTTTCTGTTGGGAAAACTCTCGAGAAAGAAAAAAGAAAAACTTCTGCTTTGAGGGACTTACCGTTCTTGCGTCCAACCTGGGACTGTGGGATAATCAACTGGCACGAGTCACAGTCGCTTGTGCCAGCCAACGGGTGCTTGAGCACGCAGATGGCCTTGAGCACGTGTCCGACCACCCTTACCTTGCTAGGGAAGTAGGATGGGTCACCCAGGATCATGCCGGCCTTGGTCTCAAACTTCATATCGGGCTCGACGCCGGTCTTCATGGTTGCCTTGATGCCCACGGCCTTGTCACCATCGTACAGCATCTCATCGACGCTCGTGTTAAGCATGTAGGTACCACCGTAGATGGCCGAAAGACGTGCGAAACCCTGGGGGAGCTCGCCAAGACCGTACAGGGGGTAGATGTACGGGGACTTGCCGTATCGGGCAACCGAGTTTCCGTACAAGCGGATGCGCTCGATCGACTCGGGGGCCTTGCCGACCTCCTCGATGTAGTTGTCGGACAGGTAGAGGGCCATGGCATGGCCGACAAAGTCGCGGGTGCCGTCCTCGAGGCCGAACTTATCGTAGACGTCCTTCATCGTGCACGTGCTCATGTCAAGGCCTAAATGGCGAGATGGTCAGCATAGGGTGCTTTATATTTCCTGGAGTGGCAGCTTGTGACTTACCCTTGTGGGTGGCGGGGTCGTTGATGTCAAAGGTGCCGATCCACTCGATGAAAGCCTTCATTCGGCGCTTCTCGAAGATACCCATAAGAGGGGATCGCAGGGCCTCACCGGCGTCGGAGGGGACCTTGGCGACGGTGGCCTTGGAAGAGGAACCCTGCTGGACAAAGCTGCCGGCAACCTGCTTGAACTCGAGGTAGCGGGTGACGTCAGTGGAAACCAGGATGTTGGTCAGCTCGCCAGACGACATCAGCAGCTTGGGCACCAAGTCGATGTTCCAGTCGTTGGGACGACCGTATTTCTTCCACGGCTCTTCGCCCTCTGCATAGTTGCCGTATTTCTTGAATAGCTGTATAGGGGCGCGGGGGGGAAGGAGAGGTCGGTTAGCTACGTTCATGTAAATGTAAAGGTAATGGGGCGTTTTGAAAACGCGGGGTGCGGCGGAACGGCACAGGATGAGAAAAAGGAAAGCAGGTTGGTGATGTGGAACGGATGGGTAGGTATATGTACCGTCTCGAGGTTCACAGAGGCAGCTTCTCTATAAATCATCACGGTGGTTAGCACACAATGTGGGCACAATATGGGTGTTGGGGAAGAGAGAAGGCTAGGAATATATACGCACCCTCCGTAGTGGTCGTTTCGGTCGATATGTAGCACCTTGCGGCCCTTGACACTCAGGACACTATAAAATAGGAAAGAGGGAGACGGTGGTCAGCAAAAGAACAACTAGGTACTGCTAGATAGAGAATCGTCGCAGCGAGCAGTGGTGGTAATGATAATGGTAGTAGCGGTAGTGATGGTAGTGGTGGTTAGGCATACCCAGAAAGGATACACTCGGTTAAACCTGCTCAATATTAGCTTCCTGACCTGAGTTGACTTTGAACTGAATGAATGCTTCTTAGAAGAGAGGGGTAGATAGGTAGGGAATTTTGCTATCATCCATAGCATCATCATCATCATCTGCCTCTTCATCTTCATTCTTCATCGTCAAGTGAACAAGTTGGGTGCGGGGCTCAGCTTCAAAAACGTACCGGTGCCCAAAACGATGACATCGTATTCTTTAGCAATCTCGTCCATGGTGAAGAGGGATTCGGCGATGGTATTCCTTTCGTTCTTTCTTTCTGTCTTCTTCTCAAGACAACAAACAAACAAACAAACACACACACACGCGCAGGAAGATGATGACGCAGGGTCGGTCGGAAGGGGGGTATCGATCGAGGCACAAATCTGGAGAGAAGAGGTTTGACTCCAGGTCAAGCAGAAAGTAAGAAGAAAGGGTAAAAAAGTATCGGTGAAGGAGAGATTGTTGTAGTGGATATTGCTGGAAGCTGGTCTCGTTCAGAAGCTCCAAATCTATTGACCCCAAATGCTGCAGCCAATCAGCGCCCGGGACCCCGCAGTCCTTGGCCTCTGCGCTGCTCCTCATGTCCCTCATCTACGCATAAAAAGGAGGTGCGAACACCCCTATTTTCTTCTTTCGCGCGTCGCAATAATTCTTATATGACATCGACCACACACAGCATTACATGAGCCCTATTTCTCCCATTTCAGCGCCAATATGCCGACTGTGCCGCTATTAGCCGCCCCGTCTTTCATATTATACACCTGTATTTTACACACCTCTCATTTCCAGGAGCAATCATGCTTCATCTAGCTCGTACCAAGGAAAAGAGAGAAAAACAGGAAAATGACAAATAACCATCTATTCTTTCTCTTGCAGACAGGCAAGACAGGTAAACAGGCTAAGTCATTGTTAATTTTGTGTGTCTTTTTTTCTTTCTTTCTCTTTTACTTTTTACTTTCCTTGTCTCTCCCTCTCTCTATCTCTCTTCTTCGTTTCTCTGCCCTTCCCCCTCCCACTCTACAAGATGGCATGTAATTATCTCCCCACCCCCTCCCATCCCATCCCATACCGTCCCATACCACATGTGTTGTTAAATAGGTAAATAGGTGTGAGTAGGGAGGGTCGGTAAGACAAACAGACAGACAGAGAGGCAGGCAGGCAGATGAACATATTTATAGGTTCAGCTACAATCATGGTCGTGCCGACGGTTGTTTCTCAGCTTCAGCGAGGGGTCTCTGAGGACGGCGGCGGTGGTGATGGTGATGACGATGACGGTGGCAGCGTAGAGGAATCGATCTTCTCGGGCTCTTCCTTTGCTAATATCTCTCCTTCACCCTTCTCCAATGCTACCTCTTTACCCTCCGCAGCTCCCGTATCCTCCAGGTAATCACTGCCACGGCCGGGCGTGTATGGCTTTTCGGGGTTACCCAGGTCGACTTCACTATCCTTCTCGGCCAGCACCCTCGCATCCTCCCACAGGTAGAACCGTTCGGTCAGGGCATGCTTAATGGATTTCATAGTCTTGCGGACCTGTCCAGAAAAGAGGGCGCGGCGCGCGCGCGCTCCAACGTTAGCCTCAGGCGCACACGCAGGGATGCCATTGCCACCACCACGGCCGTGTTCTGGTTTGGGCCCTCACCTCTTTGAGCCTGTTGGCCGTTTCTTCCTCGCCCGTTTGCAGCCTCATCTTGCTCTTCTCCTTCCGCGCCGTCGCAATGCGGTTCTGCTCCTTCACGCACACCCACCACAGCTTGTGCAGGTCGTCCCAGCTCTTGTGCCGCAGTTCTTCCACCGTCCACCCGCGCCCATGCTGTGAGTCCTCTTCGGGCGTCAGGAGCAGCTTGTCCTTGGAGTAGAAGAATTGCCACAAGCCGTGGTCGGGGTCGACCTTGACCTTGCGCTTGAAGTTGACGGGCTGGGGCAGCTCCGACTTGTCGATGTTCATGCGGTACCGGAGCCCGGACCGGTACAAGCTGCTCTGTCCACGCAGGCGGTTGCCGTCGCGGCGGGGTCGGCGCATGCTGAGCTCGGGAGTGGAGGAGAAGGGCCGGCTCTGGGAGGAGAGGGGAGGGGTCTGGGTCTGGATGGCGGGAAGCAGGTGAGAGCTCGGAATAGATGCATTCCTCGTAGTATTGAGCAGGCGACCCAGAACAGGCCGCATTCCAATTGGCGTGGCCATTGAGGATACGACACACCTGGGATCCCTCTGCAGAACCTCTCCAACGTGATATCGTATATATCGCCCGAGATATTCCTCGTTAGATGTCCCCAGCGCCAAGCTCTAGTCCAGCAAGAATTGAATTTTTAGTTAATCCGAGAGAGAAGAAATTCCGAAAATCATTGAAAGGAGCCTCTCTACTTGCTCCGATCCACCTGCATGGGACGGACCCGCTGCACCGTGACCCAAAACCCTGTTCTCTAAGCACGGACCATATGGTTACCTAAGGTACCTACCTTAGTACCTAGGTAGGTCGGGTGGTTGAGTCGAAACGTCATGTGTGGCTTGCGACCTGTGGCTTGTGAAAGAAGAAAGCCTCGACAACCTGATAACCCTGTCATACGGCTGCCTGGTTACCTACCTGAATACGAACTCGAACTTGACCCCCCGCCTATTGCATAGACCAGCAGTAACCTAGTTTCGGGGGTACATACCTAGTATTCCATTCCATCAATACCTACATACCAAACCAACCCCAGACCAACATACACATACCTACACTACATACCAAAGACTCGAAGCAAAAGACGCAAGATCCTAGTGAGAACATTCGAATATCCGCTCCATACCCGAAACTGGTAACCCGATTTCATTGTTTGTGACTTTCACGAGACTCCTTGGTGTAACAACGCAGGCCCGTTGATGGCAATGATAGTATGTTTCTTTTTTTCGAACTGTTCTGGTATCTAAGTGGTTACCGTCTATTATCTTAATACCTAGGTAAGTTACCTACTACCTAACATTTCCCCATGGTGGGAAAAAAAAAGGGGGGGGAAGTGGTTGCGGAAGGCAGGAAAAAAAAAGAAAAGAAAAGCGAACAACGAACAGCGCGAGATGCTTGGTACCAAAAAAAAATTTGCATTATATTCTTCCATGTTTGATATCTCTCCAAAGTTTCCCCCCAAGCAAACAGAACTATGGGAAATTCGACAAAGCTGGCTGGCGCTGCTCAACAAAAATTTTTGCTGGTAAAAAGAGAAACTTTTGTTTCCCCCTCCCCCCTTTCATCTTTCTTGTGAGCTTGGCAGCAAGCTTCATGACGATGTTTTACGTACCTACACAGAGCGTAGGTAGGAAGGAGCTAGTAAGTCAGAATTCACACAAAGCATATCGTCAGCTGGTGATCAAGTCTGGGGGTTTTTTTTCTTTTCGTTGCTTCTTTTCTGCGTAATTTGGAAGACTAACTAGTTTAAGCTCGCAGTTCTATAGCAAAGCATACCTATCTAGGTGTATATCAAACCTATCTATCTACCTACTGAATGTACCATATGCTGCAATATAGTACTATACAGCTTGTTGTGTGTACAGATATATACATAGCATTCGGTGCGGGCCAAATGTGCTGTTGTGTGCCATATCAACTATTGGCATCATTGCCATCACCGACATGAGCTTAGTAGGACAGACTTTGTCGATATTGACATTTTCTTTGTCTTGCTCCGCGCCTGAATGAACGAACGCCCTGGGTCAGGAATACTATCATATAGAGCGTAGAGCCCTATATTGCCTGGCTGCAAAACAAGAGGAGACTGCGGCGAACCGTAGTATCCGAACTCGTTGAAACCACTTTGTTTTTGTTTTCGTTGCTGGCCTGACGATACAAACCGACACTTCTGGCTACTTTTGCGAGTTGCACTAGATATTCTCTAAAGACGGAATCACGTTGATGCGGGCGAGTTATCGCTTATTTGGAATTAGGTATGGTATAATCAGCCGTGTATAGGTAGTGGTGTATGGAAACACCTATCATTACGGCGGGTGGGCAGTTTACAGCACTTTCAGCTGCCAGGACGCGGAAATAAGATCGGGGTGGTTTTTTTTTCTGTTGCAATGTCGACACTCGGCAATCGCACAGCGCTGTTGCGTCGATTCCACGCGTTTCTTCGTGGACGCGTGTCGAGGGCGTTGCACATCTTGGGTATGGTCATCGTCAAGAGGGGGGGAAAGAAGGGAGATCGTCTTGAAGAAGGCGATTTTCAGGGGCCGCCGAATACGCAATCTATTCAGATCGAAATCACGAAATACTTTCCAGCTACGTCACGCGACCTCATCGTCGTGATAAGGGGGGGAAAACCTGGTGGCGAGCACGCACACATACAGACACACATATACTACCTACTTACCTAACCTACACTACACACATTACACAGATGTCATTGCCCGATAGCACAATCAGATATGGATTAATAAAAACTTTTATTGGGGCAGCACTGAATACTTAGACGATCTCATTTCCTTGCAGTCTAGTCTAGTACATTCATGCCTCGCTAGCGGATACCGGAAAGGGGGGACCCAGCATAGCGAGCGACCGAGGCGCGAAACGGAACGAAGTCACCCTCCTAAGTCAGGAAAAGGGAAAAGGGGGGGGAGGGGAAGGGGAGAAATGCCCGCTTTGCACAGACGCTGGAGCTTGGTGAGGAGGCTCGCCGGCGCCTTCTGGGGCCCCCTTAGGTAGATAAGCGATCAAGCATTATGGGCCAGGCCATCTTCACCAAGTTCCTGGAGCCTCACAAAAAAAGAAAAGAAAAAAAAAAGGGACTCCAGTTTCACCCGTCTTGCTATGTGGGCTCGCGGAGAGATTCGATCTATCTAGCAGATGCGGCTGAAAAAAAAAAGCTGGAACTACTAAAAAAGAATGGATAAGGGGTTTCGTACAAACTTGAAGAGAAACTGACGATGATAACTTCACCAACAACAGCAACATCAACAGCAAACATACAACCGCATGTTTTAGGAAACCTTTGACATTCTCGCACCATTTTCGGTTTCATTTGTCATGGGCATTGTCAATTTTTTTTTCACCCCTATCTCCCGTATTATCATTCCCATTACGTGAGTCCTTTGGCAACTGCGAAACCCCGAATGCTTTCGATTTATTGCAGTGGCATGTTCCTTTCCTGTAGGGAGAAACGCGCTTTCTGGCCCCCCTTCCCCTCCCCTCCCCTCTAGAGCAAGAACCGTCGCCGATGATTCAGTTCTTACATAACACTTTCGTGTCGGTGGTAAGAGTACTGTGTAGGATCGTGAGGGAAGGGCTCTTGGCCACGCAGCTACGTTGGACAACGAAGCCTCCTTGTCGCACGATTATTTATTTATTTACCTATTTATTTCAAATTTTAACAATATTTGTTTTTGCCACCACCACTGGCTGTAAGTATCTCTACATGGGCCCAAAAAGCAGGCGGGCGAAAACGGCGGCTGGCAACTCGCTAATAAAGACATCCCTTTTTTTATTTTATGTTTTTGGTGATGTCGAACGGTGAGGATCCGTTTTTAAGTGACAGACTCTTTTTTTGCTTCGAGTTTTACGTACTGTGAAATACCTTACCTATGTGTGTGTGTGCTTGATGAGATTCTGCTCCGCGAGTAACACCGAGCCCAAAGGTCGTTAGCAAGTTTCCCAGAAGACCTAATTCGGGTATGGGGACACCTGCCTCGACAAGGCCCTGCAGACCGCCCTTCAAACTGGGCTATGGGCTATTACGTAGGACTATCAAACCACGACTTCTCTTATAACAAGAATAGCGAACAAAAAGTCTGCGTCGTAGTCAGCCGTTAGTGAGCCGATCGAGGGTCTCGCAACGTAATTGGCAGCAGACAGTCCAGCGTAGGCGGGAGCCTACGACTGATTAGGTAAAAAGTCCTATATTAGCCCGGTCAGCCGGCCCAAGTTGTTCGACGATGGGATGCCTCGGTCTATGGTTCACCACGCTTTCACCGGAAAATCGACGGATTGCCATGTAGTGCGCCTTGGTTGTGATTGCATCTTGCAGGCACATCCGTCTAGGCCGGTACTTCGATACGTAGCAGCAGCATCGAGGAGGGAGGTACCTAACGAGAACAGCGTCCCATACATGGGTATAGACAGATATCGCTTTCTATGTCTGGCGAATGGTTCTGTAGATCATCGTCGACGTCGTTTCCGGGAAATATATCCACTTTCCGAGAGATATTCCGTGATATAAGTGCTTCATGCAGACTGCCAACCTACCTATCAGTCGGGAAATGCCGCCGCTTCACAACCCAAGAGCTTTTCCCTCTCTTTACTTGGCACCCCTCACTCTGTGTGAATGCATACCTACCTACCTCCCCCCCCCCCCCCCCTTTCACCCCCAGCCTGTGAGCGTGCGATGATGGTTGACAGGATGCCCGTAATTACCCGATACGAACTACCTCTAAACGCTTAATGACTCGTCTACGAATCACATGAACATTGGGAGATATAGGCCTTTCAGAGTCTGTATAGAGATCGTCTTATTGCTTGTGAAAATGAGTAATAGTTGGAAAAAAAGACCTATGCGTATGTATGTACGACGTAGGTAGTATGTCTTAACACCTACTGCAACTCTATTCTTGTGATGGTCAGAAGTTTCGTAACTTGTCTCGGGGTCTTTCCTGATGACCGCCTTGACCATATTTTGTTTCAATTGTCATTTTCCCCCTTCCTCACCAGAAAAAAAAAGAGAAAGAGAGAGAGAGGAGAGAAGTCGAATGTTAAACTTCCCTTCGCCCCCTAAAAACTCGATACATGACTGGTATGAAGCTCCTACAAGAGTGTTTCGTCATAACCAACAACGAGATAGTTTAGAAAACCCTATTACTACACGATGGTGATTTCATCCAAGCTTAATAATGTCTTATAGATGGACCGATCACCTTGCGCCAAGTCAATTGCCTACCTAATCGAGTCTTGTCGGAAATACTTCCGACGCTTCTCTGCAATGCGTCCTGCCTGGTGCCGCTAATGAGAATTGGCTAGAAGACTACCAATCTATGAATGTAACCAAGACTTGTACGTAGGCATAGTCGTGTTACGGGGCGGCGATCTAGCCATTCACCAAGCTATTGTTCCTAGAGAGTCGATAGCAACTTGGGATAGATGCCCAACGCCAACACATGAATTTTTTTTTGGGTTGATCCTCGGCATCGTAGACTGCATGTACTCTGCGTTGTCAAGCAGAAAATGAAAACAAAAAAGAACACAAGGAGAAAAAAAAAATAGCATGGCTGGATGAACGAGTCGTGGAGTCTTCATCGCGGGTAACATCCGCGCCATCTAGATTATTAGTATCAACTAGCGGTTAACAACATGACTCGAGCCAACAATGGGTAGTTTAAAGAACTAAGACTATATACTATTAGGATCACTATTTTTTTGGTGGCTGTTCGCATTCGCATTGGTGTTTAGAAAGGTTTGCCTCACCTTCGGTGAAGGTTTTTTTTTTCTCTTCTCTCTTTGACGGAATCAATTCCCAAGACACGAATTGAAAAGCTTTGTATTATTTGTTACTGTTGAAAACTAGCTTCAATTGACTCGAAGAGAGGAGAAATAAACACAAGATTGAAATATTGTGCTTGAAAGAAATGAAAAACAACCCCTCCCCTCAAAGGGTAACGTAAAATCACCTACACTAGCTTGAAAACATCGTGGGAGCATTATCAAACATACATAGGTAGGTATATTTTATTATTCATGTATTTGTGTTATATGCAGTTAAGGAGGGCCTGCCGAGAGTAAACGTACCTGGGGAATCCGACCGTTTCAAGGAGGAACAAAAAAAGGGACTGACGTAAACATACAGAACCATCAGGGTTTATGTACACTATACGGTACGTGCTCAATGGCATGGTTCCCAGATCGTGAGGATAAAAGGATGTACCTAGGTAAGTAGGTACTTAGTGTACTTAGGTACTTGGGTACGTCTGTAATGTAGGTAGTATGTATACCTAGCACTTACCATGTACCTACCTACCTACCTGCACAGTAGGTAGGTACACCACATACCTATGTAGGTAGGTAGCAGGGGTATGCATAACGTTCTATCCGTGCTTTCTCTGGCTTTTGTATTATGTACCTACACTACCTAGGTACAGTAAAGTGAAGAGAAAACGAAACGAAACCAGGCGTATCAGATCGCATTGCATAGCGAACGAGGAAGCATGTTTTCTCTCTTTTCCTCTTCCTCTCCCTCTCTCCCTACCATGGTTACTTCTGCGGGTTGCCACAACCGGAAGCCCGGTCGTGTCACTCGGGGGCCGGGCAGAGCATCCCCAGGTGTTCCTCAGAATCAGCTGATGATTGTCCCGAGTCGATTCTGTAGGAATTGGCGCAAGATATGGCTGGTGGTGAGCGTTGTTTGCTGTTGGAGGTGGTGGAAGCAGAATCATGAATAATGTGTAGATGAAAGCCGCTTCCAACGAGTACGACAAAGAGCTGCTCTCAGCTCGCAAAAGCTGGTGGACTGGACTAGCATTCGAATCCTCCTCGTCAAGCGCGGCCCCTGTACGTGTCGATAGCGGTAAAGGACGAGCAGTGCCGGCGGCAATGCGGATCCTTGATACGGCTCCGTGCTGCTGTCTGTGGTCGAGTTCTCTACCAGGGTACGTTCTGTAACCGCGTCACGCTAAAAAGTTCGCGGGTAGCATTGGGTCATTGGGTCACTGGGAGAGGTCCCTGGGTAAGAGGTAGGTAGGTAGGTACCTAGGTAGGCCCCTTGGCAACCTGCTCACGGTTCAGGACCGGCCGTACTGATCGGCATGTTGAAGGATTACCCGGAAATGGAAGTAGGATGAGCTAACAACACGTGGCTCTCGACTGAAAGATTCTCTTAGTATACTAGGTATCAATGTACCTAATATTTTGTACTGCGAGGACGGGGAGAAGCAGCAACAGCAGCAGTAGCTAAGGTAGTGGTACCTTGAGTAAGGGCGAGACCAAGTTTGTTGAGAAGTTGTAGGTACATATGCGACCGTCACACATTAATTGGCAGCGGAACAACAGCAGGATGTACCTAATGATAGGATAATCGTTTCGGTGCAAGCTCGGCCACCGTCCGTAAATGATGCAAGAATCATGCTAAACAATCCCAGCGTCAATTGACCGCTAGAAGGGGGTTGCTGACGGCTGAGTTGTGAGCTAAACCACGCTAAGCCTAACGAAGTAGCATCTTTCTGCGCCAAGATAACGAACGAGCCCGTCCACTTTTTGGTTGAGCTAATGTACGTATATGCTTTATGATGGAGCTCACAGAGGATGACGTCGAGCTTCGCTGTTGCATTAAGTAGGTAGGTACCTAGGTAGGTAGGTACGACCTTAAAAAAAGGTATGGGAGGTGAACAGACGGGAAGAAAGGCTTGAGGGCAACAAGAGACATTGCCTACCAACGACTTCACGACTCGTTCCAATGGGTTAATTCCGGAAAAGTGTTGATCAGCAATGCGAATTCGTAAGTCATATAGAGAACGAGTGTCAGCAACTCACCGCTCTCGGTAAAACGCACAAGCTCACCTGAGGAAGAAAATTTTTTTTTATCTTTTACTGTTTCCCACGAGGTCTTGTTGTACCAGAAGAGAGACCGTTTTCGAAGCTCTCCTAGCCAGTGGAGACCCTATCTACTACCCTGGACCACCTAGGCAGGTGGGCCCCCCTGCAGCGCAGGGATCTCCTTGCACAACGCCACTGGCTCACACCCACGCTAAGCGTTTCTTACATATAGAGATATGCAACTATGCATTTTAAACATATAAAAACCTATACTCCGTACTTGCCTACACAACCAATCTACATCAGTACACCATCATGCCTAGGTACCTAATGTACCGTATATATCTAGTACATAGAAATACAATTGATGATCTTGTGTGCGCGTGCGCATGTACATGTGTGTGTTATACCTATAGCATCGTGTTGAAGCGACGCATGTGGCGGTAATGGTCGTGGTTGGTGGTGGTCATGAACACGATACCCAGGTAGGTACATGCTAATATATACATATGTAGGCCATGCCGTGACAACGAGTACCTATGGTACGTAAGTGGGCTTCGCTATCAAGATCAGATAGGTAGGTCTGTAGTAGACTAAATCTGGAAACAAATTCAGGGTCCTACGCTTGAACTTTTTTTTGTGGAAAAAGCAACCTCTGAGCCTCCATCAATTTAGACAACGCGATCCTATGAGTAAGAATCCCGGAGGTGTAGTGTATATAAGGGGCCGCCTGCATGACGCTCGCTTTGTTATAGGGGATGAGGATTTGAACCTGCTAGGTACAACGAGGAATTGTACCCAAGTTGCTAATTACATATGTAGTTATAGGTATCATCTTCCGTTTTTTTGGATTGTGATTCGGTATGTAGGTAGGTGGTTAGAATAATGATTGCCTATTCATCCCCGTTTCGATAGTCTATTATCATTATTAATGTTAATCTAAAGCCCCTTTTCGATCCTACACACAAGTACAATTTTCCGGGTTGGTCTAAGACCATTAGATGCATGACGTGTAAGAGAGAGGAAGGATAATCTCTTGCTGCATTCCTAAAGTTCCAATAGGTATGGATGAAGAAAATGTTCACTTTTTGTTCTTCTTTTTTTTTTCTTTTTTTTTCTACTACTGTCTCTAATGCAACTTAAATAACTTACTTGCGTTATAGCTACTTAGAGAAACCTTGATATTTCTTTTTTCTTTTTTTGACCGGAGAGTGGAGATGTGCCGTTGAAAGAGAGTGCAAGCTTTGCGTGCCGTGCCCTGAAACAAATGCCGGTGTTGTCGGAAGGCCCCATTGTAGAAGCTTCGTAGAAGGACTGGAGAAGGTTGATGGCGGTTAGAAATGGAGTCGTCTGTCGTTACACAGGATGGGTCCTGAGGCTGCACGCAAGTCTTCTTGAGGAATTCTTGCAGAGATTCGGCCCAAGTTCAGATCTAATCCACCTTTTGGAGGCTGAAGCGAAGTGTCCACCCAAGGTCGTACAAAGAAACCCATGGCAATGGGCGTGGAGTCGATCGACCTCAAGGTCCCTCCTGCGACGAGACGAAATGTCCCCACCCTTCTAGGTCAGGTCCGGTAAGGTGTTAGGTCAAGTCAGGCTTAGACCGTTTAGTATGTTTATGTACCTATTAGCTAGCCCGTCGCTTGCTTGTATCTACCTACCTACCTACCTAGATTGCCCTGGGTTCTCTCTCTTCCTGCTTCAGGGACCTGGCCTGAGAACTTACATGTTTTGCACATACCTAACACAGCAATGCTCATACGTTCCGCACGGTAGCTGAGAAGGATTGATGTTTGGAAGAACAAAGAGAGAAATAAAAAAGCGAAGAATAAAAAGAAAAGAATAAAAATACCAGACGCTCAACTGGTAGACCGATGCCTAATCCTTCGCTGTATACTTGTGCTTGCTGGCATTCGTTCCTAAACCAACTACCGCCCTCTATTCCCGTCGTGGCCTACCTACGTGTTACCTAGTGGGATCCGCGCCCAAGCTAAAGGAGCACGAACTTTGCAGCTGAGAGCTAGGGAAGACAAAGGAAGTCTCGGACTCTGTCCCCTCGTGTCAAAAATTAAAACGAAACAAAATAAATCCAAAAATAAACAAGCCAAGTCTTGGGCAGATTCCAGTGTATGCCTGTAGAGAGAGAGAGAGACAGAAAGAGAGAAGGTAGGTACCTTTGTTTTCTTTTTCTCTCGAGTCGAGTAGGTAAAGATGAGCAACTATCTTGGCGTATACTAAGGGGGTTTGGTCACTATTTCCAGACCAAGCTAGGGTGCGTCTGGACTGTTTTGGGGTTGTTTCGCTTGACTCGCGGATCCAAGCTCCTTTGTCGAATTCATTAGTCGACAGTGCCTTAGACCACCACCGACTTTACGACTAGGTTAGAAGCGTGTCCACTTCTCACAGGGTCCTCATACTGTGAGCCTATCGGTTGCCGTCTTGCTGCCCATGAAGACATCATCCTAGTTGCTCGCGGAACAAGCCATTGGATAGGATGACTGATTGATGAAAAGGCTTGTTACGGTGAACCCTTTACACGCATATCCTGAGCTGTAGGTAGATCCTTGTTGCCGATGAAGCTGTCCGAGGAAAATCCCATTACATACCTCCTCATCTCGCGGTTCGGGATATGGTCCTGTCCGCGTTTCTTTCAAGGCATCAATCGCTAGGTAGTTTTCTCTTCCTCTCCGTCCTTTCCTCTCAGGGGTACTTGACTTCTCTTCACTGCACACATGCCTCTCTCTACCTATGTCTTTTTCTAATAGTCTCTTACTCTCCCCCCGCCTCAGCCTCTTGAGTAGCTTAACAATGTTGCTTAGGCTAGCAAACTTGAAAGCCCAGCCACAAGACAAACCTTGATTGATACCAAAGTAACATGAGTCGAATATTAGTGACCTAGATTAGTAACGATCACGGGAGTGGTCGGTCAGGGTTTACGGATACCAAGGATTACGCAAAATTGGCTCCAATGCATAGGAACTACCTCCTGTCAACAACGTACATGGTCTGTTCATGGGGTCAGCAGATTCTGTTTCTAAGGGTTTTCGAGGGCCTTACATGAAACGCCACGATTTGGCATGTCAGCATTGGACAGTAGAAACATGTTGACTGCGAGATCGCACTAGACGATCATGCATGGCAACCTGACGTCGAGGACCTCTCTTTTTTTCCTTTTTTGATTTTATTTCATTTTGTTTGTGTGTGTGTGCGGCCGTGGTAGGTAGTTCCAACTTTCGCTTTGACTCCTGGGGGAAGACGGCCCGCCTGAGTCGCGCACGGCGGCTATAACTCCACGAGTATGATCCTTCAAAAGATGCCGAAAAGAGCAAACTACCTAGCCACCATCTCGACGACCGCGAGTATTAGTACTCCAAGGCGGGTTGGAAATATGGTTGCATCGAGCATCATGAGCCCTAAACAACACCAAAATTGTCGAGCAGAGTGATAAACCCTAGGAGATGGCTGGGGAGGTTGTGTCGCACTCGAGAAAAATATGTTTGGCAGGTTATCCCTGAATCGGATAACTGAAGCATCCCGATCGGAAAAGGCACCCATCTTTCATAATGCTACATCCCAACCTTGCCCTCCCGCTGCAGCCCTCTGTCCAATGGCAGTGTGCGACATAGGATATACCTACGTGTGAGTGTGAGTGCGAGCGAGCGAGTGTGTGTGTGTGTGTGTATGTGTGTAGGTATATGTGCGTGTGTCTACCTAGCTTTGCCTGAAAGTGATAAAATAGACATACGGTGTAAGGACAAAGCAGCGCATTCGGGATATATGCGCCGAGTGTGTAGAGATCTCTAATTGGGCCATTGGTGTTTTTGTTGTAGCGGATTATTACGATATTCCATCACATGATTGTAAGTACTGGCACAACCGTCGCATTCGACCGTCACTATCCCTGGTAGCATGGGAAGCATGGGATGGCTGGCGTGGGATGATGGTTCGTAGGTTTACTCCATGGTTCATGGATCATCATTAATGGATGATGTGGCCAGGTCGAATTCCAAGTTTCAACGGCTATTGATGGCGGCAGAGCTTCCAAGTAGCGAAACAGCTAAAAATTGAGGGGGTTGACAACATCACCAACGTAGGTAGATAGGTACTGTTGTTAAGTAACAAGTGAGAGACAAAACAATACAGAGTAAAGGCGATTAAAAAATAAACAGAACAGAAGCTGCTCTAACTCGTATCAACCCCAATCACTTTCCAACTCGACAAGAGTGTACTCCATTTGATTAAGTTGGTAAAGTACAATACATGATAGTAATAGACCTGCTGATGACAACGGTTGCATGTTTAGGGCGGCAACGGAACTCAGTACTACTATGCGGTATAAAATATGACGATATTAGTTCAACGAGCAAAAAAAAAAACCTGAGGGATTGATTAACCGTTAGGTATTTGTATTCCCAAACTAAGTAGAGAGAATATACTGTCGCCCCAGCACGGCGATGGCGATGGCGATAGTTGCTATAACAAAACAAACCAGAGCTTGAAGGGGCTCAGAATACCTACCTACCTACATACATAGGTAGAGACAGCTGAGGCTGGCGCGCTTCGTGATGGGTATGTACCTAGGTAGATTATGTCTGTTGGATCCCCCTCCTTCAGTATGTACATAGGTAGTACAGTACATACACAGGTAAGGTAGACCGTACCTACCCATGTACATACCTAGATAGGATATGCCCAGCCACTCGATCGAATCCATGAGCTAGGTAGGTACATACCTACCTATGTACCTAGGGCGTCCATTACCTATTATGTAGTATTAAATTTAGCATGGCTGCGTGTACCTACTGCGTAATGTATGTGCGCGCCTCGCGCCATATTTGAATACGTATTAGATATGTACATATGGTATACCTACCTATTGTGTACCTCCCACTTTCCTTAGGTACATAGCATACATACATACATGCATACATACCTACGTACCTCCTCCTTTAGTAGGTATTTGGCCCCGTATCTACGTAGCCCGTACCTTGGGACCCTGAGTATGTGTAACTTGTGCAGGAGGCAGGTACCTGGGTACATGGAGTAAGGTAAGTTCCTAATGTGGTTAGCCAACTTAGCTCACCTCCCAACTAAGTATCTAGGTACATAGTATGTGGTTAGATTTATTAGGTACGTAATTCATATAAGAAATACATCTATTATCGTGTTGAACATAATAACAATACGGTACCTTAGACTGGGACAATTGAAACTGTCTTGGAAAACGCAAAACGTGGCGGTACTTGTACATTGTCTCCCTCCTACCCTGACTCTTGTGACTAGACCCCGACTCGCGATTTGAATGATTGAATGATTGAATTATCGAATTTGTTGATCGTGGGAATTTTTCTGTTCTTCCGCTTCCCTCATTATTTCCATCTTTCCCGCGTCTTTCCACCTTTTCATCCCTCTCTCTCTCTCTCATCTTTCTCTTCCCACTTTCCTCTCGCCCCCAAGATATTCTCGCCCATTCCTCTCTGGTAGCAAAGAGGAGATAGTCTTACTGGTCTTCTCATAGAAGAAAGTTTTCTGACTCGCCACTAAGCTGGACTGACTGTTGTCGGGAA
Source organism: Biscogniauxia sp. FL1348 (assembly GCA_022544895.1). Taxonomy (NCBI): domain Eukaryota; kingdom Fungi; phylum Ascomycota; class Sordariomycetes; order Xylariales; family Xylariaceae; genus Biscogniauxia; species Biscogniauxia sp. FL1348. The sequence continues at coordinate 279,983 of JAJNNV010000027.1, forward strand.
TAATTATCGCGACTACATAACATAATCATCTGTACCCACGTGCAGCCGTCTTTTTTTTTTTATCAAGAGAGGGGCGGATCTTTTTTTTTGTGGCACGGCACGGTTTGGTGGATATCTTAAGTTTGTGTGGTAAGTTCCCTACCCTTTTTTTTCCACTTTCCTTTCGTCCACGTCCACGACCTTACTTGTTTTGACCATCCCTTTTTTTTCTTCCTTCTATTTTTCTTCTGGCGTGTACCCCTACCAGAAAGTCAACTCATCATTCTCCACTTTGCCATCCACTTGCATCCACCCAGAACTCTGCACAAGTATTTTGGCACTGTACATTGCATGCCCATACAAGTACAGTATCAGCACAAGGTACTACCTCCCGGAAATACAAACCCACTTGGCTCGTACAATCAGTCACTTTTCACCTACCCCCGGTCTCCACCCTTTTTCCTTTTTACCCTTTTTATCTCTTTTTATATTATTTTATCATTTTTCCCTTTCCCTCCTTGACACCACACATCCGCACCACTCAAGCTTGACTTGCATTTCGCCTGCATCAACATCTTGACGACTCACCGTCATCCACCATCATCATCTAAAGCATCCACACTTGCCCACTGCCAGCTTCGTTAAGGTCCACTACCTACCCACCACCGACTTAACGGTTCTTCTCGGCACTCGTTCCACTTTTGACGCGCGCATGTGCATTTGTACCTGAACTTGGATCATTTCTGACAAGGGCCCAACCGACATAGGAACGTTCAATCGACCGACAGGAGAAAAAAAAGAGAAATAGGAAAAGAAGAAAAAAAGAAAGAAAAAATCCTTTTCTCCCACACCACCACCGCCCCTCTAAGCAGAAAAAGGGCAAAGGCTAAATTTGACTGATTCAATTGCAATAAGAAGCCGACCACCACACCGCACACCCTCGAGCAACGGGACCCAAATTCTCCACTTTACAAACACCTTGCTTGACCTTTTGGACCCCATCAGTCCCATCTCTCTACTGCCGGTGTTGGAGCCTCACGAACTACTTTTGTCCACCAGCTCCATTCAATCCCCAATTCTTTACCCCAAAACCACGTTCCCCTCATCACCATTGTTTTCTTCTGCCCTTCTTTTCGGGCCACATCGTCAGCCTTGTCGTCGTCAACCACATACATTTCGGACTGGCGAGAGCATCCTTACCATCACCGTCGGGTATTAGTCGTGGAGGATTTTTGCACTTTGGGTTGTCGGACCTTGGGTTTTTGATTCCCTTCACCACCATAGCAGCAGAAATTTGACGACGCGTCTTGTTTCGCTGTGCCCCTCTCATCTCTCTACCGCGCCCGCATCGCATCGCATCGCATCGCCTTGTTGCAAGTGCTGCGCCCTCTTCCGAATCAATTCCCTCACCGCACCCACAAACACGTCCCCCCAACGACTCCAGCAGCCGTGAGAAGTCCACCAGGTTGTTCCATCTAGGCAATTCTGGTCTCGTCGTCTGCTGCACCCGTCGCGCCTCTCTCAGTGGGATATGAACCATATCCCTCCAAGCCAGCCTTCATACTCGTCTCACAACGTAGGCACATCAATCTCTGGATACCCGTCGCCGTCGGCTGTCTCGCCTAATCTGTTGCAACAGGGTTCTTCGATCAACCACACTCTGCCTCCATTGCAGCAAAACCATCCTACAATGCAGTCTGTCTATGGTAGTCACCCTCACACGCCGAGGACGACTCCAGGTACCCCCAACACTCCCCAGCCGCCCAACGCCATGAGCAGCTACCCGCCCCCCAACGCAGGTCATGGCCGTGGTTCCTACGGTATGATGCCTAATCAGTACCAAAACCCTCCACAAGCCTACCCAACTACCACCTCCATGATGCCCCAGACTTCGGTTGCTGCTTCTCATCCCCAACCCATCGCGCCAGCCCCTGCGGCGCGCCCTCCAGTTCTCCGTCCCATGCCAGCTGGTGGAGTTATGCCCCAATCGGGATTGCCCTCGCCTTATGCTGGAAGCCCCATGATGGCTCACCAGCAGTCTCTGCTCCAGGATAACGACCAGCCCACGCATGTGGTCGGATCTCAGGGACGCCGTGGCATACTCCCGAGTGCTCCTGGTAGGCCCGCTGCCCCCACAGGTAGTGGTGCTTCGAAGAACACAGTCATCCCACAGAAGGATGCGGACGGAAAGTTCCCCTGCCCCCACTGTACCAAGACTTACCTCCACGCGAAGCATCTGAAGCGCCACCTTCTCCGCCGTAAGCCTGCCCCCTCCCCCCCCTTCGACTTCTTCGTTGGACATGCTAACTTGACCACCAGATACCGGCGACCGCCCATACATGTGCGTGTTGTGCCGCGATACGTTTTCGCGAAGTGACATCCTCAAGCGTCACTTCCAGAAGTGCTCGATCCGTCGAGGAAACCCAACTGGGGCGAGTCATTTGTCTCACCCGCAGGCTCACGTTAAGAAGCAGCAGAATGCTCAGAAGGCTAATGAAGGGGACATGAACCACATGAATGGCATGAGCAGCATGCCAGGTGACGGTGTTGTCCATCCATTCGGTATGGTCCAGATGCAAGATGGTATGGGAAACATGGCCAACGACCAAAACCAGCTCTCTAGATCAAGCAGCATGAGTCGGATGGACGACGCCAACCGGGATCGCAGAAGCATGACAGGCGGCTACAACGGTGAAGTCCCAAACTCGATGTCCTCCAACATCAACCCTCAGTTGGCCAATTTCAATCTGCCCCCGGGTCAGAACGGCATGCCCATGTACGGAGCTTCGGGCTCAAATCAACAGTCTGGCCTTGACTGGTCTCAGATGTTCCCTCAGCCTGGTGCGCAACATACCTACACCAATACGTTCCCTCCTAATGATGGACAGAATCAGACCGCAATCAAAACCGAGCCTAACCTCGCTTCGGAGAGACCCAATGGCATGCCCGGCACCGACCCGACCGACGGCCACGATCGATCGCTATTTTTCTCTAACTGGGAACCGCAAACGCCGATACAGAATTCTTACAAGCAGCTCTCCGCACAGATAGTCGACTTCTTCCATCCTCTTGGCACCGTCGTGACCAACCAGACCGCTGGCATTAACCACTTTTTCCTCCCGGAAAATATTAAAGATTTTCTTGAATCATACACGCATTTTCATGTTCATTTTTCTTTTCTACATATTCCTACGTTCCGCATCATGGATGCTTATACGGGTCTAACTGCGGCCATGTGCTGCATCGGTGCTTGTTATAATAACCGTATCGATCCCTCCCTCGTCCGTGAGGTAACAGACGTTCTGAACACAGCCCTCGAGCGCGACTGTAATCTTTCTGGCGACTCGGCACCTTTTAAAGTCAATGGTGGCAAAGATAAAAAAGGCATTGAAAAACTACAAGCTCTAATTTTAATGTCGATGCTATTGATCTGGAATGGCACTCCGATGCAGCGCGAGACAGCTCGGCTAACTTTTCCTATCATTGCGTCCATCGCACGAAACTCTGGTCTTTTGCAAGTCAAAGGCGATCCATCTCTTTTCAGCTTTCTCCATCAGCCAGACCTCTCCCTACAGACGTTAAGTTCGACTCCATTCGACTGGACTGCCTGGGTTGAGCAGGAGACACGAATACGGCTTATGTACATGATTTACCTCACTGATGTTTCGCGATGTGTCTACTTCAACTGCGAACCTCTTTTCGATACCTTCGAAGTCCGACTTCCGTTGCCAGCCGACGATGCTGCATGGGAAGCTCGCACTGGAGAGGTGTGTGCCCGGGCATTAAACCTCTATGGCTCGGATGCTGTTAAGGCGACGAATCCAGATGGTTCTCAGCGTAGCAAGCAACCTGAATTGCACCTTGTGTTAACAGCTATGCTTCATGGATTCATTCAGATTCAACCAGGAACCACCAATCTATATGGGAAGTTTATTCTAATCCATGCTTTGCTGGTCCAAATCAGATGGGCCCTGACCCATGCCAACTTGCCCTCGATAGATGGATCGATGACCCCTCTTCGTCAGAATGATTGGATCATTCCGGGTTCGGAACCCGGAAGTGGTTATGCCAGTGCCAACAACAGCGGAAGAGCGACTCCTGTGTCTGGCAGCCAAGTTATCTCACCCCAAGCCTACAAGAGCCTATGTACGGCGCTTGACAAGTGGAAGTCCTATTGGGATATGGATATGGCGATTCAATTTCCTCCTTCTGTTTCAAGCCCTCGGCGGTATGGCTTTTCGCGCGATGGTACACATTTTTATTGGCTCGCAAAGTGGATGCTTACGAATACCGGACCTGACGATTTACAAGCATCACCGGATAAACGGTTCACGCAAGTTATCCAGCTGCTCAAATCTGGAAAAACGTGGGTGCAAACAGACGGGGCTTCTCGCGGCGAAGAGCTTGGATCAGTTGGCGAGATCGACGCAGATTTTGGAGTTGCCAATCTCACGCTTGACATTGCTAGACTGTTCAAGCCTTTGCCACTAGTCGTGGAGTCATCTGCCATGTCCACCGTTAAGACAGATATATGAGAAGGTTGGTGTTGATCCACCGACTCTAGCCCATGCACTCTTCACCAAGCATTCGTGGCGTTCTTGATTTTGGTTTCCTTTTTTTTCCTCTGGCCTCTATCACAAAAAAAAACAAAAGTACCCGCTTCCTTCAACCCTGCATCGGACCAGCATGATGGTGGCGAGTTTGTGCTTTGCATTTTCCGGATCGGTTTGCGATAATTAGACTGGCTGTGGCTTTTCGCATTTAGACACGACGAATTAGATTCTGGTCGGCTTAGGGGACAGGTTCATTTTACCCTTGGAGGTGATCATGATGTTTCACGTCTATGCTAGCTGACAACCAATTCTTCTGGGCGGTCTTCTTCATTTGATACGCATTCATAAAAGAGGAGCATTGAGCAAAGTGGTGGGGGGTTGGGGGCGAACCATGAGCATTGTTGTTTTTATTTCTTTGCACGTTTATGGGATGATTAGGTATCTTAGATCCACAGAACCAGATAAAGTATATGATTTCTATTGTTTACCAAGAAAGACTTTGATCGAGCGATGTGATATGGCTTCTTGTAGATTCTGTTTGTATTACTTCAATTTTGGACATAAAACAGTTGCCGCTTCCAGACACGAATCACGGATGTGGTCAGGTACATTATCAGCCAGTTCGATTCTCAGTGACCGTAGTTGAAAAGCGATAATATCTCTTCCTTCTCTATTCTATTTTACCGGAAGGGAGGAAAGAGGGGGGAGGAGGGCATGCATAATGAGAAAATAAGGCAACTGGATGCAAGGGATTTGAGTTTACCGTTTCATTGGTCGCCGCGGTTGTTAGGTGCAGAAGAGGAGTTATTCAAAGCAAGGCGTTGTTGTATTCACGTACGTAGGCAGACATTTAATGTAGGCATGTATCAAATGTACGTAGCTAGGTAGGAAGTCATTGCAAGCAAGCATACCTCGGTATATGGGGGTTTTTTTTTATTAAAAAATATAATGAGAGTGGCGAGTTTCGAAGGAGATAGAAAACAGGATAACCTCGATGTGTACTTAGGTATCTCAATGGGAAATCATGTTTGTATTGTTTGCTTGGATAGGTTGGAGAGGAAGCGGGGAGGGAAGGGAGCGGAAGGGGGGATGATAGGAAGAGGGTTTTAACCTCAGTATGGAAAACTAGAATAGGATATTTATTTATTTATTTATTTGATATGGCAGAGAGAGAGAGAGAGAGAGAAGGACAAGGTTATTATGTTGTTATAGAGAGTTGAGAGAGATGGTCAACTACATTAATAGGTAGGTAGGAAGAGGAGGGAGATTATTTTATATTGATCTAGCGCAGGTATTTTAACTACGGTTTCGGGGGTTTTTTAAATTAAAAAGGTTTCTTAGACCGTTACGCGTTTAATCATATTTGATGGACAAGATACTTAACTTTAAGGGCAGATAACTAAACTTAATATCGAGTTTGGTTAGTGTATGTGTCTGTGTGTGTTTTTAAAACTCTATACTATTATCTTTCTAACCGTAGGTCTGGTCAACGCAGGTATAAAAAAAGGCAATCCGAACTACTTACTTGAGTTATCCACCTTCTATTAGAAACCTACCTAGTGTACCTATCTTACTCAAGTTAACTCTCTTTCCTTTTCAAAGTGTCTTTCCCCTCCCCTTCCTTTTTTGTTTTTGTTCATAACTTAATTCTTATATGAAAAAAAAAAGAAGAAATACCATGTAGGTATCGCCTCGGGAAGTCTCAGACAGCCAAGACATTCTTTTGCTTTAAACTGACGGTTACACATCGCTCTATAATTATACACACATATATATTTTCGCGTTCCTTGTTATAATTTGTTCAAGTACGGTAGGTAGGTAGGTAGTCGAATTCCTCCGAGACAACATAAATCCCGAGCGTGTGGCTGGCTGGGCCGGCTAGGCAGTTAGTTAACTGGTAGTCAGCTCCGGTCAGGGGGTTTCCTCGGTCTAAACCACCACCCCGGATGTCGTACATATAGTCGTAGGGAGAAAGGGGGGATATGGACGGGACACGGGACACTAAAAGGTCTAGTCATTGTTACACATGGGTTCCAGAGCTCTTAGTAAGAGGCGTTGACGGAGAAAGGCGTTGTGTACATTAGGTACATATTGATATAGGTTGGTCTAGACGCTTATATGTGTGTGTATGTAGACTATACGCATACGCCTTGCTTTATCATTTTCTTCTTTCTCAATAATATCATCTTGTTTTCTTCTTAATCCAATGTCGCTGGTACCAAACATACATACATACATACATACATATCCCATCCGGTTATCTGGTTTCTCCCATCTATCCGTGCGCACTGCCTTTTTTTTTTTTAAATTCACCTCCGTTGGGTCTACCCAAGTCCGTGTTTTCTGTGTGCGCGTGTAGGTATGTGAGAGAAAGTATGTATGTATGTATACTTGACGAACCGAACCCCTCTTCCGCAAGTCCCCATATAAAGCCAGGTCTCAGGTTTGTAAAGGAAAGAAAGAAAGGAAAAAGAAAAAGAAAAAGAAAAGGAGGGGCAGTGGTCCAGTTCACCGGCGCTCACCCCTCTCGATCGTGGTAATATTGGGACCCAGGGCCCTGAGGGCCGCCTTCTCCTCCTCCGAGGCCTTGAAGTATTTCTCCTCGGCCCGGTCCGACAGTTGCAGACCGATGACACCCCAGGCCAGCAGGCCCACGCCGACGCCTAGGCGCGCACGCGGCGACAGGTTACGGAAGGATCTGTTGTTTTCGGGGCAAAGGGAAGAAGAGGAGAAAGAAATTGTTAGTTAGCTACTTTTTCTTTTTTTTCTTTTCGTAAGTTTTACAGTGCAGTGGTATTCTGATCACACTGGTGTGCATATTGTGCTGTCAAGGGACATGGGGTGGGAGGGCGTGTATAAAAGAATTTTTTTTTGCCCTAAATTGAACTAACATTTCCCTCTAATTTGATTTGAGGGGTGTATTGGGCAGTCATGTATATGCGTATGTAGGTTATGTACGTAGGTTGGTATGTGTTATGTGTATGTGTATGTGGATAGATATATGTAGGAAGTTATACGATGAGTAATAAGAACCGTCAAACAGAAGTTTCAGGGCAAGGCAAAAGGCAAGGCAACGTAAGGGTACTAGCTTACTGAAGCAGTGACATGACGGGATACGATGATGATGGTGATGATGATGGTGGTGGCTCTGACGTGTTGGTGGCCCTCGGTCTGACTGAATAGGAGCTGACACGTGCAAAAGAAATAGTTTTTCTTTCTTTCTTTCTTCTTCTTCTTCTTCTCCCCTTGTTCGTTCCCTCGCTCTCTGATATGCGACGCGTGTCTATACGCACAGCAAGAAAAACAACAAGCTCACGAACCGCGGTGGCGGGTGAGCGATAGCTAAAAGTGATGTGACGTGACGTGACGTGGTCGAAGGTGCAAGTACAAACACCGAAGGGGGATAGGCCACGGACAGATGGATACACGGTTCGTTTCTCTCTGACGGTATGTATCAGGTATGTAGGTAGTGTGTAGGTAGTATGTAGAAAGCTGTTTCGGTGAGGCCCTGGCTGGGGGGAGGTGGTAGGTGGTAGGTGGGAGGTGGGAGGGAGAGGAGAGAAAGAGGGGACCAATTGATACTTGCAAGGTCTGACCTGACAGGCGGTGAGGCCGAGACCGCGGCTGCAAATATACAACTTCCGGCTGGTACACATACTTATATGTACAGTACTATACAGGCTTGACAGGGTCCCAGACAGCCAGCGTTGGTGTATATGCGTATGTACCTACCTACATGTACGTAGGTACATAAGGTTAAGTCGTATACTTTCCTGTTTAGGTAACCGTTACGGTGTCTCCCGGCCTGAGAGGTCGCGTGACCCATTTTGAGTTTTGAGTTTATTTTATTTTATTTTATTTTATTTTACTGTACTTTATTTTCTGTTCTTCTATTTCTAGTAAGTACCTTAGGTTAGTGTACTGTTGTGTATTATGTAGGTAAGGAGATTTTATGAAAGGTTCCCATAGGCCTGGTTTACCACCTCAACTACAGGTACCTACCTATTGGCTACCTGGTGCTGGGTAGCTCGGGTTGGACAACAGAACGCCACTGAGAACCAAGCCACACATGGTAATTCTCGGCGAAAGCTACCTACCCGCCTACCTAGTACATGCCTCCCTACCATGGCTTGCAGGTGCATGGACAGTCAGACTCTTACTGTTCCTACTTAGGAGAATAAATTTTAACCTCTAGCTTGTTGTACAATTAACATACTAACGGGGCTTTGCATTTACCAATATATTGCCTTTTAATTCAATATGTAGGTAGAGTCACTACGTACTATCAATTGTACCGGTACTTACATACATACATAGTACATACATAGGTAGGTGCTAGGTATCTAGACTAAGTATCTAATAACCATAAACCACCCTGTCCACCAACCGTCAAGTCCACCCTTACCTGGAACCTGTAACCTGTAACCTATAAACCCGTACCCCTTTTCTTCTCATGTCGGAAATGCTCCGTGCTCCATGCACGACTACCTAACCCATGGGTATCTCATTTCAGATGACCGCTCTTTGCTTCACCTCGGGACTCGGTGTCGCCACTACCTACCTACCTAGGTACATATCTCCAGCACCACCTCGCATCGTCTACCTATCCTTGATGAGCAAATAGGTACTACCTAGGCACAACACTACCTAGGTAGGTCCCAAGCATTGCTCACCTCTGGCATGGCAGCCTGCCGTTCATTCCCTCAGTCGCTCGCTCCGAACTTGGCACGGTACTCCTCGATTTGAGCAATGTCGGCGTCGGATATTACCCCTTTCATGCCGGCGATGATGTCCTCGAGCTTCACAATCGCAACGATGGGCATCTGGTACTCCTTGCGTAGCTGACCGATGGCGCTCGTCTTGCCGTCGCCCTCGGGCAGCGTCTCCTGCCGGTCGAGCGCCACGACGATACCCACGACGGTGCCGCCGGCTGCGCGGATCATGTCGATGGCCTGGCGCTTGGCGGTGCCGGCGGACACGACATCGTCGATGATCAGCACTCGCTTGCCCTTGAGCGGCGAGCCGACGATGGTGCCGCCCTCGCCGTGGTCCTTGGCCTCCTTGCGGTCGAAGCTGTAGGCGGCGTCACGGTACTTGGCGCGGTCCATCTTGATGAGGGCGTAGAAGACGGTGGCGGCCAGCGGGATGCCCTTGTACGCGGGGCCGAAGATGACGTCGAACTCGGGCGCCTCCGCCGCGATGGTCTGCGCGTAGGCATCCATGATGGGCTCGTGCAGGGCGCCCGTGTAGAAGTCCCCGGCATTGAAGAAGTAGGGCGATATCCGCTTCGACTTGAGCTCGAAGGACCCGAATCGCAGCGCGCCGCCCTCGACAGCCGCCTTGAGGAAGTCCTGCTTGTACTGCGGGAGCGCCATGGCCGGTTGATGGATATGCAAGCTATTACTTATCAGGGCCCGTCTTTCTATTTTCTACATATGGAAGCCTTTTGGTAGGGCAGGGGAGTGGAGGGTAAATGGCAGAATGAGGTGGGGCAGCTTTATGGAAAGGAAGATACAGAGATGAAGAATAAGGTCATGGGGTAGGACACATACCTTCAACTCGTCTTCTAAGATGGTCTGACAGTTTGTTTTAGGGGGTTTCTTAAGGCCAGTGTCGGACTCAATGGCAAGCTAGATAGGTAGATAGATAGGTAGATTGGACAATACGTGCGGTTTTTGTTTGACCTTGTCATAGAAAAAGTTCACTTCTCAAGACAGGGCCAGACAAACTTCCCTGGTGGTGGGGGGCGAAAGTACCTACCTAAGTACATATGTATGTAGTAGGTACATTAAGTACATACATACATACTTATGTACATACCCACGTTTTTTTTTCTTATTTTCTTTCCAATATCAGTGATAAGATAGATAGATAACAGATAAGATGGGGAATGTCTACCTAATCGCTTATCTGATAATAATTTTTTTTGTGAAGCGACTCCACATTTTGCACCTCAACCAACTCCATCTTGATTTCGATTGGGATTTAGATTTCGTCCTCTCTTCACTTTCTTGCATATACAACATCGTCGTCTTCCCCCCAGTTGTCGCATTACCTGTTGTTGCCCAAGATGAAGACCAGCTGGAAGGACATACCTCCGGTTCCTAACCATACCGAATTCCTTGATAGTATGCGCCCCTTCTCCCCTCCCCTCTCCTTCTACCTCTCTCCTAGTCTTGAGAATTGAAGAAAAGAAAAAAAAAGAAAAAAAAAAGAATGGCACCGTGAGCTAACTTCTCTCTTCTCTAGTCGTCCTGTCCCGAACCCAGCGACGTCTGCCCACACAGATCCGGTTGGTGCCTTTGGGCGAATCTTTACTGCGCGCCCGGTCGCTGATATCAATTGTCTTAGTTCTGGTTTCAAGATTTCCAGAATCAGAGGTTTCTATACTCGGAAGATCAAATTCACCCAGGAGACCTTTTCTGAAAAATTCGCCTTGTTAGTATTGCTGATATACCCTCCCCATGCCCTCGGTCTTCGGCCCTCGAACTTGGGACTTCCTCCTTTTTCTCCTACTCGTGATGCTGACATTAGACAGGATGTAACTATACCCCCTCTCAAGTTCTCGTAGAGGACCTACGTCTTCGTGCTTTTAGATCAGCTATTAACATGCGAACAGCCTCGAGAGCTTTCCGCGCCTGCAAGACATCCACCCTTTCCAGTAGGTTTGCTCTCTACGCTCAGACCCCCCTTTCAAAGCAGTCCCTAATCTGTGGCAAACCAATAGCAAGGATCTCCTTAATACCCTTTACGATGCCGACCACTTTCGCATTGCCCTGGGACATCTGTCGACTGCCAAGCACTTGATAGAGACCATCTCGAGAGACTACGTGCGCCTAGTAAAATATGCTCAGAGTCTGTATCAATGCAAACAGCTCAAGCGGGCGGCCCTGGGTCGCATGGCCACCATCACCAAGAAACTCAAGGACCCCTTGCTCTACTTGGATCAAGTCCGTCAACATTTAGGACGTCTTCCCTCGATAGACCCCAACACTCGTACTCTTGTGATTGCCGGCTACCCCAATGTTGGAAAGTCTTCCTTCTTGCGCAGCGTCACGCGCGCCGACGTCGCAGTTGAACCGTATGCTTTCACGACCAAGAGTCTATATGTTGGTCACATGGACTACAAATACCTCCGTTTCCAGGTCATCGATACCCCTGGAATTTTAGACCACCCTCTCGAGGAGATGAACACCATCGAGATGCAGAGTATTACGGCTATAGCTCATCTGCGATCCGCCATTCTCTACTTTATGGATATCTCTGAGCAGTGCGGTTACAGTATTCACGCCCAGATCCAGCTTTTCCGAAGTATTAAGCCGTTGTTCGCAAATAAGCTGGTCTTTATCGTTGTTAACAAGATCGACATCCTGAGACCCGAGGAGTTGGATGCGAAGACGAACGGGGAACTCGAGTCCTTGCTGTCATCTGGAGAAGTAGAGATGCTAAAGCTTTCTTGCAATACTCAAGAAGGCGTACAGGAGGTGAAGAATGCCGTGTGCGAACGACTTCTCGCGGAACGAGTCGCCCAGAAGTTGAAGGCTGGCACGACAGCCAGCGGTGCTGTGGGTAGTAGATTGGCCGACGTCATGACACGTATCCATGTTGCACAGCCTATGGACGGTGTTGTGAGGGAGACTTTCGTGCCCGACTCAGTCCACGCCCTGAAGAAGTACAGCAAGGACGACCCAGAACGCCGACTTCTCGCAAGAGATGTCGAGGAAGCGAATGGCGGTGCAGGAGTATTTAACGTCGACCTCAAGGCTGACTACATTCTTGAAAACCCTGAATGGAAATACGATAGAATACCTGAAATTTTCGATGGCAAGAACGTTGCGGATTACATTGATCCCGAAATCGATGCCAAATTACAGGCTTTGGAAGAGGAGGAGGAGCAGCTTGAGGCTCAAGGGTACTATGACTCGGATGAGGAAATTGACGATGCTGAGGAGGCAGATATCCGAACAAAGGCAGAATTGATTCGGGAGAAGCAAGCTCTAATCCGCAATGAGTCAAGAATGCGCAGAGTCAAGAATCGTGCCGTATTGCCTCGCAAGGCTCTCAAGAAGCCCCTGTCACAACTTGAGGATTCTCTCGACCAATTGGGTGTTGATACTGAAGACCTGCAACTCGGAGCGAGAGCACAGTCCTCGACCCGCGGTCGTTCGCTTACTCGAAGTCGGCTTGGCACGGAGGATTCGAACGCGATGGACGTGGATGAGACGCCAAAGGACAGACTAAGATCCAAGAGTCGAGCAAGAAGCCAGCCGGCGACCAACCGACGTGTAGATGGTGTCGTAGACGAGCAAATGAGGAGCAAGGCTGAAAAGGTGGCCAAGCTAGGCCAGAGGAAGATGAACCGCATGGCAAGACAAGGAGAGGCAGACAGGCACATCGCCGCCTCAATGCCCAAACATTTGGTAAGTGGTTTTTTCCCCCTTTCGTACCTGCTATCTATTTATTACATTCTTGTTGACTAACACATGTTGAAACAGTTCGCCGGCAAACGAACAATGGGCAAGACGTCTCGCCGTTAAGGCCAGAGGAGGGGAGGGGATGGATTATACCACATTTTCACTTCTTCTGTTGTTGCTGTTGTCATCACTACATACCACTACTACAACCAATACCGCTGCTGTGCTCCGGGATAGCAAAAGGGGAGAGAGGGAGAAGGGGCTGAGGCAAAAGGGGACATGAATGAGCTGCTGCCGCTCCTCCTCGTATTGGCGTTTCGGAGGGAATTTCGGGTCCTACTTCGTTATGTAATGTTCTTATGAGTTCTACGCAGGAGAGAATAACCATAAATAAGCATACGAATGATGTGCTTCTTGGCCCAGTGAAGTCCCATCTAGAGTCGTCGTCTGGTCGAACAAACCCCTTCCCCTCCCCTCTCTCTCTGTCCCCTTTCCAGTCTTGAGAATTAGTCAGGACCTAGGACTTACTTGACATATAATAAATCGTTCTACTTTAAATTCCCGAAGGATGCTTGCGCTCCTTTTTTTTCTATCCATGGGTTAAGTAGGTAGCACACCTAGGTAAGAAAAGGGAAGAAGGAAAAAGAAAGAAAAAAAGACCTCCTATTCTCCCCCTTCCCGCTCTATTTTTCCCGTGATACTTTCCGTATATGTTATATTACATGGACTGTAGGTACACATGTATGCAACGGGGTTCACATACCGCCTCAAATTCCCCCCTTCTTCCCCCCTCTTCCCCCCTCTTACTACCCTTCCATAGAAGTTCTATCCTTTTCTGTCTATATTCTTATTCCAATTCCCTTTTCCCCGTATCTATCGTATGCGTATGCGTATTTTGTACGTGCGTTTTCTTTTTTCTTTTTTTTTTGTGTGAATTTCCTTTCCCTAGAATAGCATCACCCATGGCTTTTTTTTTGTTGTTGCAACCTGTCTACCTCCCCTTCCCTCCCCTCCTCTCCTTCGTTCCACAATCATGCATGCTCTATGCACCATTGCAGAAAGGAGGAGAAAAAGAAGAAGAGATATACGCCCATTCTTTCTCTCCCAAAATATTCTCTTCGTCTTTCTTTCTTTCATCCTCTTCATGACGACTACCTAGGTTAAGGGATCCTAGGTATGACAAAAGAAAATAGATCTTGTGTCTGTTTACTACCATCACTACCACCACCTCCTCCGCCTCCTTCTACCATCATAGAAAAGATGGAGTGAATATGTGATATAGGAAGGGGAGGAGGCCGGGGGGGGGGGGGGGGGGGAGGCTGGCTTAGGAGTATAAGAACAAGATGAAAACGAGTAAGAAATAAGAAAAGGAGCAAGTAAAATAAATGTAAAGCAAGAAATGAGAATCGAATTGTTCGCCAGTAATTTAATCCTCTAAAATGCTTAATCCGTGTATATCGTGAACAGCGATCATAAGAGAAGACAGGAGAAGTACTAAAACAATAGGCAAAAAAAGGGGGGGGGGAGAGGGGGGTTGTTTGCTACTCCTCTTGGGATGAGGGTATCACACTAGGAGATAATAAAAGAGAAAAGAAACGGCATTTGCGAATTGCTAGCGGTATTTTCTTGTTCTATCACAAGACCAGCTCGGTATTACTAGCTGCTATATGGGTAGCTGCGCGGAGTAAAGGGAACAAGATCATTAGCTATCCAGTCCACCAGCCGGGGGGCCGTGGTGACGATAGTGGTAGATCGTGAGAGTACATGAACACACCATTAGAAGGATTTCTTCTTGGGTGTTGAGGGTAAGTCGATCGTCTACATTAGGTCAAGCATTTCCATCAGGTCATTAAGATGTTGGGCATTGGTAGGAGATAGGGGAGGGATTACCATATCATTCCAGCCACCTCCTCCGAATGTGGCCTTGCTTGGCCCCACATGATCAAAGCCGAATCGCTTATAGTAATTAACCAAATACTGCCCTCGGAGGTTAGCACTAAGGTACGCCAAACACAGTAGGTAATATGAGCAAATTGCTTTACTTACATCTTGGCAGATGAGAGCAACGCGGTCGGCGAGACCGGAATTCATGACCTGCTGCAAATAGGCCTTAAGAATCAACTTGCCCATCCCGCAACCTTGCAGCTTCGGGTCAACAGCAAGAGAGTGAATGCAGATTGTGCGACCGATCTCCTGATGGCCCAAGGGGGAGCCCTTCTGCCGGTTAGTCTTGTAATCACGCGGATAGTCCATGGTCTCGTCGGTGACGACGTCGGTATTGGAGCGTGTTGCGATGATATGGGCTAGCAAGACGCTCACAGCACCGTCGTTGCGACCGGTCTCTACCGGCTTAGCCGTGCGAAGGGTGTCAATCTCGAAGTTCTTGGCACTGGCACTGCTCGGGACTACTGTACAGAAGACACCCATGCTCAGCTCTGGGCAGACGGTGAGACGGTACTCGAACTATGTTATTGTACAAATCAGCACGGGGTATGACCCAGAAAAGTGAACGAATCAGATGTAGATACTTGAGGATAGGAGCCGGGGGGAGGGGGGAGGGGGAGGGGGCCTGGCTCAGGTTGCTGATTAAAGATTCATCCCGTCTCCCTGTACATGGAGTAGAGGATCTCCAACACAGCAGCTGCGACACGTGATGGAGGACAGATGCGGTGCAACAATAGTTGATACAAGACCCAGGCGGCTCACCTTTTCTCTCGAACAGCGATGGTCCGGATTGGGAAATGCGGCGTTCTCCAGGGCGATGCAGCTCTCAAGATCGGATATGGTGATGGGGCGGATGTTGGGGGAGAAAGGGACAGGGAGGACATCGTGTATGCCCGTGTGCTGCTTGCTCTGGCGGCGGTTGTCGCTGATGGTCTTCTGGGCCGTGACGAGGTCGTCGGCGAGGTCCTCCGTGTCATCAATAGCGTTGTCGGGACCGGAGGAGTCGGGGACGGGCGGCTGGACCTCCTCCGTGGCCTTGGGGGGTAGCGCCGACATGGTGGGGGGCCCGTGATTGGCTGGGCCGCTTCTACCCGTGTGAAGAATCTGAGGCAAAAAAGGCGGGGTGCAGACGGGAAGCCAATCAATCACTTGGCAGACAATTTGTGATTGTGCGCTGTGACGGGCCCAAAATGAGGTTGCAGTGCCGGCCTGTCGAGATGGTCAACCCACAGCCAGCAGCAGCAAGGGAAGAAGAAAAAGAGACACACAGCGACGACCTTTGACCGCGATGACCGGCGATAGATACCCGATAGGCCAAGGTCCTGTAGGTGCTTCGAATATCGTGTGTATTTGAAGTGTGTGTATGCTTGGCTGGTTGGTTGGTTAGTTGGTTGGGTGAGTTGATGGATGAATTGGGGGTGTGGGTGGGTGAATTTGAGATTAGGTAGGTAGGTTAAAGGTCTTGGGCCATAAGTTAGCTTAGGTGGATTCTTTTTTTTATGAAAGGAAAAGAAAGAAAAAGAAGAAGAAGAAGAAGAAAAAGGAAAGAAATGGATAGAAAAGTGAGTCAAAGAAACTGACCTACTAACTTCTCTCTCTCTCTCTCTCTCCTAGGTACTTACCTACATAAGGTTGTACAGACCTAGTATTTACCGAGTGTTTGGGCTTAAAACAGGAAGCAGCAAGAGGAAGGATGTACCTACCTATGTAGGTTGCCTACCTTATTCAGAATAAATTTGCATATATATGGTTAGTACTAGTAGGTACATACCTAATCCATGATGATGTAAGGCTAGGAGGTTGACTAGAGAAGTACCTACGTACCTCCGTGGCCTACATAAGGCATTCGATCCATTTTATTGTCATTTCTCGTTGGGCAGTAAACAAAATTATTAAAAGGGGGGGGGGAGGACGGGGATGTGTGAGATCGATTGCTAACACGTACATACATACATCTATCAATGTAGGCAGGTATTCACTTATTAGTAGTAATTTTGACAGACCTAAGCTCGGTTACCTACATACCTTGCCTCACTCACCACCACTCACTAACCTACCTATGTACCTACCTAATACCAGTCTACCATTTATCAAATGGTCTGGCTCGTTTTTTCTTTCTTTTTAATATTATTGCTATCCTTGCTTCACATCCTGCAGATCCCCTCCCCCCTCCACCTACCCCAGACTTGATCAGCTTAGAGTTAAACCCGATCACAGGGCTAACACAAGACTTAACGTCATCAGCTTTTGCTACGTAGGCACATCAGTCAATCATCACTTATTTGACCTAGCAGGCCCAGGTATTCAAGTACCTAATCCCACATCTTACGTAGCCGTATCTATCATATTGGTGCATCGGTGCCGTCATACCCATTCTCAACGCAACTGAGATAGCATTATCAATGTCCAAGCCGGAGGGAAATATCACGATAAAAAGAGAAGGACAAGAGAGATAGTCCGAACCAGAGGGTATCATTGCCTGTATCTCATCTGTGCTATAGTACACTTGTAGCTCATAAACTACAACATCACTCGTCCCTCGTGTGCTGTCCGACTGCCCATTCTCCCCTCTCCCGATCCAAATGCCCAATCTCTTAAAGACCACGCACACGTCTCCTCGTGCCTTTTTTTTGGTTTATTTATTTTGTTACTTTGTTTTGAGTCCTCTTTTCCCACTTGTTAATTCGTAGATGTATAGGATATCCGAAACACGCTCGAGATACGACGGAAAACATAACGACAATTGCAACCCAGACCCATATAATAACCGGCGCCATTTATAGAAAGGAAAAGGAAGAGGAAGAGAAAAAAAAAACGACGCGAGAAAAAAGTAAAGGAAATTAAAACACAATCAATCACTGTGGTATTTCGACGTCTTCTGACTTTTCTGCGCTTTTTTTTTGTGGTATCTTGAGAGACGACATCCGCCTGCTCCGTTTGCAACGCCGTTGCTGCTTTATGCAGCTCGTGGTATCATATCTGTGCCATATAGCGTCAAGCAAAATCGTGTGCGAAGCATCATCCGACTGCCCGAGGGGAATCGAAAATAGGGAAACGAACAAAAGCGAACAGAATCAGAAAATAACTTCAAACGTAATGAAGGAAAAAGCAGCGGGAAAATAAGAGCGGCAGAGGGGGAAAAAATCAGTCACGAAGGATAAACAGAACCGACCGATGCATGATCAGAGGACCGGGGGGTATTTTTACGCCAGGGTATATCCAGCCGGGGGGGTATTGCACGTAGAGCATCTAAAAGACGGAATCTAACGAAAGGGTCCGATTGGACCGGGGTATCCTGAATTGGTAGAATGGGATGTCGATGGCCGCCCACTGTCGCCTGACGCACGTGTGCCGTGACGCGGCGTCACGTCGCCGCCATGGGTCATGCTGTTAGGAGTCAGTTTGTGGTCGAACCCGTTACCAAAGTGTCGGTTCGACCAGTGATTGCTGTCATCGTCTGGAAGATTGACCCCGCTGTCATTCCAGGGGTTGCGGTCAGCATTGAAGCTGCGGGTCGACTCGATCGAGATCAACGACGACTTGGACACGTTGTTTGATCCCTTAAAGAATGTGTTCATCGAGTGCGAGCTGTTCTTTCTGCGATCGAGAGAAGAGAGCAGTTGAGATGGCTTGCGAAGTTTGTCAAATAGCGTGGTGCTTCGCTGCTGTGACATCTCCTCGCCGAAGGCTGGCTTCGTGGGCGAGTCTGTGCTGACAAGCGCCGGCGCATGCTGCAGCAGCTTAGAGTCGAAGTACTGAAGCGAATCCTCAAACGAATCCGACTTGGGGCGAGGAATGGCGCCCTTGACGATGGAGATATTGACGCCGGAGGCTGCACATCTCTGCATGAGGAATTCAATGGCATCGCGTAGGCCACCGGCATTGTTTCTGGTGAGCTTCCAAAGTAGAGTCACCGTGCGTTCTCCATCGTCCGTCTTCTCCTCGGGGTTTTCGTGGACCTCGAGGGTCACCTCGTGCTGGGTCTTGAGTTTAGAAACAAGCTCGTTGACAAACTCGGGGGATTCAACAAATTTGACCAGAGATGGGGTTCGAGTCAGAACCAGTTCATGGGTTTCTGGGACCATACCCTAAATGAGAGTCTTAGCAATTTCACCTTTAGCTAGATGATGGGCGTCGTCCTTACCAAGAATTCGTCAGCACATAGCGGTACCTGCCATTCGGGACCAGTAACGGTAACCTCGTCGCTTGCCTGCTCGGTGCTAGGAAAGACAATTTTGCAGTTCCACTTCTTTTCAAGCTCATCTATCTCCTGCAAGCGGGCAACGAGCTGTCGATGATACAAGCGGTCAACGTGAACAACCTGGGAAGTAAACTCGGAATGCTAATTTTCGGTTAGTGACCACCTTCTAGCTAAACAATTACGAAGGAGGATGCTTACAGCTCTGTCCACCATGTCCAAAATCTCCGACTTGACCAGTTCAAGGTTCTGAGCATTCCGAGCCGGAGTTCGGCAGATGACGTTGTCAACTTTGACATCATCATCTTCACGACCCATACCACCTACTCCATGAATTAATATCATTGATTTTTTCTCAACCTTGCTGTGTATTTTTGATGTCTTACCTCGATCCATTGCGTTCGAAAATTTGACGAAGACGGAATGCTTCTTCATGATGCGTTGGATATGTTGTCCACCAATACCGATGATTCGCTTATGGTACTGATCGGGGACGTGGAAAGAGATGGAAGCGGGCATCTCCTGTTCAACAAGGGTCATGCCTTGCTTCATCGAGTCGTACGTCGGAGCGATGACATCAATGTCGAAGTTGTACTCTCTGAAACTGTCAAAGATAATCTGAACGTTACCTGGGAAAATGTCAGTTTGGTGTGCTAGATAAATATAATAGTATACCTACTTTGAGTCATAATCTTGTTGATCTTGCCGTTTTTCTTGCCCGAAACAAACTCCTTGTGCTCGTTGGCGAGCTCGATCTTTACCCGAATCTGGTGCGGAGCTTGGTTCACAAATTTGATCTGCGATAACACCATGAGTGCCGATTTCACGGCATCGTCCGACCCGGTAAGCGTGAAAGTCGACTTGTCAAAGGAAAGGTCTGCATCGGAATTGGCACAGATATCACCCAGCATGACACGGATATCTTGAGGGCTCGGAATCTGAGATGCCCCATTTGGCTGAATCCACCAAGACGCAAAGTAGAATTGACCAGCCTACACTCTTAGTCAGTGCTTATCATCCTACAGAGAATGACCGGGTACGTACGAGAGACATGATCTCCTTCATAGTACGCTCGATTTGAAGGCCTTCGACGCCCTGGACGCGGATCATGTTGCGTTGAGAAGCCAGCGGTGGGAACATGATGTAGGTGCCATTGTTCTCCATAATTTTGCGAACCTTATCCATCCGGTTGAGTAGAATACTATCGAGTTTGGGGGCAGAAACAACGGCATCCTTCATAAATAGTTTCGTCCGATTCACTAGCTCATGGATTTTACGCTTTGCTAACTCGATGCCCTGTGGGTTCTCGCCGGTAATGAAGATCTCGTCCGGGTTCCGGCGACTGGCATTCGGCGGGCAATACTGATAAAGCTGGGCGAACGGCGGAAAGTAGATAGCTGTGTTCGTCGCCGACTCGATCAACTTTATGTTCTTCCGCGAACGGCCACATACGATGGGGTGTAGCGTGCTCTCGAAACGCATCAGGTCAAGTTCTCGTCCAAGCTGAACTCGAGGTTAGCGGGATCTTTGCTATTGTCACGGGATTCAAGCGCACCAATTTGTCGATGAAGATGAGAATCTGGGTCTTGGCATGTTCAGTAGACTCGATATCACCGTAGATGGCAAATCTCCACCTCTGGTCTCTGATCACCTCCACATCGCCGTTGAGGCCGTCGATCGTGGGAGTAAGCTTGGGGCCTAGAACGAACAAATCCGCACCACAGAAGGTCGAAAACGTGGCAAGAGCATCAATAACCTCTTTCTTCAGGGTACCGGCTTGGGAATCGACAATCAATCCATAGTCAACGTCGATAGTAGCGCACCTCTACAATTTGCAAATTTAGTTAAAAACAATGCGGTCACAAGTAGTACAAGGCTCGAGTGTGCGTACCAGCGCCAAAGGCGTACCGCTTAGGATTGTCTCACGGCTTTTGTGGACTAATTCCGGAGAGCCGGAGAGGCAGACGGTGGTAACCTGTCCCTTGACATGCTTCGGATTAGTTGAGATGACGTGGGCCTCAATCGGCAAAGGGCCCTTGGTGAGCTCTCTGCATAGATTCCGCAGATTGGCCAGGTTCTGGGCATGGACAGGCAGTTCGTAGACGGGCACATCGTCCGGGGCGTCACCAGGATGGGTCCATCTCAGGACGGCATCACCTGTGGCGTGTAGTATCTCCTCGGTATTAGGGCCAGCGAGGTCAGAGGCGAAGGGAACGTTGAAAGCGAAGTGGATAGTGGAATCGGCAGCGGGCGAGGAATTAAGAGGGGGAGCTCCCGGGGCTCCGGTCTTCTGATGGGGGTTTATGGCGGTCATGGTCATGTTCGGGCGCGACGACATGCCAAAGCTTGGGCTCTGGATGCGGTCGCTCCAGTGACGCATGCCCATGTTGGCGAGCTTTTGCATGATGAATTCGGGGGGAGGAGGAGAGATGGGGGGGCTTTGGGGTGGTGGAGGGCCGGGGTATCTCGAGCAGGAAGAAAACGAAAGGAAGGATAAATGGAAAAGAAAGGGAAAAAAGAAGAAAAGAGAATAACGAAGGGAGAGAACGAAAAAAAAAGTGATGTGGGATGTTCTCTACCTTTCTTTTCTTGTTGCGAATATAGCACCTCTACGACTAACTGGTGGTGGTGGGGAGAGGTTGAAAATGGTGAGGAGGAGGAGAAATGAAAGTAGACTAGAGTGGATGTGATGGATGGAGGAGAGAGGAACGGATGGAGTTGAGGTGTGGTGTGTGTGGTGGTTGTGTGGTTGTGCGTGGGTGCGTGGGTGGGCAGGTAGGTAGGTAGGTTGGTAGTAGGTAAGTTGGTAGGTGGTGTCTGTCTGGTCTGTGTGGAACAGAGTCGAATGGAAATGGCAGAAAGCATTGGCCGGTTGTCTACGATGCAGTCAGCAGCTGTCAACAGCAAATGAGGAGGGCGGACGGGGGGTCTAGGAGCCCTGACACTAACTTAATTGTCGTGCATTAGGCTGTACACGGCTTAGCGCGCCTCCACGCCGGCTTGACTTGAATTTGACTTGGTGGCACGATCAGTACAAACTTGCCCAAAAGATTGGGGTAATTTAGCGGACGGCACCAATGCTAAAACGCTAATATGAGTAAGTAAAAAAAGGGAGAGAGAGAGAAGAGTTACCTGGCAGCTATGTTCAGTAAGTACCTACCTTTCACCGTTTTAAGTAACCTACCTACCTACCTAGGCGTCGACAACCTAATGAACCTGAGATAATCTTTAGTCTTTGGTAGACTTACTTATATATGTTAGTAGGCATCAATAGGTAGGTACTATATATGTAGGCAACTACTATGTCATGTACCTACTTAAGGTAGGAGGAGACATGCATGTACGCAGGCTTATGTACCTAGGTAGGCTGGTACATAGGTAAGAAATAACATTAGCTACATCCTGGTTGTATTTGAAGTTAGTATGTTAGTTAGTAGGTTAGGTTAGGTCAGGTTAGGTCAGGTCAGGTCAGGTCAGGTCAGGTAGAGTTGGTCGGCTTAGTTGGTTCAATGTTGGTCAAGTCAAGTAAGTCACTCCAGTCGTATACTTTATTAGGTAGATAATTAACGAATTATAGTTGCTGGCTAATTCTTGATTACCTAGGTAGTACTCTCTTCATGTTGTACTTCAATGTTCAACTGAGCACCGCAAGTCTTACATACTTATTGTACCTAGGTAGTGTATGTCTGTCAATACATAGTACCTACCTATCAATATATGTATGTGTGTATTTGATGTATGTAGTATGTCTTGTAAACTCCATATATGTGCATATGGTTATGTACACAGGTAGTAGGTAACACTGCCCTGCCTTGTATTGAGGTATCTTTTGGAAGGTCGCGTCATGGACATATCATTATTATGTACGTACACGATGTTTACGACGTGCCAATTGCAATTGAGACTCGTAGCGCGTTTGAGTTGAGACGAACGCAGATCATTGGCATCGCGTGTCATTCGATTCTGATAGGGATATCGGAGGTAGGTATGTATTTGATGTAGGTATGTATGTAGGTAAGGTAGTAGTAGGTATACCAAACAACTTGTACCTGGTATACCTAGGTACATACCCCAATATCAAATGGCGATTTAATCAAGGGATGATATTAAAAGAATAATAAAACAGCCGCTACTATACAGGCTCTCTCGGCTGTCAGAAAAGAACATTAATAGAATTAAGCTACCTAGCTTTTACATACATATCTAGGCAGATACATATCTACTATTGAACACTACCTAGTACACTCTTATGTAGGTAGATTGGTAAGGTACATATATGTACCTGGCTTACTTTGTAAGTGGCACGCCGCATGACGAATTCCATTTTTTTCCCTCTTGCCTATCCCCCGCCGCTTAATCAGCCGAATGAATCTCCCTCCCTCAACTGCAGTGTTCAGTGTGTGTTGCAATGCATGTACATTTACCTGGGTTATGTGTCTGTGTATGGGCTTGCTTTGACCATCCCGTCACCTTCGTTTCTACCCGTCCAGTGTATTAGTTTTTCTTCTTTTTTCTTCTTCTTTTCTTATTCTCTCTCTCCCCCCTCCCCTCCTTATTTTCTTACGACCTAACTAACCTAACCTAGGTAGGTAGTTTAGGTCTTGTTTCTTCCCGGCTCATATTATTGCTTCTTCCTGTGGCATATATATATCCATACATATATATCTAGGTAGGTAGTGGTTGGTTTATAAATAGTAAACCTAGTTGAAGTGAGTACGGTTGGTAAGTAGGTAGGTAGGTAGGTAGGTAAGTAGGCATATGCAAACAAGTAAATGCATGCAATCTTGCTCTGCAATAATACAGGTTATATCTTGTTATCATTATTTTTTTCTACTTATCTCTTTGGACAGCCAACATATTATCTCAACATCAGGTCCACAAGTGTCCGCGCCAAAGAAAGGAAGGTTCAAAAGAAAAACAAGGTCTTCTTCCAAGATCCGAGGTAGGTAGTAGCCGCCAGAGACGGTGCCATAAAAAATACGCTGCCTCACACAGCCCTCTTTTGCTTAGAATTACCTACTACCTACTTGTTCATTATCTCCGACATGTTCGTGCATAGCCACGTTTGGCGTGGTCCCTAGTATAATTGGCATGGCCACCTCCGAGTACGCGTTCTGCCATGGATCAAGGAGAGACGGGCATCCAGCCATATTGAGGGCTTCTGTCTTAAATGGTGTTAGGTTAGGTAGGTAGATTATCCAAGCACTTTGCTATTTCCGAATCTCGCCCAAGTTCATCTTGGATTAAGTATCTGGCGAAAGTAATTCGTAAAGTAAGATTCTGGATCAAATAGTTCCTTTTCTTACCTTTCTCACGTAGCTACCAGACATCTCATGTGCCTACGTACGTACCCTCCCTTACGTATGTTGCCAATATTCTCAATATTCTACACCGTAACTTCTTATTTTCCAATTTACCGTCAGCTGGTCATAGAATTGTAGTGCAGAATTAAGGGAAAAAACCATTCTTCTCATCCTCCCCCTCACCCCTTCATATTTACTTCACATTCATCCGTATATCATCGGTCTAACAGGCATTTTTTCATCTGTTGTCCCCCCTTCCGCCCCCCTTCTCTCTTTAAAGCGCCGATTTTTCATGTGAAATTCTTACCCTGGTTACCAATGAGGGGTTATGGAATTCCTGTCTACCTAACCTAGGTACTACCTATCCATCCCCGTCATTCACCGTACCAGACGTATAGAGGAAGAATATATTAACTATTCCGAGGGTTTATTAAACCACTGCTTACTCTTTTCTTCTCCATCCGTCTTGCACTAGTAACTCCGACTGCCGGGGAGGCTTTTTTTTCTTTCTTGCACTGCCGTGTGTGCATAGAAAAGGGGGAGGGATAGCCTTCTATCTAGGGTCTCGAGCGCCTTTTTTTCTTCCCTAGCCAATACCTAGTCCCTCTCCTTTGTCCCTATTGAGTCTCGCTTCACAAGGAACTTTCCACTTACAAGGTAGTATAAGTACATAGATACTACTACCTATGTAGGTGCTAGGCAGGTAAGTTGATGTTGATAAGTACAATATTTAGGTACATTGATACATATTGATGTAGTCCCCACAGACCCTCTTACCCCCCCTTTTCCCTTCTTTTTCTTTCTCTTTCGCTTGTGTCATGTCCCTAGGTAAGTACTTACTCTAATGACTACCTAGGTTTACTATTGCCTAGGTACTACTTACTTACATAGGTGCGTCATGTGACGCTCGGATTGGTTTCCCAATGGCCCGGGGATGGTAGGGTGATAGGGCTAGTGTAAGTAAGTAGGTACCTAGGTACTTGTAAGTAGGTAGTAGCGAAAAGGGCATCCATCAAACCCATCCTTTTTAGGCGCTACGCAGAACACCTTAGCAGGCCTTTCTTGCGCTATGTACTTACATTGATACATACATAGGTAGGTAGAGCATACAAGTACCTACCTATAACTAAGGTTCGCAGTCCCAATCCCATAGCCACTCTCCCCGAATCCCGACAATGTCGAGCACCGGAAACGAACTTATACCGCGGTAACATTGAAATATCCTCAATGGATGTCTACGTCTACGTTACCACGTCTTGCTCGTTTCTTTGTCATGAATGCTTAGTATGTCTACTTTTCTTTTCTCTCTTTCTTTCCCGCAAGCCGCCAGTAAAGATTCATCAATAAAAAATCAGAGAGTAAGGCAGGGAAAAAAAAGGGACCTTGGTACCTGATCGACACCCTGCTGTTGTCTACATATAATACGCATAAGAACCTAAATCTTGGATACTCAAAAGGTGTGCATGCATAAGTGTTGTCTTTTTCTTTCTTTCTTGCTTCCCTCCCTTTCCTTCTTTCTTTCCTTCTTCTCTTCTAGGTAGTGCACAGGTCTTCTCTTCCTCTGCTAAAAAGGAAAAAGAAAAAGAGTAAAATAAAATAAAATAAAAACCTCCCCTCTCAGCCCCCCTGGTCCTGGCCCTGATCCTGATCCTAATCCTGGTCCTGGTCCTGGTCCTGTCTCGGTCCGCTGGAACAAGAATCGATTTGATCTACACAGGCAATCGGGGTCCGGAGTCTTGCCATGATCCCAGCTGGCACTCGACATGTTTCCGTCTCGAGTCCGCGTCCGCCTGTGTCCACCTTTTCGTCTCCATCCTAATGGCGAACACATGCTTCTCCGGCCTGTCGTCTATGTCCACATAAGGCACGGAATAGGCACTCGTGCCCATATAATACCAATTATAAGTCTGAGAACGTATCAATGAATGCCCTCGGGCCATAGAACGTGGGTTGATCAACTGGGTCGCTTCTCTCCGCCAAGCCTGCTTGATTTCTTTATGTACCTTTACAGTAGGTAGGCTAGGTATATGGCCAGCCCTAAGAGGATCATACAAGACAATTATTGAACATAGAATAGAGTACAAAAGAAAAAGAAATTAACAATCGAGTATTATATATCTCAGGCAAGGGTGGGAAATACTTAGTCTACAGCTCCGATCAATGACCTCACTGCCACCAAGTACTTAGGTAGATGATCCCCGTGGGTTATAGCTTCTGCTTGTGTACCGGCTCGACTTACGCGGAATTCAACTGATACCCAGACACATCAAAACGTATGCGTCCTTGTTACGTATCGTCTAGTCTACATTGATAGATTCAGGAGAACGCCGCAACCGACAAAGGCCCCCACTCTCGTTGCCCTTTACGGATCACAGCAGTTTCTTATACTCTGGTTATTACAGGACTGACAACCAATTTCCACTGAAAGGACCAAAGACATAGTATAATCTTTGACGCCTGGTTGCGACACATCTTAATTTTTAATACACCATGAAGGTGATAGTAGTAATAGTAGACTAGCCCATGCATTATAGCAAAATAGTTGTAGCAGCCGGGCGTCTACATCTCCCCATGTATGTGTCCCTTGAGCGATTCCATGCAGATTACGATCCTTGGTAACCTGCCTGGGTGGCTCCTAAGCCCTGATACCCCCAAAGCCATCTATCTGCCTTCCGAGTATTTGCCGCGGTTTGAAAGATCGCATATGTCCTACCAGGCACTCTTGAGCCGTTTGCTCCCTGTTCATCCTAGTGCGCAGCCTTGCAATCTGCCCATACTTAAATTTGGCACATGTCTACTGGTACACTTGCCTTCGACCATCGTCAGAATACACAATCTCCTGTTGAATTGTGCGAGGTCGCTCGATATAGGTAATTTCTTCCTCCCTTGGTGGCGGCCGGTCGTAGTATCGTTCTACTGGCCTGACGCTAAACTCCCGCTGTGGCATATCTGGCTCAGGAGGTCTCACACTAAATTCCCGGACCACATGGGGTGCTGCCTCTCTTCTGGCTTCTGGATGAACACTAGCCGCGTACTGTCTAGGCGGTATATCAGGTCGCGTGCTTTGCACTCTATGATAGTACGGCGCAGGCTCTGCAGGTCGTACACTAGTAGGTCTCGAGATATATTCTCGAGGCATCTCTTCGGGGAGCCTTCTCTCCGCTGCTCCTCGGATCTGAATAAAGTCCTGACCAGGCAATACCATAGGTTGCATTGGGTAGTCACGTTCCCGAAAGCTTCTATAATCTGTGCTGTAATCCGGCTGTGTGACGACCCGTCTCGGGACGAATGCTGGTGATGCCCGTCGATAGATCACTCCATCCTCCTCGAATGTTTCTGAAGTTGGCATACGTGATGCAGGACGTATCTGTGGTCTTTGGTAGACGATCTCATGGTCCCCTGGTCTAGTGGATGGCATAACTGATCGTCGCGCAACAGTACTAGAACGGGGAGGCTCGATGTACTCACGACCATATTCGTCGACAACAATGCGAGATGGGGGAGGAGCAGGAGGCGGGGCCATAGCAGGCGAACGGCTCTGAATGATAACAGGCGACCGTGATCTAGCACGATCAACATAGGGTCGTACGCTTACCCGCCCATCACGTTGGTAGCTAGGAACCTCCCGATAAGTTGGGCTTGCTACCGAGTAAGACGTTGAGCGCATATAATGCGGCTCCGCTGCGCCGTAAGGAGATGCATATCCTGAAGGCGACTCGACACGGCGAATGTATTGTACTGTAGTGCCATCCGGTCTCCGCTCCTCATACACTGACGGCTCTAGTCTGTGGCCAAGGGGGGCGACCGAGTGACGTACCTGTCGAGAGTACGGGTCATCTCTCTCATACCCTAGCGGCACGCGGTCGACATGTACAGGTGCAACCGAGTAGCCTTCGGGATGTATTCTCGAGGCCGGTTGCTCGATTATCGGCTCATCATATATTAACTCGGGCTCCTGCCTTGCTGTAGGCCGTTGCCGCTTATGGGGTCGCGTGAACGATGGGGCTGAAACGGGAGACGGAGATCGAGGTTCGGGTTTAATAAGAGGAGAGCCTGGGGCTTCCTGTGCTCTTGCTTCAGCCTTTCTCTTGTTCTTTTTCTTATTCTTCTTCTTGCCACCCTTGTCACCTTGCGGGGAGCTTTCGGGGCTTGTCACAACTCTGTGTTCTTGTCTTAAAGCTGTTACCTGAGCAGGTGCACCCTGGAGGATGTTGACCTCGGCTTCTGGCATGGGCTGCTGCCGGGCTACCGCCAAAGGTGACACATGTGCAGGCTGCGGCGCGAAGGGCGAGAGATTGTGAGCTCGAACTAGAGGTGATTCGCGCTGTCTGAAGTCGGTGTTAGGCAAGAGCTGATGTGAGTTCTGCATACGACTGTGATCAGCAGGCTGGTCCGAATCTGTATTTTCAGATCTACTAGCAGCTCCGCTGTCTGAGCTTATGACCTGTGTTTCTATTTCTCCCCTATGACGCGGGTGCCCTATCAAACCTCCCGCAACTGGATTTGACATACTAGGCGCATGCCTGTCCTGCAGGGACGGGGCAAGACCACCAGTGTTCGATGTATATTGATTAGGCATACTTGCGCTCTGGATCGGGTAGGTATTACGACTAGCATCTATCGGGTACAAAGGAGTAGTCGAGGTGGGCAGAGGATGAGCAGTAAACCGCTGCGGCGGGGCAGAAGTAGCAGGAGCAGTAGGGGCAGAAACTGGGACGGGGACAGGGACAGAGACGGGGACTGGAGCATAGGGAGCCTGCTGGTGGTGCGCAAACGTAGACGAATCTTGCATCTGTACGTCTTCTTGTTGGACCTGAGCTCGAGGTGACGTAGTCGGCTCGGGCGTTTCGTGCTGGCTAGAATAGAAAGTATTCTCGTCGAACGAGTCACTCGATTCGGATGCGTTAGCAGTTGCAGGAACATCAGTGGGAGGTGGTGCGGTAGCCTGTACGAGAGTCAAGGCCTTGGCTAGAATATCTGAGATGTCAAAGTCAGGCAATTGCTCCGAAGATTGTAGTGCAGCCTTGGAAGCAGATTTCCGCTGGTCCAGCTGGTCTTTGAGTGCTTTCTCGAGCCGCTGTCTCTGCAGCTGGAGCTCTGCCTTGATTAAATCATCAGACTTCTCAAGGAGGATGGGATTAATCTCGGTCCTGCCAGTACCAAAGGTCCTAGAAACACCCGGGATGACGGGGGCAGAGCCTGTTGGGGCTGCAGCGACAGCTGGTTGCTGTGAATTGGCCTTGAAGGACTGCATATTCCCCATCTGATACCCGTTGAGAGCAGAGCCACTGTTCTGTGGTTGTACGGAGGAGGAGGATGGTGATGGCGCAACGCGTTCTGTCGCGTGAGATGTGGACGTGGATGTGGATGTAGAGAGTTGCTGGAGAGCAGCAGACTTTCCCACAGACGAAGAGGGTACTTTGATACGAGGGTGCTTCCCAGACACTACTGCATCCCGAAACTGGACAACCCTTTGATACTCGCGAATTTCATCGAGGTCAGCAGGTGTCAAGACAGTAGAAGGGCCCGGCCGATGGCCGAAGGCTAAGGGGTCTTTCGCCATGTTGGCTTGGGTCATTGCGGTGAATCAGGTTAGCAGCAGAATTTGTCCATTAATCAAACCAGACGCCGGCCAAAATGGGGGAAAGAAAACCGAAAAGGAGAGCAAGGAAAACAGTTGTCGGTATTATACAATCACAGGGAGATGAAAGGAGGGCGACTATGTGGAAGAAGGATGCCGGACTAGACAACCTTTCCGATGCCTCACACGAGTTTTATGGGAAGAAGAGGGAAAAAGGGACGTGTTAGACTTTGTAGGTATAAAAAGTTCAACGCTCACTGCAATCAATTTATTTTTTGGATTTTTTTGGGGACTCGAAAAATTAGGTGGGTTACCTACCTAGGTTAGGTAGGCTATTGTGCACAGACCCAATTATCTCAGCTAGGTAGTGTAGTAGTGTACACTACAGACCATTACCTTTGTAGGTAGGTATGCACCTATCAAGTATGCCTTCTAAAAGCTTAGGTAGGTACATCAAATACTGTAGTGCCGGAGCCCTACCAGCTTGCCAGGTGGTGGTGGAAGGTACTATGTATCCCGGCAGCTTTTAACAATGCCGGGTTAAGTATGTAGGTAGGTAAGTACTTACATCAATATGCGTATAACATTGTGCATATGTATACATACTTACATACCTAATGTACAGAGCAACTGATTAACCTTGCATCAAATACACCAATTTAGTGTCCAGGGCTCTTCGCCGGTGACTCAAAACTTGTTGAACAACTTCAACTTAGCGTAGAAAACAAACACCAGACTACCACATTGGTAGGTATTACCAATTCAAGAACCAAAAAAAAGATACTTACATCGTGATCAAATAAAGACCTCGGTTGCATTTGGGCATATATTAAGACACCTCCTGGACCTAGCAATTGTCATCTTCCTGTACTACTAAACGCCAACTGCGCTACTCAAGAAAAAGAAAAGACTATCATCACCAGGATTATAAATTTTTGTTGCCCACCACACTATTCCCTTTGCTGATAAGTTAGCATAACATCTTGGAGTCATTTTTTCATTGGTTAAGAGGGAGTCTGGAACAACTTCAAGAAGAAAGGATCTACTTGGCACAGTTACTTCGCCCATACAACTCCTCCCCCAGAAGACTTTATCGACGTTTAAAGTGAGAATCTTGTAGCAATGGATTTAGAAACGAGGAGGCCCAATGGGACAGCATCTCCCCGGCCCGTGTTATTCTTGTGAGTTTCTCTAGGCTATGCCAAAGAAAGGGGGGAAGGCGAGAACATGAGAGAACAAGACATGCTGATATATAATACCTCAGTGACATTGACAACTGTCTATATCCCAGAAGTGAGTTGTGACTACTATATTAGAAGAGCCCGGCTTGGTTACATTGCCACACATGTATTAACCTTTCCGTCTTTTTAAAAAATAACCAGGTTCCAAAGTCCACGACTTGATGGCCACATTGATAGATGACTACTTCGCCAAGCATCTAGGCCTCCCGAAAGAGGACGCCATCAGGCTACACAAGGAGTACTACCAGAACTACGGCCTTGCCATCGAGGGTCTGGTCCGACATCACCAGATCGACCCCCTGGATTACAACGCCAAGGTCGACGACGCCCTCCCGCTCGAGGGCATCATCAAGCCGAACCCGGCCCTGCGCCAGCTGCTGGAAGACATCGACACGTCCAAGGTCAAGCTGTGGCTGCTGACCAACGCGTACGTCACGCACGGCCGGCGGGTCGTCAAGCTCCTGGGCGTCGAGGACCTCTTCGAGGGCCTGACCTACTGCGACTACTCCGAGATCCCCATCATCTGCAAGCCGCACAAGGACATGTTTGCCCGGGCGATGAGGGAGGCTGGCGTGGACCGCACCGAGGACTGCTACTTCGTTGGTATGATAACACTCCTCTTTCCCCCCTTTTATTTCCCTTACACATGCATCACGAGTTCTCTAGGTTAACCCAACCCGCTTCCCCCCGTAGATGATTCATATAGCAACTGTGCGAGCTCGCAGAAGCTAGGTTGGACGACGGCTCACCTGGTAGAGGAGGGGCTGCCGGTGCCGCGCACCCAGGCGTCTAAATACCAGATCCGGCACCTCGAGGAGCTGCGAGACGTTTTCCCGCAATTCTTCAAATCCTCCAGCTGAATCGCGCCATAGCGAATGGACTAATTTCGTGGCGTGAAGAACCAAAAAAAAGGGGGGGTGTGGATGGGTAGCTCATAGGATAGACATCATTGCGGGCGTTCGGGTAGAAAAGAATTTAAAAAAAAAAAAAAGGAATATTTTATGCGAGAGCTACTGGGGAACGGGATCATACAAGTAGACCGTAGAGAAAGAAACAAGCGAGTACATATTGCCCCTAAACAACGATATAAACAAGTCTCGTGTTCCTGCCCGCATGGACATTCCATGGTGTGTAAATCCCGCCCAATGGATGGATAATCCTAACGCCAAATGCCCGCCCGGGTATCATCTTATATAATCCAGATTTTTTTGCCTTGTATGACATAACGCGTGTGCGCGGAAAGAGTGTTTCGGCCGTGATGTAGACGATTCCTTCATGGACGCTTAATGCTGCGGATAACGGTATCCAGCTTCGCCATGGTGTCCTCCTTCTCCTTGATCGCCTCCTGCCGCTGGGCCTCGGCGACCTTCAGCTCCTCCTCCAGCTCCTTGATGTTGCGCTCCTGGTCCTGCTCGCTGTTGTCGAGGCCCGGGAGCAGGGAGATGAGCAGCTCGATCTGCTGCTCCTTCGTGATCAGGTCCTGGGCTAGCTCGACCAGCGCCGATTTGAAGACATCGTCGGGATGGGGATCGACTGTTTATTTATTACCGAGGCGATGTTAGCAAAGCGGCCTTCCTTTTTCTTCCCCACGACAGGGCTCTTCCATGACCAAACCAACCTTCTTGTTGTTCGGGCTCCTGTTTCACGTCGCGAATCTGGTCATTGGGGCCGAGGGTCTCAAGGTTGTGGTGCCGATTGATATAGTGGATGCATGCGACGAACTGGTGCGCTAACTGGAGAGTTCGGATGTCAGTAACCTCTTTATCTGTTATTATTTGGAGCATGCCAGCACACGAACCTGGTCTACAGCATCCTGTAGCTGAGTGAGCCTATCACTCATGATTACTTGCCTATAGCCCAGCTCCAGGTACACGCGGATTGTTCGTTGTCCTAAGAGGAGCGTAGCTTATTGGAGCTTGAGAAATGGGGGTAGTCGGTATTGGAAGTTGGTATTGCTACTACTACCAGACCTATTTGATGTAGGTTAACTTTTAGGTAGTACTAAGTAGGTTGCATATAGTGAGGCAGCTGTGGGCAGTTGTTGCACGGCCATAGACCACCTACCTACCTATGTATGTAGGTACCTACTAGGTAGTGGGACCCACTCTTGCAGTTGACGTCCATTTGCAAGGGTCTGGTGCTAGTTATGGAACTTTTACCAAATTAGGCTAGCCTCAGCTTTCTTTTAATTCGTCAGATTTGTCTGGTATAAATCATTTTTCTACCTATCTCGGACTACCTACTTACTTACCTACCTACCTACACTACTACTTCTACCAACCTAGCAAAAAAGAAAAACCACGACTAGAGATAAAATAGAATGGGATGAGGCCCCTCTCAGCCTGCCGATGGGGCAGACTACGCTCATTAAGCACAACCACTCGCTTGTCCACACTCCCACCGGCCGCGCGCGCCTTCTCGGACGGCAGTCCACCTCCCCCCGAGGCCCGCACCGACGCCCACCATGACCTGGTCTCGTACGCCTCGTACGCCGCGCGCACCGGCCTGGACGTGAAGTCCACCACCTTCGTCGGGACGCGCTACGAGTACACGGTGGCCGCCGCGCTCGCCCGCTACGGGTTCCGCATCCGGCGGGTCGGCGGGCCGTCGGACTGCGGCATCGACCTCCTGGGCACGTGGGCCGTCCCCGCGGCGCTGACCCCGATCCGCGTCATCCTGCAGTGCAAGGTCGCCTCGCGGGGCACCGCCATCCGCCCCAGCATCATCCGCGAGCTGGAAGGCACCTTTGTCGGCGCCCCGGCCGGGTGGCGCGGCGCCGGCGTCTTGGGCCTGTTCGTCGCGCCGAAGCCCGCCACCAAGGGCGTGAGGGAGGCCATGGGCCGGAGCCGCTGGCCCATGGGCTTTATCTGCTGCTCGGACGAGGGCGTCCTGAAGCAGCTTATCTGGAACCGCAAGGCTGAAGAGAACGGGTTGGAAGGCATGGGCGTCAATATTCAGTTTCCACTGGGTGATGATAAGGAGGATCCGCGTCTGATTCTGACTTGGAAAGCAAAGCCATACATGGTCGAAACCCCATCAGTTGAAAAGAATGATTGCCCCGCCGAAGAGGATCATCAGTTGTCAACATGAAACCGAAAACCTGGACTAAGCCTCTTCATTATACCAATGGATTGTCTTATATGACACTTTGAAGGATGTAAATACATGGACACCACAAAATGGATATGTTCATCGTTGGTAGCCCTATAAACATGGTCGAGCACAAGAACTGTACGTATGTAAAACACTGTTGATGTCATTCTATAGATGGCCTGTATGATACCTTTACATATCTGCAATATGCACCTCCTCCAACTCATTTTTTTTCATCCTGAATATGTCCATACCTATATGACTAGTATCTGAATCGATGACGGCAACACGCCAATGACCACCCGTTCTCCATTCATTATGACATACATATCCCCCCCCCCCAAATTAACCATCCTATGTAAAGACGTCAGCCGCCTTATCACCTAGAAAATCACATCCCACTGTATGTTGCAGACACCCTCAAAGAAGAAAAGGGAGGGAGAACTGAATGCCGTACTCCAGGTCGCGTATACCAGTAAAATCACAGCATCGCCCTAGAGCAGATTGCCCTCCATTCCTATTCCTATCCCTATTCCTATTCCATTATATATAAAAGAGCAAGTGGCACATCCCTTCTCCACCATATCATATCTTGCTCGGGGAAAGCTATACAGGTAACACCCCTCCCTTTCCCCCCTCTTTTTCTTATTGAATTCCCTACCTACCTATCTCCCCCCCCCCTTTCAAACCATCCCCATCCCCCCCCCCTTCCCCTCTCCCTCTCCCTCTCCCCTCCCATATCTCAATCCTCCCAAATCGCCGCCCTCGCCCTCTCCGCCTCCTCCGCCCTCCGCCTCTCCGCCTCGCGCTCCTCCTCCCTGCGCCTGCGCTCCTTCTCGCGCACCGCGCGGTCGTACGCGCGCTGCTCCTCCGTCGCCCGCGGCGCCCGCACCCCCAGCGCGCTCGCGATCATGCGCCGCGCCACCGCGTCCGTCTTCTCCGGCCGCGACTCCGGCATCGTCGGCGGCGTGCTGCTTCCACTACCGTTGCCGTAGTTATAGGGCGAGCTGGGCGTGGGGGGCGGCGCCGCCGTGCCCGCGCCCGGAAGGTGCGAGACCGACGCCGTGGCCGAGCTGGAGGAGCTAGTGCCGGCGTTGTCGTCTTTGGTGGTGCTGGTGGTGGTGGTTGTGAATGAGGAGGGCTCGGCGGGGGAGGCGGGGTCGGTGGTCGAGGGCTCGGGGTCGGGCTCGGGGTCGGATATGTCTTCGTCTTCCCACGAGTCCACCACGGCTTCTTGCTTCTTGGGCTTGGCCTTGGGCTTGGCTTTGTCGAGCGTCAGGTTCGACATGGCTTTTGTCGCTTGGCTGGCCATTGTGCGTAAGAGGAGGACGGACGGACGGACGTCCACGGATGTACCTATGTTTCTACCAGCTCGGCAGATCAAGAGGAGGCGTGGTATAAGGGGATCGTCACGAACTTTTATATATATATATAGAAGATCGGCTGCAACCACAAGCTGTCGGGATTGTGTCAAGGTACACACAATGCAGGAGAAGGGATTGAAACGTGCAACGTCATGACGGAGGGGTGGGCTTTTAAGGTTGGACACAAAATATGGGGAACTCGGAAATTGTGGGGTATAGGTAGGTTATATGCTTTCAGACATATGTAATCCGTACTACCTACCAGACATCAATACACATAGCTACATCAACTAACTTAGTCCCATAGTACTTACCTACCTAGTATGTAGGTAGGTATTCCCCCGATCTCAGCATGGACTCGATAAGAACATAGTGTACTTAAGTTATGAGGCCCAAGTGAACAAGCATCGATGGAGCTAGAAAGAACTCTGAACTCTACTACTTAGCGTACCTAGGTAGTAGTATCTAGGTTACATAAGTAGGTAAAGAAGGATTAAAAAACCCCCCATCAATTAATCAACCTTGATCAATTCTGGTTACTAGGTCTATGTGTGGTTATGAATGTACCTAACCTAATGTAAATATGTATTAAAAGACCGGAATGCATACCGTTGTTCTGCTGTGCGGTAGGCGATTCAAATGATACTTAGGTAACCTAAGTAAGTTGGCTGGGTACGAGGCTGTTTATCACATCCTAGTACCTAGCACCAACTTTGTCAACCTTCATCTCATCCCAACCGGATCAGCAGGAAAAGAAAAAAAAAGGGGGGGGCCCTTATGGACCACTTTAATATACACGCGACAGCATGTGATATTACTTGGTATAAATAAAAATGAGGAGGGAGAAAATATGCTTCCGTCCTGCATAGCTACCTACCGACCTATATATGTGTGCTAACAAATTCATCTTGAAAGGAGAAAAGAGCTGTCTTTAGGTGCTATGCAGGTAGGTAGTGTTTTATGGTGTAATGAAGTATGGAGTACCTACCTACTACCTAGTAGCGTACATATAGGTAGTCTTAGGAATGACGTCAAAGGTATCCTTCCCAGCAGGATGAATGGGACCGTTTTAATTACCTACCTATATTCTCGCTATCATTAAATGACCCGGACCCCCCGGTTGTCACTCATCCTCTCTCATCGAGTTGAGTGTGGTTAGAGCAGTCTTATGCCGGCGAGGCATCCTTCCACAAGGGGCCACCTACCTAGGTATTCGATTCCACAATGCCTCTGTCCTAGCGGCCAAAAAAAGAAAAAAACCCTTGATATAGGTACCCACTACACCACACAAAAGCGTCTTCCTTATAAACAGAAAAGGTTCATCTACGACGTCCGTACCAAGTTCGTTATTGTTGTTGTCGTTGTCAAATCTTAGGTACGTGTGTTGGCAAGTGGCGTTAGGTAATGGAGAAAGATAAGGGGTAGTTATGTACCTAGTTGGTAAACAATGGCTGAGATGAATAATCCTGAGAAAATGAACTTTTTCCATCCATACCGCGACTCGAGTAGCATCCAACCAGGCCGCCCTTTGGCCAGTGCAATTCTCGACTCGGCTGGACCAATAGGCGGGAGATGGCTGGTCATCTGGAAGCCTTGGCGGCCGGGACCACGATGAACAATATGCAGTTAGGTACTAATGTACATAGCTGTGGAGTGGAACTGAGCCGCAAAGCCGAGCATGTCAATAACAATCGAGTCAGGCTCACACCGAACCACACTTTTTGATCTGCGAATCGGCGTGCATTAAAAATGAAAAGAAAAAAAAAGGGAAAAGAAAGGAAGAAAAACTTGACCCAGGCGCGCCGGGAGATTCGTGATCTGCACTTGTGTAATCTAGAACTACGCCCTATATGTAGAGTAGGCTAGAAAAAAAAGAATATATCAACAAGAAGTATAGCTGCGGCTGACAGTCTGGTCGATACTTACTAGCTATGTTACGGCGGCAACTCATCAGACTGTTCATGCTGACGGCAGCGGTCCGTCCCGGACTGTCGGTACGTCTAGGGGCTACGATTACAGCTCCGCCGCCACTCATCACCAACAGGGCTGCCCTTCCGGATACCGATAGCATTACTGCCGCCGAGGGTTGCTACCAAGTTGCTGACTTGGCCGAAACATGCAATAACCTAGTCGCCGGTTATCCGGCCGACGATGTCGCCGGCGCCGAGGCCGCCATGTTCTCCCGCATGTGTTGCAAAGGAAAGACATTTGTACCGGGCGTGCTTAGCGACGCCGCATCTGAGTGTGTCGACTACATGCGGTCAGCCTTGCCGGATTCTTCGTCGGATATCTCCCGTAGGTTGTTTCTCTCCAGTATTCGCACTCATGCCTTGGAACCTCTGGCCGTCATTCTTCCCTCCTGCTTTTTTTCTCCTTTCTTTCCTTCCTACCAATCCCACCCCACTTTCTCCTTTTCCGACAGGGGTGTCTTAAGGCAAAGATGCTCACGCAAGACACAGAATACAAGGCGCTGGAGACGTACTGTGCGTCAGCAAAGTCATCCCTAGGCTCTTGCAAACGAACGCCTAGCCTAGCTACTGTGTCGACGACCACTAGGTACGGTAAATTCTGCACGTCGTTCTTCGACATTGTGAGCGCTTGTTATGGGGAAACCCCTGGATTTGAAACGCTACCAGCCAGCTCGCAGGTTAAATGTTACTGGTAAGTTCACTTACTCTTCTTGTTACACTTTTATATGGCCGACCTGGGACTCTGCTACAATTGCCCCTTTCGCTTTCTTCCTCCATGTCTTGAGAACTAGGGCCGGGCCATATGGGAGCCTTTTGTATCAGGGGACGATTAACGCTAACCGCGCAACCCTTCGCCTTCACCAAGTTATG
Source organism: Biscogniauxia sp. FL1348 (assembly GCA_022544895.1). Classification (NCBI taxonomy): domain Eukaryota; kingdom Fungi; phylum Ascomycota; class Sordariomycetes; order Xylariales; family Xylariaceae; genus Biscogniauxia; species Biscogniauxia sp. FL1348. The sequence goes on from JAJNNV010000027.1 coordinate 318,493, forward strand.
CTTCCGACACTTACTACACCACATGGCAACCGAATTATTTTGGTGGCTTCGCTAGTGAGTGTGCTTCTTGGGTCAGAACAGCCGACCCAGATAACTTCGAAGGTAGGTACGGCTCATGCCTAGACTCTTCGGTTTGCCCCAGGAAGGAGTGGATAGGATTGAAGGTTCAGTTAACCTAATCGTCTTGATGCCTCAAAATAGTGTTTTCGAAGTACGCGACTCTTTGTGCTAGTTACGGAGATATATTGTCCATCGGCAGGACATACGATGGTTCTTCACGCAGTGCGGCAACAGTGACGCAGATTGGCCTTGGTTTAATGCCCCCACCGACAGCAGTCACGGTGACAGTGACACCATCAACCAGTTCAAGTCAAGGCAGGGATCGTGGTGCATCCATATTGAATTTTGCAAACGCAGCCTCGGTGTCAGTCATTTTTGCGGCGTTCTTCGTGGGCTTTTGGCTTATGTTGTGACAAACCCCATGGTTGCGGAGAAGGGTTTTCTTTTCAGGCGCAGAAAGCAAGGCCCCGAGCACTAGTATCGGGTAATATATATACCCTTTAATTATGTCTTTGAAGGACACGTCGTTGGTAATCGTGACGGCAAATACTAATGTTAATAACATTGAAGGTGGGCAGGCAGGACACTAACAGCTACTAGATAAATGATCCTAACTCTTTAGCTTACTAATAGAAGCATTGTATAGAAAGACATACCGATTACTTTATACATCAAGCATAGTGTTGTCTAGACCCTCCTCGAGTTCGTATACCTGGGCGGGCATATATGAGAGGACTAGAGGAGCAGGGCTTCCTGCTCAGGGGTCCAGTCCAGGGGTAGAAGAACATACCAGTTATGCTTTGTAAACGTGATGATTTATGTATTGTCTGCTCGTAGATCTACATTGACCATACTTAGGGCCTCCACAGCCCATTCCGGGTAATTGGCTTTGTCCGGGTATAGGTTGGCGAAGAATTGCCGCAGAAATGTCGGGTACTCGTCAGCAATGATAGCGTCCCGCACCTCTCTCATGAGATTGAGCTGATACCATACATTGTGGATAGAGAGAAGATGTGCAGCGACAGTCTCTTTGGCCGTATTGTGGTGGACAAAGGCACGAGTGATACCCATTTCCCCCTCACCCGTTCTGCAGCAAGCACATCCGCAGCCCTCCTCCAACGGACCGAAATCGTTGGCATATTTTGAGTTGCGGATATTTAGCACGCCATGCCTCGTAATGGCATTGCCAAATCGGGCAGTCCGCGTCGGCCATACGCAATCGAACATGTCGGCTCCTAGAGCAACACTCACCACTAGGTCCTCGGGGTAGCCAATACCCATCACATATCGCGGTTTCAGTTCTGGAAGGAGCTCGGTGCATGTCAAGACCACCCGACAAAAGTCCGACTTTGCTTCGCCGCCGCTGAGGCCCCCGATAGCGATCCCAGGGGTGTTCCTGGCCACCATCTCTCTGGTGCACTCCCGTCGCATCTCGGTATCCAGCCCGCCTTGAATAATACAAAACAAATTCTGGGTGTCCGGATTGCTATGGGCAGCTATGCAGCGGTCCAGCCATCTCACGCTGCGTTCCATGGCTTCTCGCATGCGCACGTGATCTGGAGAGGTGGTGACAAGCACATCATCCAACTGCATGATGATGTCGCTTCCGATGGTGTTCTGAAGAGATATGGAATGTTCTGGTGTCAGAAGCATGGGCGTGCCATCATGAGGGCTCGTGAATCTGACGCCTTCCTCCGTGATTTTTGCCAGCTTGAGTAAGCTAACCATCTGGAAACTGTACGTACGTCGTCGTTAGTACAGTTGATGGGCAATGATGTCAATTTCAAGAAGACATACCCTCCGCTGTCGGTCAAGATGTTGTAATTCCATCCTTGAAGCTTGTGTGCGCCTCCAATGGCGCTTAGAACCTCCTGCCCGGGCTTCAGTCCCAGATGATAAGTGTTGTTCAAGCAGAGGCGACAGCCAGTCTCTTCCAGCTGCTCAGGAGTAAGGCCCTTCAGTGACGCCTGGGTTGCAACCGGCATAAAAACAGGAAGCTGGACGGGCCCATGTGGTAGGGTTAGGAGGGAAGCTCGGGCTCGGGTTGTCTAAGACCGTGGGTCAGACAAACCCGGAAGGTCGCGTGAGGTTTAAAACAAAAGTGGCGTTCAAATGGAGGCTTACAGAGCAACGAGCAACAAGCTCGAAGGTCAGAGCTGCCGAAGAAGCAGAGGCTATAGTACTAGCCATCCTTCTCAGCATTGACGGTGCCTAAAGTAGTAATGCCAGCGGGGGCGGGAGGTGTTCGATGGAGACGGGAGAGCTAGGTAGGTAGGATGGGTTAAGTATCTCAGACACTTTGCATATGCAACGTCATGAGGGAGACAAGATATGTAGGAGGAGGTGGGGTTGTATGTAGGTAGCAGTAGGTATACCTTCTCTGCCTTATTATTATCGTAGGCGGTTGAAATGCATGAAAATGCAATTTTGACATCGGCTAGTCTAGGGTCGGTGATTTAGGGATTTCAATGTTAGTACTTACCTACATACATAGGGACGTTAGACAGCTCCAGCTGCTTAGGTAAATACCTGTCTGGTGTACAGAGTACTAGGTACCTAAATTGGTAGCGTAAGTAAGTATTAGGATGTAGTATCTATCTATAGATCTGTAGTGGGAAATTGATGGACCCTGCCATGATCTGAGTGGACCGTGTGTAACAACCAACCTATGTACCGGTATATGAAGGTAGGTACTACATAAGCGCCTACGTTGGTGCAGTCGTACGCCAGCCTATGTACCTAAGTTGTGTTGAACAACATGAGTTGAAGGTAAGATGATGCATATACTAAGACTATGACTACGAATATATCTTATGGCATAGTTGACGATGCAGTGAGACACGAATTAAATCAAGAAAAATAGCAATGATCATGTTACATTACCGGGATTCCTCTAACCTAGAGTATTCTTTCCTAGGACATACTTTACCTATGTCGGGTAAACAGTGAGACAGGGTGGAGAAAAGGAAGGCTAGAAAAGAACTTGAAGGAAGAGAAAAAAAGAAGGAAAAGAAAAAAGTACCTACCTCTCCCTAGCGAGAAATGAACTTAGCGCCCGTTAAGAGAGACACCCGAGCAGTTGTCTTGAGTGTGCGGGTGTGTACTCCGTACTACGTACGTACGTACTACCAGACAGATTACGCTAGCAAGCAAGCAAGGCCAGCTGCCAGTCTAGATTTGTGTCTGGTGTGTCAAGGGCTGGCGGGAGAAAAACAGTGGGTTTGTGGCCTGATGCCCCCCCTGTAGCCAACCGAGATCGGGAATCTTCGGGCATAAATATGGTAATGAACGTCCTCATTTGACCTCCTTTAGGGCGCTGCTGCGACGGCGTAGGAACCCTCTAGCCTAGCGATCATACGATGCTGACGGTCCTATAAGGGCAATTCGGCCACGCCAACGCGGATTTTGTTGCCTCGAATAAAAATGCCAAGATGAAAATTTTAAAAGAGGAAGGGAAAAAAAAAGTCTACCTACCTACCTAGTCACAGCAGACGAAGGCGTTTCATTTCGACTGCCATGTCCTGTCATTGTCTCCCCCCCCCTACCTACAGTGAGGTAACGGTACAGTACATACCCTACCTACATACCCTGCCTACCTAGTACATAGGTACTCACTCCTACCTACCCTATTCTGCCCGTTGACTTGACGAAATGCTTCATTACCGTTGCCCTTTTTTTAACCACCACTGCTACTAGGTACCTATATATACTTCAATCTAGCGCCAATATGGCAAATGGGCAAATATGCTGTGCTCCCGTGTATGGCAATATCGTCTTCCATCTCGGCAGTTGCCAAGTTCGTTCTTCGATCCGGTCTCGCCTTGGCTTGAAGCTTAAGTGAGCTGCCTCACCTGGATTCCGGTTTTTGGCTTCTGGCTTGCGGCTTCTGGCTTCTAGCCCTTGGCCTTCTTCTGCCTCTCCCGTTGTCTTCCGTCAGGAAAGCATCGGCCCTCATCTCGTCAGGGCTTGGCTAGACCAGACGTGGCCCATTACCTAGGTAGTCTGGGGGCGATCTCGTTTTCTTGGCCTTCCCATCAAAGCGTCGCCAATGCCGTACCCGGGGAACCGCAGCCCCCCCAACTGAGCACGCGACAAGGAGCACCCCTTTAGTTTGGGCCTTGGGTCTTGTGGATTTTCTACCCCGTATTTGAGAAGCCTCTTAAATACAATCTGTCGCCTCCCAACTACCTCGTTCCCCCCCTGACCAGTAAATGATCGGTTTCGAGCTCTGACTGTTGCGTTGCTCCTGTTACCTTTATTCTACCTTGACTTCCTCCTCTGCCTGGTACAGGTTGTGACCATGTCATCTCAACAACCGTCATTCACTCTCTTTTCTCTTCTACCCGTCGAGCTAAGGCTCCAGATATGGCGGTTCTCCTGCCATCCACGGGTAGTCGAGGTTTTCTACGACTCTGAAGACGACCGATGTACTACAACCGCCCATCCTCCAGCCATTCTTCACGTTTGCCACGAATCCCGATGTGAAGCCCTGCGCCTATACAAGTTATCCTTTGGCACCCAATCCCACGAGCCGAGGATATACTTTTGCCATGAGTCAGATACTCTATACCTACCCCGTCCTCCCATGATGGGCTACAATGATGATTCCCGATCATTCACCGAACTTGTCGCGGACGCCGATGATATTGTCAACCTCGCTATAGATCACGTGTCGCCCACGATCAGGCGGCCTTGGGAGACATACAACAAGTACGCCCTAATGCAAAGCTTCCCGAGGGTGAGAGAGGTTTTCTTGGTCTTGCATGACGAACCAGAAGAGGAGGAGGATGACTATCATGGGGACGTGGACTTGGCTGATCCTGCTGGCGATGTGTTGGACCTGTGTCGGCTATTGGCCGATGTGAAAGAGTCATTTTCTTACGAGGTCGGGACGACGCATAGTGTGGGTGAGAAGGAGGAAGTCGTTGAGGAACCTAAACTACCGCCGCTGGTTCTCAAATCGAAGGTCGCACCTCACTAGAAAAAGAAAAGAAAAGAAAAATATAAAGAAAAGAAAGACGGATACATGGATATTTGTGATCCTATATAAGAAGTCCCGGGAGTTGGGGATGAATGCAGATACTGCTTCGAAAATGGGGACTTTGGGTTTGGAGCAAGACCACCAACCCCCAGGACCACTGCATTTCTTGAAGGCAGATACGAATATTTGTATCGCGCGACAATATTCGGAAATGGAAGAGGGATTATCAACACTACAAGTGTCACCAGCGACATCCGATTTCGGGATTTAGCGGGCACAGCAAAATCTAGATATGGATGCAATTATATAAACAGGTAGCATTCAACTGTGGCATTAGGGGTAGCATAGCATAGCATAGCATGGCATGGCATGGCATGGCATAGCATGGTATGGCAGAGTAACAAAGCATCATAGGCTGGAGTATGGCATCATAAAATTTATAATAAATAATTTAACACAACCTGGGTACACTAGATTCGACATTTATTCTTCTTTTATTTGGTTAAGGCGTCTTCATGAGATGTATTAATGTTAGCCTTGATGCGGTGGTTTGCACAACAACAAGATAGGTTGCTAATATGAGCAGACACCACTTGGGTAAGAACATAACTTGCTCAGCCAATCCACTTCCCCAGAGAGTTGCAATCTAAGGTACCTAAGTAGCTCAGAGATACCCACGGGGTAAGGAATGGAGTACCTACCCTAAGTTAAGAAGTTAACGGGTTGAAGTGGATGAGTTGAAGTTGACAGTTGCAAGACCCCTGCAAGGTGCACAGGGCAAGTCAGCAGCCGCAAGAGCAGCGGTCCTATCTACAAGGTATACTCAGGTGTACCTACCTATGTAGGTACCTGGTGGGCGGTGGTGGGTGATGAGTGGTGGGGCAATCTGAACCAAAAGCTCTCTCTGCACTTCTCTTTCCACTTTGGTAAGTAGGTATGTATGTACAAAGGTAGGTACATATCGATACGTGCCCCGCCATTGACTCACATGCAAGAAACTCAATAAACTCGAACTCTCCAAACAATAAAAATAAAATACCTACCTACCTAGTACCTTAGTAACCTACCAAGCTACATAAAAATAAAACCGCGATACTACACACGACATAAAATCAAAAAGAAGCGGCTACAAATACCCACACCATGGCGACTGACGATGATGTCGGCCCGGGCTCACGCGAGCTACCAATTCGCAGCAATCCAGACATCGAGTCCTTCGAGTATGTGCCCTTACCACCCTATCTATACTTATTCACCAGCCCAGCTCAGGCTGTTGAAGACTTCCCTAGAAGACAACATGGGATCGCTAACGTGATGGGCGCCTCCTCTTGCGTTGTCCCCCCCCCTCCACAGCATCGTCAAGACGTACCACCGCCTGCTCGCCGATGACCCAGACCTGACCATGCCCGTGGCCGCCATCGAGGCTCTAATCGAAGCCCTAGGCGCCTCGTCGGCCAGCACCGTCTTCGAGACTATGGATCTTGTCAAGGCGCAATCGGAGCGCCTGCGTGACGCCGTCCGCAACCCCATTGCCCTGTCCCACGGCACCGACCTGTTCCAGCAGTACCTCGTGCTGTCGCTTAAGCAGCCTGGTCCCGGCGGTAAGGAGGCCAGCAGCCACGAGAACTTCGAGGTCGTCCGCCAGCACCTCTTGCGCAATGGCCGCCTGTTTGCTGCGCGCGCCAAGGATGCTCGCCAGAAGATCGCCGAGGTTGGGAGGTACGTACAGAAAAATCAAAGGCTTATTTATCGGAGGGAAAGACATGCATACATACACAGAAAAGAAGGGAAAGAGAGACAGAGAAAGAACAAGTCTTGAATCTGGCTGACCTCATGTCGGGGGGGTGGGCTTGCTGTGCTCTCCCCCCTTCCGTATGCGCGCGCCTGTAGGAGATATATCCACGACCACTACGTCATCATGACGCACGGAGGATCGCGCGTCGTCGAGACGCTGCTAAGCAAGGCGGCCGAGTCCATCCCGGGGGACCCGCGGAGGCGGTTCAAGGTGATCCACGTGATGGACGAGGCGCGGCGGGGACCGAGCGAGAAGGTGGTCGCGGCGCTGCGCGCGCGGGGCATCCCCGTAGCCACGATATCCGAAGGGGCCGTTGCCTACGCCATGTCGACGGTCAATATGGTGCTTGTGGGCGCCGAGGCCGTCACTGCTAATGGCGGCATCATCTCGGGCATGGGAACTTACCAGATGGCCGTCGTGGCCGCCGCTCGTAAGAAGGACTTCTTCGTCGCCGCCGAGCAGCACAAGTTCGGCAAGACCTTTCCCCTGACCCAGTTCAAGCTCGGCTTCCAGCAGGACGTCATACAGTTCCAGAGCAAGCCCAAGGAGGGACAGGAGGCGCCCAAACCGGCCGAGAACCCCGTCGATTACACGGTACGTTGTATCTGCTTGCCCCTTGTCTTATAAAGTCCGGCACGGGACCCCTTAGGTAGCTTGGATGTGACATGTGTCTATCTATTTGTCATTGCTAACCATAGATGACAATGATTTAGCCGCCCGAGTACATCACCTCCTTCTTCGCCGATCACGGCGTTCTGTTGCCCTCGGCAGTCGCCAAGGAAGTGCTAGACTTCCTCTTTTGAGGATGATTTTCAACGTGAAATAACAAGGACTTGAAAAGGAGAGCGCAACCTGGGCAAGAGATTTGCTTTAAAAAAATCACAGCAAGGGGAGTTAGGCTTCCTTTGAAAATAATGGGATGCTATTTAAAAAGGAAAATTCCTAGATGCATTATGTGATGGATTTCGGGTGGTGCGGAAAACCCAACTACCTACGGAAAAAGGATGGAATATCTGGTTCGTGGCTTGAGAGAGAATAACGAATTATACCTTCCTTGCCACTTATCTACTTGCAGGTCACGGCCGTCGCTGAAATAGAAATATGCTCCTCTCATCTCGAGGAACGGACAAGTGGGGGAACTGTTATGATGGTTAATAATGAATGGTAGCTAGTAAGCTAAAGAAAGGGGCTTCCAGTGGTTTGAAACATCTGGGCTTCGGTGAAGAGGAAGAGACGAGTTTAAAAGAAGAAACAAGAGAAGCATAAGAACCACCCGCCCCGGGTTATGCTACTCCATATCAAAAACAAATTTACAACACATGATGAATGCTTTGACATTTTCTCTCCCTCTCTCTCTCTCTTATAGTTCGTGGCATATCTACCAAGTAGGCACACTCATCAGAAACAACACCTAGCGCAGGCAAGACCGATTCCTCTCCTCGAGCCCTCAGAGGTGTCATATCAGATGGACATATAAAAAGCCCGTCCATCCACATCCCGTCGTCATTCATCCATACCTACGGAACAACATGGCATAGGAACCCCCCCCCCAATATAATACCTATACTTATACCTATATATTAAACTCCCAAGCCCCTGCCCTTCGTTCCCTTCTCTTTCCAAATACCTAACCTAGGACATTGTTCATTTATTTCATATGAATGTGTACCTACCTACCTCAAGCTGCGTGGGCCTCAATGTACGGAGGGGAGTACTTGATCAGGTAAAACGCGGGCCTGCCGTCCCAATAACAACGCTCACCGTATCACCCTCCCCCCTTATCCTCCCAAATGATGATTTACAAAAATTACTTATTATGTGCCTGAGTCTCAAGGGCAAAACGTGGGTAGATAGACGACGAGAGAAAAAAAACTAGCGCAAGGCGCAGCCCTCTCTGCCTGCCAAAAGCCCTGACGAGAAGGTTGCGTTACGAATGTATCCTTTCTTTTCAGTCCTGTCTCGGTAATGCTACTAAGGTCATGGGCATCACGCATTATATCAGTTTAGGTCTGGACACTTTGGACAACATCATCCGAACGAGAGATTGTGTTTGATTTCCCCACTTTCTCGCTTTCGCAATCCAACAATGATTGTGTAATTTGAATAACCAAACAATCTGTAAACAGTCCAGCCACCTATGGATTTTTGCCTTTTTGCGAAGGAAAAAAAAAGAAAGAAAGATTATAGATAGCCGAATGCAATATGCCAAAACCTGTGTGACTGAGGCCTCCCTAACGAAACACCGTGCCTAGGATGCGTCATCTCCATCTGCTACCGCCCCCTTTTCTCTTCAACGTCTTCTTGTTTTTCTCCCCATGTGAACGATAAGTCGGAACCCTAAGTAAGTAAGTAGGTAGGTAGAGATATACAAGATATGATCGCTAAATATGGCCAGAATTTCCCCCTTTTGATTTCGATTTCGTTTGGGTCCTCCACCCCCGCGCTCTCTGTTATCCGACGCTTTAAGCTGGAGCAGAGTTGGTTGGATCTCTTTGGACGGATAGAGCCTATGTTGTGTGAACACAGGCACATATTGAGTAACGCCATAGGCAAATAGATAAATAGATCATGCAACGAACGAGCTTCTCTTGTCCGGTAATCGACTATGATTGACGGCCAAGATAGAGGCGGAGACAGATAACATGATACATGATGAGTCTTTACTTATGATTTACTTCATGTCTCGAACTAGTCTGGCACCGGCCCAAGGATATGGGTAGTTGCGCTGGTACCAGTTGACGCTACGAAAAGTTAGCAAAACGCATATCGAAAGGCCTGACTTATGGCTCAAGGTAGGTGATATATAAGATTGCTCACAAAGTTTTCCTCCCGGCGATTCGTGGTAGTGTAGCCCACGAGCCACCGAGAACAATGTTGTGTTTGCCGTCAAAGAAATCGGCTTTTAGGGGAGGGAATTAAAGTTAGTTAAATCATTCCAAATTTGGACTTCGACGACTGAGTAGTGGCATGGGAGCCACTTACCGGTATAGGCAGGATACAATGAGATGGGCTCAAAACCATCATATTTCTTCAGCGGTGAGCTGGTCCACTCCCACACGCCACCCATTTCAGCCTGTCCCGCTAGGCGGTTGCCATTTGCAGTGACGGCAACGGGATGCCAATGACGAAAACCGACGTTGGCATCGGTTAGGTCGATAAAGAGCTCGTCTTTTGTAGAGTAGCCCTCATCGACCAGTCGCGAAGGGGCTGATGGCGGTGTTTCCTCCACGCCATCGTTCACGAGGTGTCTAAATTAAATATGTTAGTGAATATCTTAGGAGTTGACGCATATTGGGATTCCTACGCGTTGACTGCGGGGACGGTCCTCCCAAGAGTATGCTCAATCTGCTTTCTCTTTCCTATATCAACATACGCGTAGATGCTACGGGCTTCTTCGAAAGTAGGGATTCGGCCACCCATCCAGGCGGCACAACCAGCGAGTTCGTCATATGAGGCGAAAACTGGCCATTCTAGGGCATATTCTAGTGGAACTAATCCGTAAACAGTTCGCACAGCCTTGCCCTTCAGGAATGACGAAGGCAAGGGCTTCTTGCCATCTTCATGGCCATTTGCGTGACCATTGGTGTGCCCGTTTGAATCATCGGACAACTCCTGCGTCCCCTCCGCCCACGAAGCAGGGAGCGTTGTTGTTTTCGTATCGTACAAGTATTGAGCGTACTAAGAGAGTCAGAATTGCTACTGATAATCGCATAATTACTCACCTCCTCATTTGTGATAGGTCTTCCCTTAGATTGGAAGCTCTGGACATGTACACGTCTTGCTGGTTTTTCATTGTCCCTGTAGTTTAGTTAGCCAGCCAGTTAGCATGAAATAGTGTCTTAGACCAGACCATCCAAAGTGCCCATTTGAGTCCAACACGTCCTCGGGATCGTCAAGTCCCAGGATGACATCTTGCTCAGGTATGTCGAACCATTCATTGTCAACTCTTGACAAGCGTGCTTCTCGTGCCAACCCTTGGAAATCTGGGGGTGGTATGTGTGGTGGAGGCAATGTTTTGTCGCTCTGGAGCATCATGTAAAGGAGGGTTTCAATGTGCATGATTTCATGCTCGAATCCAACCCATATAGCCCTTCTAATGACCCTAGAGATTTTCTCTACCCCTTGAGCGTAGCAATCTCTCAGCCTTGCCCTTACCCGCTCTTGGTATTCCAAGATTTCCTCCACATGAGGCCATTCATCCGGAATTTCTGAGTGTTTGTGACAGAGAGAAGGGTTATCTACATCTGGGTCTATCCCTCTCTCAAACATGGGTTGAAAGAAGCTCGGGTGTGTTGGAGGGGCTTTCGTTGTCTTGGTGAGCTGTATATCCAAGAAGGCCGGAATGTGACCTAGGTAGAATATGCAAGCATTTCGAAGCTTGATAGGTTTATCAAGTAGCCCCTCATTCGGTAGCATCTGCCTTGTGACAATGTCCCAGAAGAACCAAAGGCTTTCCCAATCTTTCAGAGAAGGGATGTTTGATTGAGCATATTCGTGAGACTTTAGGCTGAAAGACATGGTCGGTTTGATTAACAGATGAAGAGCTGTAGGTCGTTAGCCAACTTGGTTGATATGCATTTACACGCTTGCTAATTGTAAGTCCCTCCCCGCATTTTGATACCCTAATAAAGGCACACCATTATATTAATAGGTACCTCGTGGGATACAAGGGGGTGCCTCCTGAGGGACCTGACAGGTGTCTCAAGGTTGGAGAAGTGCTGTTTATTCGCGGAAATGGCGCCGACAGCTCGTAGGTGCATACGTGTTGCCGGTTTTGTAAGGACGGCAGAGAGATTCAGAGTCAACTCACCATAGTCCTCGTCTTCCGTCATCCAGCGGTCAACTTCCATCATACCTGCCGAGTTCCACAGGTTTCTGCAACCGATTTTCGAGTATTTCACTAGACATCCATATTTAGCAATTACCCTGGATCTAGAGGTCGAAGAATTAAGGCCGGAAACGTGTATCGTCACGACGATGTTTTCAGACGATCTTTATATACCCGAGGCAAAGGGAAAGGAGAAGTGGCTTACTGCTCTGCTCAACTTGAACGCGTTCTTGAGCTCTGATGGTTTCACCCATGACGACAGTATCGCGGACAGGCGAATAAAATGCCTGATGACGTCCTCCCTCGCTGTCATAAATGTATTCGCCAATGACCTCCCAATCACTCGGCACAAAGGCCTGTTCCCCTAGTACTTCATTGGCATGATGCAATCCGTTGAGAATGAATCTAGACCAGTCAGTGTATGAATAAAAAAAGCCGAAGGTTAATGAAGTGGTATCGGACTTACTTATGCGTGACGCCCTTTTTGTCTAATTCGTGGCCCGTAGGTTTTAGTATAGCTCAACGTGCATATTTGTACTACTGACCATTGTATGCGTGACTGAAAATCCAATGTCAGCGGGCTGTAACTATGAGAAGCAAGTTAAGGTGATATGTTCTGCACATACTATACTTTGGAGGGATCGGTGCATGAATCTACACCAATCAACAGGCTATCTCTCTCGGGTTGAAGTATATCGGCGAAACCCTTCAAGAAAGTAGCCGCCTCATCTCGATGAAAGTTTCCTAGCTAACTGCATTAGTTCCGATATGTGCACACGTCCTTGTATATGAGAGACCGCACCAATGCTGGATCCGAGGTGCAAAATACACTTTGGCTTGGCGAGGATCGATGGTGTCTGCAGCCATTCACGGCCATCGTCGTAAGTTCCGAGGAGTCCTCGGCACCGAATGTGCTCGAAAGCCGGAAGTTGGGCCAGAGTCCTCGAGAGTTCTTGCTCTGATAAATCTAGAGCGTAGTAGTCGACCTTCTTCCCTGCATCTTCAAGAGCCTGGAGTAGGAACAACACCTTTCTGAGATTACTGGTATGGTTGTGAGTTACCTGCCCTGGATAGGGTGCAGCGTATTAGAACTCACCCACTACCTAGCTCAACAACCAGAGATCCGGAAGGAATTGCTTCGGTAATCTTAGTAGCGTAAAGCTTTAGAAGTTGGATCTCGTGATTTGTCAAGTAATACTCTTCAAGATATGTAATCTATCATTCAATTAGCATGGGCGTTAGGATCACAGTAGTATAGGTTTATACCAACTTCTTCGAAAAGTTGTAAGCCCTTCTCATCGTAGAGGAGCAAAGTAGGGAGCCTCCGTGGCCCTTCCTGGGGATGAAAAAGATTGCGAATCTCTTCTTTTAGGTTAGACTCGACGGTGGCCTGACGAATATCGATAATGTCACCATCACTAGACTCGGGCGTTTTATAGGCCTCCTTGCCCAGATTTGAGGGGGAAAGGGGTAACTGGGGCGGGACAGGAGACACGAGGACAGACGGCATTGCTGCTGGAAAGTAAAGTTCCGGGATTGTTCTCAGCAGTTGAAGTATGAGAGACAAGCTACATAGAAAGAAGAACAAAACGGTTTTGTGGTGCAGATGAGGCAGTTATTATAAGACAGCTGAAAAAGTAGCTAAGCAGAAGATGCCGGGAAAGGAGGAGGAACAAAGGTAGGTACCTGTTACAAAGGGGGCTGTAAGACAACCTGGCTGAGGTCCAGGTAAGTAAGTAAGTACCTACCTCAGGTAAACTCGGAACTAAGCTGCAAGCCTCGTCTGGTAGCATGAAGTCGAGGGCCAATAGTGAGGTGGTGATGTCAGGCCGGGATCTAAAATTGTCCGCATCGACATGCTATGCCCTTCTGAGAGAATGGTCATCATTTCTACTTGTCGGGTAGACAAGGTACAGTACAGACAGGACCGGGGCCATGATCAGGACCAAGACCAGGGACGGGGCTAGGATCATGACCGATGATGCGTCTTAAATCTCGGGTCTTGGGATTTTGGGTCTTGCATCTTTTTGGAGGGGGTGTGCGTGAGAGTCGACTTGCCGGCCTGACGCAGACCCGGGCATACAGTACTATTCTCTTCTGCCCAGGGGTTCTTCAAATGAGCTTGTGAAAAATGGAAACGTTCTGTCATATCTTGCTGCAAGTTGGACCAACTCATGACCCGTCTGGGTGGGATGTTAAGAAGAGTAGCAACAAATCAGGCGAAGGTAGAGCCACGAGAGTCTACGAGCCTTGACCACTAAAGCCACGAACCCCGCAATTATAACGCCACCACGAGGTCCTGTCCCAGTCGAGAGCCAGGTGCACTTGCCTGTTTGCCCTGTCGCTTACTACTCTGAATCGTGGTGCCCCTCTTAAACTGAACCCTCCCCCCCACTCCCAAACTCTCTAACTTAACCCCTCTTGCCCCGCCCTTGCTTACCTACTAAGTACTACTTACCTACTACTATGTACTACTCAAAACTTCTATATACCAGACATTATGTACCAGACCTACATACATAAACCCAGAGGACAGGTCGTGCAAGTCCAATGCATCTTGTTTACTTAAGGTTAGCCAGTTCCGCGGAACTCCAACTCTACCTTAGTACAATACGATACTATGGTACTGCAATGGATTATGCACTTTATTCATCTAGGTACATACCTATGTACAGTACTTGACTTCAGGTAAGTTCCAGCTAATGCAGGTAAGCTCTACTACTACTTCCTATTCTGCCTCTTTTCCTTCTTTCTTGTACTAGCTTGTCCATTCTCGCTTTTCTCCACCCTCCGCCCTATGTCAGCCGTTTCACCAACTCTCGTCACATGGTATTATACATAAAATGGAAAACTTAGCATTGGAGAGTCCATCGTTATTGATACTCTCTTTCTCTCTCCCTTTTCGTCTCTTGCCTACACAATCTGAACAACCTGACAGCCTCTCCTCTTTCCTAATTTCAGCCCAACTCACCCTCCATCACAAACAGGTTATTATACCCCCCCCTCAAAACTCATAAAATTATACCTAGTTATGAAAAACTAACCGGAAAATAGAAAGTAGCACGAATGGTTGTGCTTTCATATCTGGTATATGTTTTGCCAAAATACGAACCGTCTAGGGTATCACGCCTTTAGCTACGTATATCAATGTACATACCTACCCAGGTATGTAGGTATCACTGGTTATTGGAGTGGTGTGTAAGTGAGAGTGAGGGTGCGAGTGAGATTTAGTAGAGCCTCCTCGGTTTGCTTACTATTTGCCTATTCGGGCAATACCACCACAAGACGAGGGTTTCTGCTACAGTAAAATAGCAGAGAGCTAACCTACCTAGTTAAACGGCAACATACGTACCTACTAGCCCGGCTGACAAAGCACAATAGATCCCAGCTCTCGTCCTAGGTTAGTAGCAGTATGCCTATAACCTACTACTGGGTACGTGGTGTTCCTTTGGTGCGTCTCTGCCGCACAAACCAGCGGGTCCCGCGGTCCCGTTACGGTCTTGTGCGTTCACGATCCCCCATCTTTTTTTGCCGGCTACGTCACCCCTACGAAACGCATATATACCACATATACCTACCGGATATACCACATATACCGTATAGTATGGTTGTGCTCCACTTTCCTTACCCCTCTCCTGGATCCGGGTAGCTCCTCGTCGGCAGGTAGCAACTTTCGATCATCTTTCTAGAATCGTACGTAAATACCTTTCACGTGGTGGTCACAATTCTTCTCAACTTGCCCAAATTTGTGAGGTAACACTAACACTTGCTGCAAGCCGGTGGGGGTTACGAGATACAACCAGGCCCTCGCGGCAACATTCGCAGAGCGGCATGGAGTACTATACATAAGGGTCGGTAGGGTGAGTGGCATAGCGCGGCCTCCCTCGGACCTCGTGTTACCCTATGCTTCCGCGGCCTGCTAGTCTGTCGGCCTGTCTCTTGCAGCCACGAAACCCGATCGATGTGCATTGTCCCCAAGTCTAAGATGCGGGGAATCCGGGCCCTGCAGCAAGCGGTCAGGGAAGAGGCGTACCACCGCAGAGTAGGTATTGGATATGTAGGTAATCACATTGACGCCATACCGGACCCCAATCTATCAGGTCAGGTCACCCGAGACATGCGGACCGCAGGAGATCAGGGGGTGCCAAGACCCTCCCTCCTCTATCCGCTATGACAAATCAAGAATAAACAACTACTATCCTATCATCCCACATTATCCTCAGTATGCCGCCCGCTCCGAGTCCGAAGTCCCCCTATCTCGGCGGCCGATCTTCTTCGCGGCGTGATCAGCATATAGGGCCGGTCAGCTGATATTATTCTTAATATATTGCTGTTCGTCTCTAACGTGCGTGATTCCTTTTGTCCATGGGGTTATAGGGAGGGCTGATCTTTGGGCCGGCCAAGTTTGGAATCTACCTAGTACTTAGGTTCAAGTGATGAGTTATGGCCATTAGGTAAGTTGAAAGATCGAGCGCAACGATAGTTTTCTACCAGTGGATGCACGATGGTCGGATGACTTAATCCTATAAGAGCTTTGTAATTACTAAGTGATGATGTAGGCTTTGTCAATGCCTTCTGTGCGGAAAAGGGCAAGCAACAGAAGGACTAGCCGCACTAAAGTGGGAACTTACAGAGGGTATATAAATATAGCCCGGTTCGTGGTTTAGCCCTCCACGATGTGTGCCCTGGTAGAGCGTGGGGGTTGCCAAACAATCGTGCAAGGGGCTAGAACTAGACATGCCCCCAGGCTAGCGCGGTTCTTTTACATACCTAGTACCATCATAATACTCTCTGATATCCGTTCGTTTGGTCTCCACCGTTTCCCCCAAAGCCTCGGCGGTTTCCCTACCTAGGTAGTATAAGCCACGATAATGGTTAGTGTAGATCAACGGAATCTTGACGATATTGTCTCGTACGAGAGAAATCGCGCATCGAAGGCCCGAATGTATTTTTGCAGTCTTAGAAATGCTTGGTACATATCAAGAAATCTTTATGTCCATGAGACCATGATTAGGTCATCCAATTACGTTAATGGCAACAGTTATTGTTGCTTTCTAGTTATACGAATTTTTATGACCAATGTAATCATGGATGGGGAAGCAAAGACAGGCCTCCTAGGATGCCTCAGACCTAAATGTCAAGTTACTTTTAAGTCTATATTTAGTAATGATATGCACTCATATCCGTATCCTCAAAGTCGACAGTTGAAACTCCTCAACCTAAGAAAAGAGGATTCTGTTATAAGAGGACTGGAGCTTCAAGGGGCAATCTTCATCATCATAACAAGAGAAGAAAGGCGCTTAGTTTGTCTAAGGGACCGGCTTTCCTTACTATAAGACTGTCAGGAGTTGTGTTGTGTAATACCAAAAGGTGCAAAGGACTATACGCTC
The DNA here is from genome assembly GCA_022544895.1 of Biscogniauxia sp. FL1348. Classification (NCBI taxonomy): domain Eukaryota; kingdom Fungi; phylum Ascomycota; class Sordariomycetes; order Xylariales; family Xylariaceae; genus Biscogniauxia; species Biscogniauxia sp. FL1348. The sequence goes on from JAJNNV010000027.1 coordinate 335,547, forward strand.
TTAAGATTTAAGGAGCAAAGAAGCTGTTCTTGTGTATAAGGCAAGGTAGCGCAGGCACTTGTAGTTACCGTCCCCTTCGCAGTAAAGTAAGTGCTTAAATCCACACTGGCTGTCTTGTGAGAGAGACTTTGACAATACATCAACTATCGAAAATATATGAGGTTTTTAGGTGCGTAAATGAGGCTTTCTAAGTGTCATGGGCCTGAAATGGAGCGACTAAGGGACTACGGGTACTATAAGATGGGGGGCCACTATGAAATAGGTGTAATAGAGTCGTGGAAACCCCGCGACTTCACGAGAAGGGGTGCTTCTTTGGCGAGTATCCTTATCCCAATACTAACCACCTGCTTCTTCTCATATTTATCAAACCGTTATATATCCCCCCCTTACTCACTCGACACTAAGAGGTCATGTAACTAGCTAGGAACTTGGGCAGAACTTGTAATATCCATATGTTGGCGAGGGAGAGAGAACAAGTGTGGACGGGGAGGTCTAAAAAAACAACCATGGCTGTTAGATGTACACATAGTCACATCCAGAGGATTAGGAGGGGGGAAATTTTGGAACATAGATTCCTATTAGTACACTCTCACTTTTGGAGATCTAACATGGCTTAGAAAATACTTGAGAGATATTGAGACCATTTAAAAATGCTACAGAGAAGGATCTTAAGAATGTTGTTAGAAATCCACGCTCAGGGTTTTTGTATATATTCGCTTCTCGAATCCTTGCCAACGCTACAAGCTATAATATGTTGTCATATTAAACCAGCATAATGTGAACAAGTAAATTCCAGAGTTATCAAGCCACAATTGTTCTTCGTAATCGAAGAGCCCATCCACTTTCGATTGTTTATCTCGTAACTGTCAAGGTAAAGTAGGTGGTTGATTATTCAATATTCTGCATAGCAAGCCCAAGTTCATATCTACCACTATAATCAAGCCAGGTCTACTGGGAGCCGTGGTCGGTATTTTTTCTTTCTTTTCATGATAGAAATCAGCTTTATACGGCAACCTACACCTCTTTAATCCAAGCCCATCTCCTCTGTAAAGTGTTCACTTTATATCATCACACCTATTGTTTTTATTCGCATCATCCTTTTAATAGGCAACCTTTCTTGATAGTCCGGTTATTAAGTAATCATATCTCTATTACTATAAGTCATATTAAAAAGTGTCATAAATTATACCTATAAATCATGTGTAATGTTTATAGTACTAGCCATTTTGCCATAAATCATAATTGGTGTTGCTGTTTTGTGCATCGATATTAAGTTCACCGGATACTATAAGTCATTTTGGTTTCGATACAACATCAAACCGGCGTCGTAAAAAAAAACCAATTGTACTTCAGTATATGGGTACATAGACACTATAATAGTCATTTCTGGCTCCAAGATGAACTGCCAGTAATCTAGACAAATGGATACGCTGTGGCATATGGGGTTATCGGATGTACATAATACCAGACAAACCTCAAAGGTGGCAAAGAGACTGCTAACGTATAAATAAGGTAATCAGGTAATTATAAATCTGGCGCTATTCTCGATAGCTACTTACGTTATTTACTGCCTTAGAATATGGTAGGCACTTCGTGAGCAGTATCGATTTGGGGTCCTTTTGATACTCTGTGCTTCCACGTAAAGCTTCATATTTCCCTGTTCCGGGCTAGAAGTGGACTGTTTAGGGAAAACCATACTACGGAAGATGCAGACCTCAACTACTATACACTAACTATAAAGGAGCCGAGAGAGAGACAGAGAGAGAGCCTCGGAACTTGGAGGGCGCGCTTTTTAGTGATTATTCCCAGGCAAATAGTAAACCGCTTGCTACCTCTTACCTCCCTCACGCCGTTGTGCACCTTTTTGTTCACCTCACATCCCTTCCTGTGGGAAAACATCGCCTGATTTCCCACGAGTTCGTAAAGTCCTCATTAATTCCCATGAGACTTTCAGTTAGCCTTATAAGACCTGGGCTAGTTTACCTCTCTGCGTTGTCTTAAAAAGGGTCCTTTGGTTATTTTCTTGGCGTGGATAAAGGAAAGTCTATAAGAAAAATAATTTCTACGGATTTACACCGGAATTCTTGAGTTTCTCATAGGATAGGTTTCAACTATTATAATAGCGACTACCGCCTAGTCCCTGGGTGTGTGGTCTGGTGTGGAGGTGATTGTACATACGACAAGCTCAGACTACAGGTCCCAGGAGTGCAGACCGGTTTCTATGCGAGATGTTCCCTTTGTTTCTAGTTCAGCTTGTACTCCCAAATATAGACGTATTATCTACCATTTATACATGGGGGTTTTCTTCAAGCTAGCTTTCGGTTATCATAAAAGTAACTGAAACTTTGTGTGCTACCTGGCATGTTTTTTTTTGGTAGATTATCACCCCTTTCGTACTGGTGTATAGACCTCTACTCTGGTTTATACGTATATCATTCTACTTAATATGGAATGACGTAGAACCGATCTGAACGAGAACCCTCTGAACTATATTGAACCCATTAGAAAAAGAAAAGTGCCTGGAACAAATCGGTTAACCAACATCAACGTATTTGGCACTTTGTAGGTTGGCAGGCTCTAAGTTCCAGTTGTCTCGGATGCTCTACTACTTCGCCCCCTTCCTACGACCTCCCCCTCCCCCTAATCATATGATAGTGCCCAGGGTTTAGCCATATTCATGTTAGGGATCAGAGATGAGATATGTTGAACAAAAAGGAGTTCTCGGTCTAATGGAACAATGCCTTGGATTGGTAGACTGGTATGAAGCATTCTACAGAAGCCTACGGTCATTTGAATCTAGAAAGTGATCACTAAGCTCGGCCGCTCCATCACCTCGCTTGTTCGGCTGTGAAGGAAGCTCTTTATATAAAAGCTACCTATTTATGTAGGTAAGTTTACGGAAAGGGATGTAACGTATGTCCAGAATCAGGATCTACACCTTTCGCCCGCCCGAGGTTTGGAGTGTGGACGAACGCAATGCGGAAGGTAAGATAAGGTACACAGATCGATCGTCGCACTATAAACCATGGCGAGAACCGTTGATCCGAGCGATGACAGGTCATAGCCGGGGATGGTAGAACAGACCAATCACGTAGATTTGATATATTAGGGGGAGGGGGGGGGTTCGCTATGTCGACCAACTGAGCTGATGGAGGTTTAGCAAAAACACATAAGCTGATGTGACCTAGGATGGGAAATGAAGCAGCATTAGAGAGAGACAGAGGATATTATTTAGATTTTCACTCTACAGATTGTCCCGTTCTATTGTGTCTAGACTATCCCCGATAGCATCCCATCGGAGTAATATTTATCTGATTTTAGTAAGAGCAGGGAGCTTTACTTCTAGATCACGAAACTACGTGTATCGTGCGTCGAGGGTGGAGGGCTTCGTATCCGACTGGCGGACCGTAACCTTTCGTAGGGGCTGCAAGTGAGTACTCATCTCAACACACACCACGGATGATATGTTTGTGAAATGTGACGGCGCTGTTTGCTTGATGTAGGTAGTATTTTCTACGCCTCGATGCTGCATATTGAATTGAAGCAGAGGATGGTGCTACGAAAACTCGGAATCCTATCATGTACGATGTTTTCTTTCATTTTTTCTTCTTCCTTTCCCCCTTTTTCTTTTTTTAGTGCCCCTTGAAGGGCCGGCGATCCTCGTTACTTCCATACTAGTAGGAGGAGACCAGCCTGTAGAGTTTTCCCCTTCTTCCCCTTCTTCCCCTTTTATATTGTGCCTACCTACCTATTTCCCTATTTCATCCTTAGGGTGAATGCACACCGGAGGACAGAACCTAGCCTGGATTTGTACATATCTTCCAGGATGTGCTCACATGTATGGAACTTCCATGACATGACACCCGAGTCCATTTTGCACTAAGAGAGTGTTGCCGCGATACGTAGATAGTTCGGGCCGATGGAAGAGTTTGTTCAAGTTGGACTGCTCATACGTGTAAGTGTTTGTCTTTTTTTGATTATTTCTGTAGATGTCTTACTAGGTGTATTCCCCCGGACACGTAGGAGAGACAGCTGTATACCTCACACGACAATTTATTTGCCCCACCCCCTTTTTTTTCTGGCGACGGGCATGTTCCAGCGACATAAGCTAAGGCAGAGCTGAACAAGTACGGCTAGGTAGAAATATGTAGCTTATTATGTACGGCCCATTATTGTTCAATGGATAGTCCGATCGATTCCATGCAGCTGTATCCAGGCCTGGGGTATGGATGGATGTAAAGTAATAATACCCGTATGGTTCACCAACGCATACAGCATACATGTGGAGTACCTTAGGTCCCAAAGGGTGACATGCGATCGGGACCGGTGAAACTACATAGAGAAAGGGTATGTATGTAGAAGACAAAGGGGTAAGAAGGCTTTGACATACCGGCTGCAGTGAGACGGTTCTACGGGTTTCGAATGTAATCAGTAGGCAATCAAGTAAGCAGGAAGTAGGTAACATGGATGAGATGATACAATAGTATTAGTAGTCCATTCTGGTCGTTGGTCAGATTTGGCCCCTGAGAAATAGGGGGGAGGGGGGAGGGGGCACAGCTAACGTGGGGTGGGGGGAGTAGGAAAGTGAAGGGACGGAGGGGGGGGATTAAAACAAAATACTTACCTAGACCTATCGTCTTAGCTGACTGAGATTGATGGATGTCAATGGGGGGGAAGGAGGCGAGAGAGAAAGAATGTTGGATGTTGAAAGTACCCGTAGTAGGTTAAGGTAGATTTCGGCAGATGGAATCGAGATTGGGAAATTGACAAGTCAAGCTTGACCCATATATAAGGCCATAAAACCTACCTACGTCTAACAGGTATGTACCTACTGTAGGGAGCTGGAGCTCCTTACAATTGGGAATCTTTCAGGTGGGGCGAAACCCCACGTCGACCCCTACAGATTTGGTAGGAGGGGCGTGGAGGGGTGCTGAGGGGTGCTGTGCTGAGAGGACCCGTGGGACCCGTGGAACTTCGGAAGGGTGATGATGTAACCTAAGTTTAGTTGTTATTAGTTGGTTGGCACCTCATTCGTCAGTGGAAGCAGTAGTAGGTATATACTTTTTTTTTTCTGTCTTGTGTCACTTCGTCAAGGCAGCCGACAGCACATGCACCACTGTCCAATACATAATCCTTACCCTAACTATATTCCACTCCTAGGTGTCACCCTGCCTACCTACTACTACATACCTACGACATACCTACCTACCTACCTACCTACTTACCTACTACATACTACACACTAGTACTTACCTCAGGCGCCTCCAAACCTCTCAACTTGGAACCTTCACCTATTACTTCTTTTACCTCGATACCTTCCCGCGTGCTCTTTGCCGCCTTTCATTCCCTTCGCACCATCCATCTTTTCCATTTCATACCTCTCCTGCACCCCGCCGGCATTTCAGCCTGTCCTTTATTGCCCTCGCCTCGCCTCTTTAATAAATTGTGTCGCCAACCTGGTTCTGGTTCACCAGCGCTTTCCCTTCCCCGCCTCCAAGATGTGCGTGACCTGCACTCCCATTTGACTGCTGTTACCAGCATGCACCGGCACTGACTCTGACTCTCATCTGCAGGCGCATCACCCTGAGCGTGAACAATCCCGAGATCGAGGAGCAGGACCTCCGCCTCGTCACCCTCGAGGTCTTCCCCGACATGACCCTCGGCGCACTCCGCAGTTCCATTGAAGCCGAAGGCATACCTGCATCTGCTCAGCACCTCTACCACAATGGCCACCTGATTACCGACAACTCCAAGACCCTACAAGAGCTGGAAATCTCCGATGGCGACATGCTAGCCCTCCATGTTCGAGACATGCGGGGCAGCGTCTCGGCTGGCCAGCGAGAGCAGCAGCAGCAGCAACAGCAGCCGCAGCAACCCCCTCAGAGAAGAGCTGGTTCCATGTCACAAGACCCCGAACTCATCCGGTTACAGGTTATGGGCGATCCCAGGCTGCGAGCAGAGCTGGAGCGCGCCAATCCCCAGCTAGCTGCTGCCCTGGAGAACCCCCAGCACTTCGCACAGCTCTTCCAGCACAGCGCAAACCAGCAGGAGGAGGCCCGCCGAGCTCGGATACGGGAAATAGAAGCCCTGAACAATGAGTTTAATCCCGAGTCTCAGGCCAAGATCGAAGACATGATTCGTCAGCAAGGCGTTATGGAGAATCTTCAGAATGCCATGGAATACAACCCCGAATGTAAGTTGCCTTGACCCCCCCGTCCTCCTAGGTCACCATGCCCCCTTCAGTTAGCCCCCATCCACGCTTACTGAATATTTTGCAGCTTTCGGTCGAGTCCATCTACTGTATATTGATGTCAAGGTCAATGGTGTGAAGGTGAAGGCCCTGGTCGATTCTGGCGCCCAAGCCACCATCATGTCACCATCTTGTGCCGAGGCATGTAACATCATGCGTCTCGTAGACAGGCGCTTCGCTGGTGTTGCCCGTGGAGTGGGTACTGCCAACATTATTGGGCGTGTACACTACACAATGCTGCAGGTGGGTACCAAGCATCTCCCTGCCGCCTTTACGGTTATGGAGGGCAAGGCCGTCGACCTATTGCTTGGTTTGGATATCCTCAAAGGCCATCAGGCGACTATCGATCTTGCCCGCAACAAGCTCATTATCCAAGGCGAGGAGGTCGAGTTCTTGGGTGAGTCGGATATTCCCAAGGAGACAGAGGAGGCAGTCAATGAAGAGCCGACCCTCCAAGGGCCTGGTGGAACGACCATTGGTGCTCGGTCTGGTGCAGTCACGGCGCCTTCTGCATCGTCTTCGGGACCTTCAGCTGCTTCGTCATCTGCCGGACCATCGCGGCCCGCTGCCCCGGCCGCACGTTCCCAGGCACCGCCTCAGTCACGAAGCACGTTCCCAGAAAACGACATCAACACATTGATATCACTAGGTTTTGATAGACAGGCCGCGATCAATGCCCTAGAGGCGACGGGAGGCAATGTTGAGTATGCTGCTGGCCTCCTATTCCAGAACTAGTCACCACTACATTGCCAGCACTTGAAACGACGAGCCGGCAGCCGACTTATGATGATAGAACAAGGCCACAATGTCCTTCCATCGACGGTAGGAGTAGCCAGCCACCTTTTCATCTAAGAGAGGACGCATTCATGGCGGGAAAGCCGGCTAGAACTGTCAACCTCAACCCTGTGGTAGTACTTCCCTCAATGCACTCCCTCATCGATGGATATTGGAGTATGTTGGATCATCATTTTGCATCCACAAGGAGAGCAATACGATATGTATGCAGTCAGTCATCTGCTTTTAGATCAGGCCTGCTTCAGGGTATAGATGGGACGGACCCAAATCTTGGGGGTGTGTGGGAAAGCTGAAGTTGGGCCTAGCCCAGCTTCAGCTTTCTCCTACGTTGCTTATAACTGCCTTGGACACAGGCTATAGATGTACTCTTGTTTTTTCTTGCCTGGTTTGGTGAGTTTAGGTAGTAGGCAATGCCTCCACGGGGTATTAAATAAAAGTCCAAAAAGAGAAACATTTTAAACAAAAAAAAAGTTATGATTTCATTTCGAGTCTTTTTATTAGAGAGTGATATGGATCTTTTATGGTAAGGAATAAAAACTGGCATAGGTAGGTAGGTAGGTAAAATATATATGTAAGCTACTACTACTAATACTACTATCGTATCTTATAGACGCACGGCTTGAGGATGCTATTCTCGTCCAGCGCGCCGCCGTGCGCCTCCTCGTCAGCGGCCTCGATGAACTTCTTCCTGTTCTTGGGCGCCCCCATGTCATTACCTCCACCACCACCACCTCCTCCTCCTCGCTTCGCCTCCCTCGCGGTGGCGGCGGCGGCTCCCTTCCCGACGGTGGGCGTGGCCGCCTTGACGAAGCGCATCTTGACGAACATCTTGTTGCGCAGGTCGACGGCACCGTCGTCGTGGTGCAGCAGGAAGCCGCGCTTCCGCAGGGCCTCGACGAAGGCCGAGACGTCGGTTTCCTGACGGCGCGTGTCCTCGGCGCCGTCGACCACGACGGCGAGGCTGGCCTCGTCGTCCGCATCGTCGTCCTTGTCGTCTTTGCCTTTGCCGTTCTTCTTCTTCTTATTGGTGGTGGTAGTGGTGGTGGTAGTGGTTTTTCGCCTATTCCCGACGCTGTGGGCTACGGGACCGGCGTTGTTGTGTTGTTTGCGACCTCCTGCTCCGCTGCCGCCGACGGGTCCGAAGCGGCTCTTGATCTCGGCGACCCAGAGCTCGCCCTTCCAGTGCAGGATGCGGTAGGCCTCGTCGATGAAGTCGAGCCAGTTGGTGCCCATGAGGGCGAGGCAGAAGATGGCCACGTCGACGGCGCCGTCGGCCAGGGGCAGGTTCGCGACGTCGGCGCGCGTGATCAGCGGGCTTGGGCTCTGCAGGTCGTAGCTCAGGACCCGCAGGTTCAGGCGCTTGCGGTCGGACTGCAGGGCGGCAGCGAGCTTGGCGTCGCCGCACCCGAGGTCCGCGATGGTGCAGGACCCGCCAGTGCGGGGCAGGGGCTGGATCGAGCTGCTGCTGCTGCCGCTGTTATTGCTGTCACCGGCTTGCCCCGGTTTCTGACGGCGGTGGTTCTGGTGGTGAGGCGTTCTCTGTGCGCCTCGCTGCTTGATGTCCTCGATGTACCCGTCCACTGGGTTTTCGGGCCATACGTCTACCTGCCGCCTGAACCCCTCGTGGTACTCCTGGAACATCTCGGGCGAGTCCTCAAACAGCTGGAAGGCGTCTGCGGATGGCTTGGTGTACAACGTCTCATTGAGATGTCGAAACCGCGCCGAGACCAGCTTCTCCCTCATGGCAGCCTGCAGGGGGGTGAGTTTTGGTGCTGCTGGCGCAGGGGCCGGAGCTGCCTGGGCTTGACCACCAGCCAACTCGTCCTCATCTCCTGAGCCCTTGGCTCCCTCTTTGGAGTCTTTCTTCTTCTTCTTCTTGTCCTTTTTCTTGGACTCTTGGTCTGTCCTCCCTACATCGGTTGATTCCGTGGTTTGCTTGTCCGTGCCTTGGGTGGGCTGGCTATGGCCGGCCTCCTCTTGGGCCTTCAGCTTTTTCAGCTTCTTCTTCTCCTTCAACGTTAGGCCTTTCTTGCCACCCTGCCCTGCTGCCGATACGACCTCCTGCTCCGGCTTAGACTTCTTCCCTGACCTGCCCTCGATGACCTGCTCCCATAGATCCGCCACATTAGAGGCAGTGACGTTGGCCGGCACGGATGCCCTCTTCCGCTTCTTGGGGTTGTTAGACTCATTCTGACTTGAGCTCTGTTTCACTGTTGTCTCCGCCTTCAGACCGTCTGCAGAGACGGCCCAGCCTGGTACTGCGAACATGCTATGGGAATGAAGCTTAGTGCTGGATGGTTTGGTGGTGGGATGCTATGTCGAAATAAATTTTATCCGGCAATTGTACCTTAGATCTGTGTGTAGGTAAGGTAAGTATTACCCACCCATGCATGTAGGTACTTAATGAGATGATTATACTTAGTTGACGGCGATGAGACTTGGAGATGAGACCTGGAGGTGAGTTTGCTATGGAAACTTTTTTTTTGTTTTACTAGAAGCAGAGCGATGCGCCCCACTACTTTGCATCTTTCTGTCTGCGCTTATCCAATCACGTGGATTGGTTCTCGATCAGTGTACCAAGTACTGTACTAGTATCAAATGTACCTATCAATGTATGTAGGCTAGAACTGATCTTTCCCTGTCTCTATATTTTGCTCATCAATTCATGTTCCACCTACCCTGTAGCAATTCCAACCATTTGTCTCACCTACCACATCCCAACCCAATTCAACCCATATTGATCCTCTTGATCCCGTTGGTAGCTGATGTTCTAATGCTCTGATGTTTTAGTTCATCATTGATCTAGGGCCTCACTTGCATAGACTTCCACAGGTTATTATCTACATACCAAATCATTACTACGTACTTATGGAGGATCATTACTATTTAACCAGGTTATATTCTTACACACCACGCAACTTGTTGTAGGCTCATTTTATTCATGGAGCACTTGTCTGACATTCACTATCCAGTCACATATGCATATTACTTTCCGGCATGCTGGAAGCCAAAATAAAAACACTGTCCATCTAACCTAGCACCTATCCGACTTCCAGATGAATCTACTGGGATCTCGGGGGCATGTCTACCTACCTACCTACTCTCTACTTATCTACTACCATGTGCCTGCGCCGGATGGACCGTTCATCCCTACGTAAGGCTATTAGCTGGATGAAACGTGAGGTTCATCAGACAGGGGCACAAGCGACGGCATTGTGTTCGACCAATGCTTTTTTTTCTCGTGCCACCGCCGGTTATGACCCCGACTGGTAAATACAACAGGCCTCCAGGTAGAGAACGCCAGATGAGGCCATAGGGCAACAGGACGGTTCCTGGGCGGCTTCCAGCCTCCTCATTGGCGGCGAATTGGGCCATCGAAGGCGTCGACGGAATGAGACGTATACGAAGATGCTGCAATCGTCACATCCCACCATCACCGCAGTGTAACCATCGACCCATCTATCTCACGGATATTTCCTGCTACGTGGATCGTCGGTGAAAAAGGCATCATGCTTGTAACCGCCCTGGTCTGTTTTAGTCCAGGCATAGCCTCGCGGGCTCAGCTTTCCTTGCGAGGCCGAGATTCGGATTCCCCAGAGCATCAATTGATGTCGTTCGGCAATTGACCGGCTAGGTCTAACGACACTGGGACATCCTACTATATGTTTCCTTCCATTCCCAGGTTGCCAGGCTGTATTACTTCTCACAACAGGGACAACCTGGCGTTCAGCTTGCATCGACCACTTGCAAGGCGTGTCCAAAATCCAAGATCCAAGGTCTAAGAAAGCACAGTCAAGCAAGTCATCATGAAGGTCAATTTTCCCATGTAAGTTCTGCATCGAACACGGAGCTTTAGAGTCGGGTTCCCGAGACATCTGGCGAGTGCCATCCCCCCGTCCCTGGCCCTCTCCTAGGAGGAATCGTGTGCTCTTCTAGAAGCCCCGATGAGGTCGCTTGGCTGCACCCAGTTCCGTAAGGGAACGAGCACCAGGAGTGAAAAGCCCCGACATGGGAACGAGAAAACCATGGACGTGGAAAGCTCGGTTTTCTTGAGCCGTGCCTCAAGAGTTCACCCAAAGCCCATTCAGTACAAGCCCAGGTGACAGCTGGGAAATATCGCCCAGTATATCGGAATATGCTACGGTCAGCATTTCTAGAGAATTATCACCCCGAGAAAGGGAAAAGGTCAGAAGACGGGCAGGCCACAAGTGGGTTGTGGAACGCAGCATGGAAGAAACACCAGGCTCCTTATTATGTAGGTGTTGAAATGTGCAAATGGACAATGGGCCAACAAAAACAACGTTTGTGTATGACGAGAAGACGTCGATGCAGGGAACTCGCGTTTACGGTACAACAAACAGGCTGGCGTGACTGATTGGCTTCTCCTGACTGTACTGGCGGTCGCAGTGAGATTAATCCCAGCTGCACATCAGGTGTTACACCTCGATCTACCGTAGCTTGGACGACTCTGCAATCCACTATTACCGTACTATGGGGTTCCCAGACACCCCAATGCAGGCTAGCATCATGAAGCCTCGTACAGCGCGAAGCACAGCGGCCGCCCATGACTGTAACATACCCATTACCCAGCTACAGCCCGGTGGCATCGCCATGTCGTCTTGTCATCGGTACCGCTGGTGGTTCCTGGTGCCTCCTCGGTGTCTAGGTCAGTCCCCTACGATGGTAGGTGTGGATAGCTGGGTTGGAAGGTAATGCAGTCTAAGGTATTGCTTCCTTGGCCCTACTTAGCGTCTGTCGTTTACGAGCTCGTCCGCTGAGACCCACCGGTGCAGAACGGTGGTGGCCCCTTTTATTAACATGGCTTCATTTCTGAGAGCTTCGCGGAAAGGGGGGCGGGCGGGCGACCTTAACAACATGTACATCTACCTAGTTGTCGGCTGCAAGTCGCCGAGGCGGGAGGAAGAGGACGAAGAGGAGTAAAGGTTTCGAACAATAAGCAGAAGACGAACTGACCGGGCTGACATATTTATTCATACTGTTTTATCTCCCCGCCTTCCCCCCCTTTTCCCTCACCAATACTAGGCTGGCTTGGACGTGAATCAGCCGGAAAAGATTCTGACAGTCATCTGAGCAGGACAGGACAGCCTTGTTCATATTAAAAGGCCAGAACTACTTAAGCCCAGGCCGAGGTTCCTAGTTTATGAGTTGTACCCATAAAATTACCTATCTACCTACCGACCTATTCGCTGAGTTAGTGTATGCACCAGAGACCATTCTCCTTTCCCCATCCCCGACTTTGCAGCTACTTATTGCAGCTACTTACTGCAGCTAGGTGAACGCCCCCACCTTCTCCCGCCCTGCGCCCGTGCTTCTCATTCGTCAACTTCAACGGAAATCGATATTCTAGCCCGCGGCGGCCTCTGCCAACTTGCCTAACCTTACTGCTACTATTACTACCGCTACTACTGCCGCTACTACTACCTCCAGTCCATCTACCTATCCGTCTATTCCCGTCCACCCTACACTGCTTCTCCCTACTATAGACGAACTAGACAGAACAACCGACGGCCTAAGCATACCTACCAGCAGCTAGCCAACACTATATTTATCTAGGTTACACACTAATATATCTAGGTATCCAGAGTTGGTGTTGGATGGAAGAGTGGCTGCGTGTTAGTAGTCGGCACTTTCACTACTCCTATTCCATCTCTGTCCCGTAGCCCGTCTACTCCACGCGATGTGAATACGCCAGCGATTAACTGCCCGGACCTTCTCAACCGATTCATCACTACTAGTCCTTGTCCGGCTTAATCTGTACATAGGTTATCGCCTGTATCTGAGTCGGGTCAGCAATCAGAATCGACGGCAAATTCCCTATTCCGCCATGCTTGTTCCCATCCTCCTCTGACCAAGACTACCAGGACCAGGACCAGGACCAAGACCAGGACCAGGCCCGGGACCAGGAATAGTTTCTACACACCAACCATACTATATAGTAGTCACAGTATGGCCACCTGACAACCTGAAAGGCTGTGTATGAATCAATAAAAGAAAAAGGAAAGAAAAGAAAAACATAACACAAGAAACCAGCTCTGTTGTTGCCCATAAGTATACGCAAGTGCCGAGTTCGATCATGGAGTCTAACGATGGGCCGTCGAAGGATGACTCTGCCAACTCGCAGCCTCGGCGACTGCCGACGCCGGAGGAGAAAGATGATAGCAATCCGGCTTCTAAGAAGCCTCCCACACGGAAAAGAACAAAGACTGGCTGTCTAAGTACGCAGGCTTGCTATACTGCTCTTTTTGCTTCAACCCCTTGAGCCTCGTTTACTGACTAGTCTAAAGCTTGTCGAAAGCGTCGGATCAAGTGTGACGAAGGGAGACCGACATGCAACAACTGTTTAAAGTCCAAGCGACAATGTGACGGCTACAACCAGCGGGTCATATTCAAAGATCCTCTCGGCGCCTTCGCTGGCGCCCCCTACGGGCCGATACACTACCCAGCACCCTCACCGCAAGCACTGGTCAGAGAGCAGCAGTTGACAGCAGCCCAGCAACGCTCCTCGTCTCAGGCCTTGCAGATTATTGCCCCCAAGCCACCGACAGTTGGATATCCCCAGCTGATCGGAAGCCAGTTCAGTCATGTCTTTTCCGGCCCAACCGGACCGCAGCCTATGCAGTTTGACCCAGGCCAGTTTGGATCTCAACCTCCTCCTCCCAAGTTCACCTTCTTTCCCCCAACAACTGCCGATGCCTTTTCCCGGAACCAGAACCAGTGGAGGCCCGAATCTTCTACCAGTTCCGACCCGAACCCATCTACTTCTGGTAGCAAAAATGCTCAGAACGACACACATGTGGTCTCACCACAGCCAAGTCGTACCCCGGAAAATAAAGGCAAATCCACCGAGGAAGCCGAGCCGGTAGGCAGAATAATTGAGCCTGAGCCTGAAGAATGGGAGTATGTCGAGTCGGAAGATGATGCGTCGATGGCGGAGTCAGATGACGAGCCCATATTATCACAAAGGGATTCCCAGTTCAGCTTGCACCAATTAGGAGCTGTGATGTCCCAAAGAGCTGACCAGCCGTACCACATGTTTGGTACCCACCCGAGGACATTTTCGACCTATGCTGCTGAAAACTTGCTTGCGACGTACGATCCAACTCCAGCCAACTCTCCCCTGAATGACAAACAGGTCGCTTCCATCTTCTGGCACTTTATCAACGTCACTGGTCCTACCATTTCGTTGTTTGAGAGGCATCCTTTCGACCCGTCACACCTTTTCCAAGGGCAGCCCGTACCAAAGGCTCGTCAACACATATGGATCTGTAAGACGTTCTCATTATTCTCCCACTATCATCTCTAACGGGTATAGATACTTTCCCGGTCCTGTCTTTGAGCCACCCGGCTCTCCTACAAGCCATTCTCGCCATTGCCAGCTTACAAATCGCCAAGCTTCAGGGAGTCCCTCCGACAGCATCCCTCAAGCACTATCATCTTGCGTTGAGAAGAATAGCGAAGAATGTCGCGCGCCCAGCGAGGCGCGTCCAGCTCTCCAACTTGGCCGCGACCTTACTCCTGGCGTTTTATGAGGTGTGGAATTCTGACCATGACAAATGGAGTAGACATCTACTAGGGTCACGATGGATTATTAAAGATATCCCTTACGTCGAAATGACAAGAGCCATGATGTCACTAAAGCTACAACGGCGACAAAGAGAAATGGAGCAGGCCCAGATGGATGGGTTTGATGGTTTCCCGTCATATGGAGAACCGGGTCCTTTGCATCGGGACTGGGATCAAATCGATGTACCGTTGTTGAGCATTCTGACTGGGAGAGATCTCACCTATGATGATTTCGGCATGCTACCTGGGGCGAGCCCGTATCCGTCATCGAAGAGCTATTACACCGAAAGAGATATGGAACGATACGAACATCTCAGCGATCTTTTCTGGTGGCATTGCAAAATGGACGTCTACCAGAGTATTCTCGGTGGAACGCGGCTTTTGTAAGTTCATAAGCTATATACTTGCTGAGTATGTACACTAATTTATGGTTCTAGCCTGGAGACGGAGGTATGGACCCAGTGCCCACCGAGAGCACCGATGGGAAGACTTGATGCTGTGTAAGTACATCTTCGACGCGCCTTAGACTCAATACTTACGGTTTCTAGATGGGGCACGTATGATCACCTCATGCTTCTCCTTAGTCGTGTGGCAAATTTCTCATCTCGGGATCTTGCCCGGAAGCGGGAAGTATTGAGAGCGAACGGCCCCAGTGGCCCTGGTGGTCCCGGTGGTCCCGGTGGTCCGCCACCAGGGATGTTTGTCGGAATGATGCCCGCCTCGGAAAAAGTTACTATGCCTATGGGATTCAGCCCCCCGCGAGAGACGACGCCTCCAAGTGATGATTCTCAAGATATGGATCTCGACACTAGAACTGCCGAGGCATATCGTGAGTGGGATGAGATCAGACAAGCATTTGAAGAGCTCAAGAACCATTTCGGTCCTGACTTCGAACCCCTTGGCACTGATATCTACCCGGCGGCCGATACACCTTTCGGCATTGCCGCGCACTATAGGACGTACTCTGTCGCAGGTGTCTGGATGAACTACTATATGGGCTTGATTGTGCTACACCGGGCCCATCCAACGATGCCGCCCGTTGCTATGATGGCAGCTGGTCTTTCGGCGAGAACAACGGCCCATTACGCAATGGAATTAGGTCGTATAGCGGCTGGAATGGAAGAGAATGTATCACAGTTAGCTGCCGTTAGTACTCTAATGGGCGCGGCGTTGATCGAATGTGCTTTCCCCTTGTTCGTGGCGGGTATACAGGTGAGCACCATAAGGCTTATCGCCGGCACTTTCGCATCCTACTTTATGCCCCTTTCCCATTAGAATTGCTAATCAAC
Organism: Biscogniauxia sp. FL1348; assembly: GCA_022544895.1. Classification (NCBI taxonomy): domain Eukaryota; kingdom Fungi; phylum Ascomycota; class Sordariomycetes; order Xylariales; family Xylariaceae; genus Biscogniauxia; species Biscogniauxia sp. FL1348. Next base: position 351,465 of record JAJNNV010000027.1, read on the forward strand.
TAACTCATTTTACCCCCGTCTTTCAGTACCAAGAAGAAGCGCAACGGCACTGGCTTATTCAGCGCCTCTACGATATTGCTCGATTGACGGGTTGGCAATCAGCGCGCCAAATCGCTGAAGGATGCGAGTCGGCATGGTGCAAGACGGCACAGATGGGCCGGGGCCCACCGTATCAGCGATCGAGCAACTTAGACCGCAACTTCGGACCAGACCACGCGATTTGGGGCAACCCTAGACGTATTGACCGGCGGATCCGGGAGGTGGACAGCGGAGACGACAACCGGGACTGGGACAGCAATAACAACAAGGAGCATCGGAGTGACAGTAATAACCATACCTCGACGCACCCGTCCCGGAAGATCGTCCTCGCCAAGGGCGAGAAAGCGTTCTACGCTATGGGCCTACTAGCTGTTGAACAGGACCTCGAACGACTCGATTTAGACGAAGGGGAGTCGAAGGCCCCGTAGTAGTTAAGCCGATGCTTGAGGGTTTCTCTCACATTATAAGGGCCATAAGCCCCGGCCTCCCATTTGAACAAGAAAACAAATGTTCGGAAATCAACCAAAAAAAAGAGTATTAGAACCAGGAGTGTGATTGACTCAATAAAAAGAACGCAGGGTATTTATGGCGGGGATATCATAGTGGGAAAATATTTGGGAGTGGTGTTAAAAGATGGTAAAGATTATCCAGGTTATATGTATGTACGATCGGGCCAGGAATGAATAAAGGAGGTGGCAGCGGCGGTGGTGGTGGAAGCCAACTAACTAGGTTAGGTACAAGGGCTTTCAGTTAAGCTAAGGTGGATAGACCGAGATGGTGTAAAGGGGTTAGGTATCATGGAGAAGCAGAATCTTTGAGCGAAGCGCTGTGTATTGTGTAGGTGGTAGATAATAGGTAAAAATCTGGGGAGCGGCGGGAGAGTCACGAGAATTAGGAATCCCCCCCTTGAACTCGAAATAAATAAATAAACCTCCGTCCAAGTAAATTTTTTTTGTATTGCAAAAAGGTATAGATCAACTTACGCTAGCTAGGTAGGTACGTATATTTTACAGTCGTAAAAGGGTTGTACTCTAGAAAACACGACCCCAAGACGTGACGTTGCCCGGAGGATTCAGCTATGAAGACCGTAATAAATGGCACACGACATAGAGAGAGACATGGAGAGAGAGAGAGAGTATGTCATGAGGGTCATAGAAGGCTGAGAAATTATCTTCTGGATTGGATTAATTCCCTTTTACACTCTACTCTCCCTTTTGCCTACCGTCTCCCTCCCCTCCCTTCCCCCCCCCTTCCCCCCTTTTCCCTCCTGGTCTACCTGGTATTTAGCTCCGTTATCCTCATCCCCGACGTTTTCTCTATAAATACCGAAACCATCGAAATGGATTCGTTCTTTTGTCTCTAACTTGGGGGCTTTCTTTACTTGGTTGGTTTTTATTTCTGTCGTGACGGTAGTAAGGCTAGATGAGTTTTATCTTTTGGTCACTTTTCCTTCTTCTTTTTCTCCTCGGTACAGCTAATTCGCAGGTAGTCTCTCGACCACGGCGGCCATCTCCTCGTCCGTGTATATTCTGAAGCCCTTCTCCTTCGTCACGCTCGCCAGCTGCACGTTCTTCGCGTCGAGCTTCTCCTCCATCACCTGCTTCAGGGTCTTCAGCACTAGCGTCTCGGCATCCGCAATCGTGAGGGACTGTTGTTCAAGGCATGTTAGTCTTTGCGTGCCCGGGTGCTATATCGCAGCCGTAGCCTAGAGCCAGTATTTCTGTAAAGCGATACGACCCAGCTTCATCGACCAACCATCTACTCAGTCGCTCGCCCGCCTTTTTACTCACCTTGTGATACTCGTTCTGAAGTTCGGCCTGGGCGCCCTCGCTTCCGGAACCGATGGCCTTGGCGTCGTAGCGGTAGAAGGTGCCGCTGGGCTCGGCGTGGTAAAGCTGGGGGCCGTCCTCGTCGTAGCCGGCGATGAGGAGGGCGACACCGAAGGGGCGACTCATGATGCTCTCCTCGCCGTCGGCGCTCTCACCGAAGCGCAGGGCCAGGTCACAGATGGCCTGGGTACAGCTCTCGACGCGCAGGTTCTCGGCGTAGTTGAAGGCGTGGCTCTGGCACTCGACGCGCGCATGCTCGACCATGCTGCGGGCGTCGGCCTGCAGCCCCGACATGGCGCACCCAATGTGGCGATCGATCTCTACTATCTTCTCGACCGACGACGTCTCCAGCAGCGTCGATGTCACGCGCTTCTCGACACCCAGGATCACGCCCTCCGATGTGGCCACTCCGATGGCTGTCGAGCCCAATTTGATGGCCTCGAGCGAGTATTCGACCTGGAAGAGGCGACCTTCGGGCGAGAAGGTGCTGCGGGTGGGGTTCTTCGGGTCAGCATGGGAACGGTCGGATTCGAAGCCAGGGCGGGGTTGGAGGGGGAGGGGGAGGGGGGATGAGGGAGGGGAGTAGGTATAGTGAGGGAGAAGATGTCTCCTAGCTGGCGAGAATTGGTGGTGGGACTTGAGAACCTACTTGATGCCCCGATCTGTTTGCCCTCGTGTTAGTTACTAGCTTTCTTATACTGTAGATATATGTGCAGTGTAGTAAAGTAGTGCGTACCGTATTCAGATCTTGCCATAAACATCTTGACGGATTTGTGAGGGTGATTTTGGGGGGGGAGGGAATAGTTGGGTCGGACGAAGGGGCGAACAGAGGAGACTGGTGTCGTAAGGCCTGGTGGTGATGGTGATGGTGGTGGTGATAAGTGGTGGTGGTGCTAGGTAGTATGCAGGTAGGTAAGTAATAGGTATGTAACTTTGTGTGGGGAGCTCTGGAGCTCAAGGCTACTACAGCGTTGACGAAGCTTGATGTTTGGGCGGACGTCAGGCCTGTGCCTCGCCTGGAACTTAGTGTACCTACTACTACCTACAGTACCAAGTTATGTAATGCATGAAGCTTGGACCACCTGCCGAAGAAATGCCCATCAATTTCCACAAGTCATGTCTGCCGCAAAGGAGTTGGCCGTCACTTCCACTGTCTCGAAACGCGCCCTCCCTCCAATGACGCGCCCTTGAACTCAAACATCTTCCACCTCCCACACATGCAATCGATAAGGTCGACATTACCTTATCAACCGGCCACGGCCCTCGCCGATTGGTGTTTACCTGGTGTTTACCTCCTGTTTACATCGACAGCGACAGCAACACCGACAGCGCGACATACGACAATCCCAATGTCGCTGCCCCGCGATCATGTCTTCCAGGCTATCCCAATATCCTCCAGAGCGGCGCCCCAATGGAACGACCGATAATGGCAGCGCCTCACGGCCCCGCGCTGGCACCACCGGCCACACCCCGAGGCAGGGCGAAGGCGACCCGCGACGTGCTCGTTCGCCCTCACGAGCCTACTCGACTCACGCCCACAAGCGCACAGCCTCCAGCAACCACCGACCCGCCAGTCGGGGTCTTGACGAGCGGAGGACCGAGCGGGTCACCGTAACCACCAAAGAGAAGCTGATGTCGCGCGCGAGAACGCCCGAGAGACGCTCCAGAGATTCGGCTCCACAAGAAAAATGGAGGCCCAAGGAAACAGCCAAGTCTCGCCAGCAGCCCGAGGCGAGACGGAGGGAGTCAAGACCCGAGCCACCCCCCAGTAGGTCGACCCTGAGATTCCCAACTTTGTCGCTGCCGGGCATGGTCTAACCGTTGAAAATGTCTGCAGCCTCGTGGGATCCCGTAGCCACTCTCGTGCCGCATTCCTCCGCCCCCCTTGCTCTCCGTGTCTCGTTCCCCCCTTTGGCCTCGGAGGCCCCCCTGTCGCAACAGCCGATACCTCTGCACGAGCTGTCTCTAGAAGCGCAGGAGGCTGCGATAATCGAGGATTTATTGTTTGTATTCATGGGATATGAGGGACAATATGTCCGCTACTCCTACTCCTACAACCCTACTGACGAGAGGGACCGCCTCACGGGGCCTACCTTTAAACTTCTCCCTGGGCTTGACCCCAGTCTCCAGGACCTAACCCTGTCTATGCTCAAGATGGCCACGCACTACTCGGCCCTCGAGACGTTTGTCGATGTACAGAGCCGCGAAGAGTTCGGCACTGTCAACCACGCCTTGTGTGCCGCCATCAGGAAGTACTTACAAGACTACCTGGTCATGGTCGCCCAGCTCGAAACTCAGTTTCTAACTAACGATACCTTTACCCTACATCTTCTTAACATCCATACGCTTCCTACAAGCCAGATGCTTTTCCAGCTCTATTCGCTCGCCCATGAGCTTCTCAAACGGAATGCGCTACTGGACGACGAAAGCTCTGAAGACTCAGATCCCGACGACATCGAAAATATCCTCGAAAATCTAAAAAGAGGAGGCGACCTTGTCCCGGGAAATATGACTGGCAAGAAAGTTTGCAAAGGCGGCGTGGTAATAGGTCTCGTTACCAAGCGGTTGGAATCCATGTCTGGTGACCCAGCTGCCAGATCGTTATTGACGTCCTTGTTGCGTGATGCGAGTCGGCCTTATATGAACATGTTGAATGAATGGCTGCACCATGGAGAGATCAGAGATCCGCATTCCGAATTCCTCATCAAGGAACAGAAGAGTATCAAAAGAGACAGGTTGGAACAAGACTACACGGACGACTACTGGGAAAGGCGATACACAATCCGGGAACCCGACATACCGCCCCAGCTACAAGGCGTCAAAGACAAGGTGCTCTTGGCTGGGAAGTACCTCAACGTGGTGCGCGAATGTGGAGGAGTTGACGTTAGTAAAGTGGCTCAAGACGTTCCGAAATCCTTTGACGATCCACGGTTCCTAGATAATGTCAACAACGCTTATGCCTATGCCAACGAGTCGCTCATGAAACTACTATTAACTACGCACGCCCTCCCCACAAGACTCCGGTCCCTCAAACACTACTTCTTCCTCGACCCCTCCGACTACTTCACCTATTTTTTGGAACTCAGCGCATCGGAAATGCGGAAGCCAGTCAAGTCCGTTAATGTCGTCAAGCTGCAATCGCTTCTTGATCTTGTTCTACGCCAACCTGGAAGTATCGTTTCACTGGACCCCTTCAAGGAGGATGTCCATGTAGAAATGAATGAAGTCAGCCTCATAAAGATGTTGCAGCGGGTCGTCAATATCACAGGTATCGAGCAAGGAGAGAGCCTCCAGCCTCTTAACAGCCAGCCGATAGAAAACGACAAGAATGCGGTGGGCTTCACATCCTTACAACTTGACTACACCGTGCCATTTCCGGTGTCTCTGGTCATTAGTCGCAAAACGGTGTGGCGATATCAGGCCCTGTTCCGTTACCTTCTCTCGTTAAGATATCTTGAGTCACAGCTTTCGACGACATGGCAAACCCACAATAGTGCGATTGTGTGGTGCCACAGGTCATCTATCAGAAGCCTGGAGATCTGGAAGAGGCGGGTCTGGACGCTACGGGCTCGGATGATAGTCTTCGTCCAACAGTTGCTTTATTTCTGCACGCTAGAGGTCATCGAGCCGAACTGGCAGTCTCTCATGTCGAGACTAAAAGCCAAGGATGGCAGCTTAGATGGTTCGGGCAAACCGGATCGCACCGTCGACGAGCTCATGCAGGACCATGTGGATTTCTTAGATACTTGCCTGAAGGGATGCATGCTAACCAACGGCAAGCTAATCAGAGTAAGTAATTACTAAAATGCCCACGATTATCGTTTTCATACTCACAGGCTACAGATCCACTCCAAACTGATGCAAACTTGCACTGTCTTCGCTGCTTATACTAATTGGCTGTCGCGCGAGCTTGAGAAGTCCGACCCGGACCTGGTCGGTCCAATTAAGCCGCCAAACATGTCAGACGAGCAGTGGAGACGATTTCAAGCCGTGAAGTCCCAAAAGTCGGACAGTGGGTCGAACAGCGTGCTTCAGGACGAAGAGACCCGGATCAGTAATTTGTTTGAGATCATCAAGAAGTGGGAAACAAACTTTAGTCGCCACTTGCAGATCCTACTAGACGCCCTAAACCATTACGCGGCGACGGAGACAGTTGTTCTCTTGAGTTTGTGTGCGAGATTGGCGACAGCTAATCAAGGCACGGAGTACGCTGGGCTGAGGACCGAGGAAGATTCCGCTGCTTAAGGTGCGGGCGCAGGCGGCAATTATCTCATACGTCTGTCGAATGAAGTGAAAGACTTTTTTTAAAGACTTTTGGAAGCCTTCGCGTTTAATATCGTAAATATCGGGGGCCAGACAGGGCGAAGCAGGCGTTTTGGAGGCGGGGAAGAAAAAACAGTGACATTATGAACGAGGCTACGAAGTGATACCTTGATTATATCCAAAAGAAACCACCAAACATTGACAAATATATAATCGCCATATACATATATGCATGCATGGACCGTGTTGTATGTATGCCAGCCCCCCTGACGAGCCATGGTCCTCGTTGTAATCACCATCCATATAAAAAAAAATTTGTCCCGGCCGCTTTAGACCACGGAATTATCTGTCGGTTTATACAAAGCCTCTTGGAAAATCTTAGTTTAAAACGTAGTTGGGAGATTGAGCGTCTCCTATATGAGGTAGGGTTTCAGATTATAGGGCTATAAGAAAAGAAAAAGCCCCCCCTTTTAAGAACTTCTCAGTTTTCTCGCACGTTCTCCGGGGAAGAGGGGGTGGGGGGGTTGAAACATAAAATATAAGACCTAATTATTTTTTTCTCTTGTTCATAACACATTTGCTTCATTAAGGCTTTTTTTCTTTTCTTTTCTATAGAGTGAAGATCTTTATTTTTGTCTTTTCCCGAGTTCTCTTCATTATCCCCCTCCTCCATCTCCCCTATTTCCGTCCTCCAGGAACCTGCTCAAAACCTACCACCCCAGATTTCGTACACCTCGTATAATATCGGGCCGGGATTTTTTTACGGGTACATATTGCAACGTACAATTTCGTCGTTCGGTCTGGCTTCAACCTCGGCCTTTGAGGAAGTGAAGACTCGAGCCAAGCGGGGGCATCTCAACCGGACCAACCCTTCCCCCTTCCTCCTTTTTCCCCTTCTCTCCTCAGTAAATCAGCAGTAGGCTCCCGTGCTCTCCACCCCCGCCCTCTTCTTTCAACCAACCACCTCCTTCACCACCTTAGCCAGCTCCCCCTTCTCCACATCCTTGCCATCAAGCGGGCCACCAGGGGCAAGGAGAGCCTTCATAACATCGCCGACACGGACCTTGGCACCCTCAGCCCCAGCCCCAGCCCCAAGCTCCTTCACAACGGCCTCGACGGCGGCGCGCAGGGCCTCGGGGCCGAGCTCCTCGACGCCGCTGCCGGCGACGTACTCGTCGAGCACGCGGGCCTGGGCCTCCTCGCGCGCGACCAGGTCGGGGCGGGCGGCGCCGCGCGCCTCGGCCGCCGCCTCGTCGGCGGCCCGCCGCGCCCGCCGCAGCAGCCCGACTACCTGCGCGTCCGTCACCACGGGCGCCGCCGTCTTGGACGCGTTGAGCGCGGCGGAGAGGATGGATCGCAGCACGGCGAGGCGCGGCGCGTCTTTGGCACGCATCGCGGTCTTGAGGTCGGATTTGAGCTTTTGGAGGAGCGGCGGCGGAGGGGCGGAGGGGGAGGGGGAGGGGGAGGGGGAGGTTGAGTAGTTGGGGTGGTGCTGGTGGGAGGGGGAGCGGGAGGGGGAGGAGAGGGAGAGGCGGATGGGGATGGGGGTGCAGGGTGAGAGGCGAGGGGTGCGTAGGAGGGAGGTGGTGAGGCGATTGGTAGAGGGTCGGAGGGTAGCCATGGTTGCTGTTGTTCTGGTTTAGATGTTGTGGTGGTGGTGGTGGTGGTGCCGGTGCTCTAACCTTAACCTAGGTAGGTAGGTAGCTTGCAAGCAGATTTTTCTTTTCTTTTTCTTTTTCCTTTTTTCTCCCGAGAGAAGGAAATGTGTTCTAACAAAGGTTGGGTGTTAGAAAGAGGTATCAATAATGTATGTATGTCGGGTATATTGATAGTAGGTATGCTGGGATCCTTGGCAAGAGGCTGTTGCGAGGAAATTTGTGAACGAGCTCCAATTGGCCAATAAAATGCAGATTACCTCAGACCCTAGGATGTTAGCTATTAAGCTTTCTGGCCCCCACTCTGACTCTGCAAAGGTAGTTCAGTGTACTTAGATGTATGCCCCTCCTCTCCCCCTTTTCAGGTATTAGGTACTCAATCGTACATGCACATCCATAATAGCTGAGAGTAAAACAAGTTTTTCGTACATTGAAGTTGGTTAGTTAACCTTAGTTGGTTATACACTACTAAGTGGTGGTTAGATGTTAGCTTCGTGTCACAGACACAAGCATAAGATAAGTATCCTATATAGTGTTACCTAGGTACCTAGTTGTAATAGTGCTATCGTGATGATGTTTCCATGAATTAATTGTCTATTTGATGCATTTAGAGGACATCCCGCAATTGGGAGTTTGACACATGGGCCATGCATGAGAACAAGAGCATCTGCCGAAGTATGCTACTACATATGAAGTTAGTTATGATAGATGAATTCATGCATGTCTGGTTTAGCCCTTGCAAAGAACCTAAATCAGATGTCGTAATACTATTGATAGGTAGGTAGTTCGTTACGGTTATGCACGAGATACAGTATGCAGAGACCAGGGTAATTTTATCCTGTGGATGGATTGCTAGTATTATCAAGACCGACCATATCTTGGGTAGGTAGTCTGTGTTAAATACAAAACTGCATGGGAGAGCTTGAGCCTAGACTCTCACATATTAGGCGTTAGTGTTTCCGGTCCCGGGGATCGAGGCTCGCAGAATAGAGCTCAGTTTATGTGATCAGCGATTGGGCGGTATGATATGTGGTGGCCAGGCATCGAATCGATTCCTCAGACACAACTTCCTGAACGGGTTCGAAGGAGCCTGGATGACCGCGCATGCAGTCATGAGAATGAATACCTGCCTGTCACCTGATGAACCGGGCCAGCGAGATTGGACCTGTCACAGCATGGATCGGGGTGTACCTAGGTTTACACCCGCAGCAGGGCCCACTGCCCACTGGTCCTGGATGGTCCAGCATCAGTTAGATCGGAACCTTGGCAGCAGTTGGTTACACAGTCACACACAATCACACTGCGTCGAAGGAATGAACTTGGATACCAGACGTGATACCGGCCTCTCGGGGCTGGTTTCAAGGATCGGACAAAGCTGCCAATGGCCCAGGGAGAAAGAAGACCGACAGAGTTTAGCCCGGAGGAGATTCGGTCCTAGGTAGTAGTTGGTTAAGTAGTGTTTGTGACGCGCGTGAGGTGCGTGTTGTGAAGGCCCGCCTCTAATCCATATGTACCTACCTAACCTAGCCCGTCTATATAGTGGGCAAGGCTCCCTGACGGTTTTGTCTTGTTTTCCCCTTCCCCTTCCCCTCTTTCCTTTTCGGTTGCCAGCATCGCCGACACCCTACCCATTACTCGAGATGCCACGCTGGTGATGAGCAGTCAGTGATATTGGAGGGGGGCCCACTAACAACTCGGTTCCGCCCGCAAGGGCTTGGAGGGTACTAATTGTATTAAAGGAGATCAGGTTAGGTTGTTATCCCTTTCATCCACCCTTCCATCCACCCAGCAAGATAGGGAAAGAGACGTGTGCTGTAGATACACCTATCTGAGTTGTGATATCTGGTATTGGCTACATCGTCCGAGTGCACGGTACACCGCAGCAAAGATGTAGGCATACCATGTTCGGGAGAAGTTCGAAGTACCATACAACGCACATGCTGGAGCAAAAGTAGGTAAGGTAAGAAACCCCGACCCGACAGGATGGTTCAGGTCCCTAAGCGCGAGGTTGTAGCGGAAGGAACAAGCGCCGTTGATTCGTTACCTTCCCCTTGGGAACCGCAAACCTTAAGCTGACCTCGTGCCTTCCCAAGCTGTCCCATCCTGTCTTTCCCATCAAACCCCCTCCGTCATCGGCCCATCCACTTTCCACTTTCCTCTTCCCTCTTTCCGCCTCGCGTCTTTCGTCTTCCGCTTTGCCTGCTACCCAACTTCTTCGTCTTCCTTGCACCCTCGTTCGATCATCGAAGAAACATATACAGAACCTAGGTAAAGGACACGCTCGCTTGCTGCTGGTCATGTATAGAAGATCCAGTGCTGGCTATAAAGGAAAAGGAACATGCGATGGAAATAACAAAAAGGAACCTCGGACACCCACGTCATTCTACCTATCCATCACAATCGCCATGTGCAACAATGATGAAGGATAAACAAAACAACGGCGAGATGTTAAGATAAGTACTGACCTGAAACAGCAACTTGACAACGTTCTAGGCCCTTGTCGCTTGAAACATAACCATATCTTCCCAGATCTTTACTAGTTGCAGCCCCAGCCCGTCTCTGTCAACGTCTCGGCTTCTTGCCAACGCACACGTATCTAGAAGCTCCTATGTCAGGATGTTTTCAAAAATAGTACGTGGGTATCGGTGTTGTGTTAACTTACAGCGGAAAGTACGGCTAAGAAAAGATTCCAAATCCCAGTTAATCATGGATTCCAGCTTTTCCGGGGGAAGGGAGCAAAGAAAAGAAATGAGAGAAAAAAAAAAGAGTATTCCTGAGAGCTTTACCTTCAACGCAGCGTTGCTAGCCTCCAGTCTTGCTTGAGCGACCAACACATGGAACTCTGTGATCGACATACTGTATAGCATCGGTCAGATCGACTCATTAAAGGGGTTCTTTTCTAACGCACCCAAGGTAGTGTGTGAATGGGTACAGCGCAAGGGATGAGAGCAATAATCGGACATTCTCTTGGTTTGCGGATCCTATATCGAAGTCTCGCTGATCTAGACTCATAGCCGTCAGAGCTGGCCTCAAAATCACCAAGGGGGACATCGGGCATCCGTACTGTCTGACCATCCGCACATTGGCAACGGGATCATCCGCTCGTCAACGTCGGTAAATCCAGCATCCCTTAGCCATCCACTGAGCCGACGTGGTGCTCGCGGGTTCTTGCACTGCTCCATCGCCTGAAGATACGTCTGTGACCATTGTCGCAGCGCGGAGCCTTGTAGCACTTGTAAGCAATGTGCTGAGAGGTCAAGTGCTTTGCACCACATACCGTCTGTTAGGGTGCCATTGTCGGATTGAGCGTTGAAGTCAATCTCAACCATCTGGCACCATCCCCCGCCACGTAGGCAGCGGAAGATATCGCGCACGTATCCGGTCCAACGGCTATTGTTGATGCCCCCAGCGACTAGTCTACTATTAATAAGGTCGAAGTGGTTGGATCGGAACTGGAATCTGAAGTAGGCAGAGCGTTAGGGTCTTATCCCTGTATTCCATGGTCGTAGGCTCTTACGGCATATTCAGATCATCAACGTCGAGGTAAAGATTCTCAACACTTTCGTCGGGGTTATGGTGATGAGGGCTTATGTCGATACCGCGAACCTAGCCGATTATTTTGTTAGTAACGCAACTATGTACGAGTGGTGCAAGCTTTTCTCCGGATCACCAGTCGCATCTTTTCGGATGCTGCTCGAAAAATACGCGGTTTGTGCTTGCCGAATTCACCTTCCATCGAATATAGCGACAAGCATTATACGATGAAGAGTGTACGGGGAACTCATATTGCACGTCGTTGGGTAGTAAACATTTCCTGTACTAAAGGGGAAATCAGGCCTTACGTGCCTCGCATCGAGGATTATCCCAGGCCACTTGAAAGGCCCACTACAGTACAGGTGTCAGTGTTTATCATCGCGGCCAACCTCAAGATAATCAACTCATTAGGTCTTATATGCGCATCGTCTGTGCGAGAAGTCATGGCTTGGAGGGGTGGAAACAAAAGGGGTAAGCAGCAACATCGAAAAATTTCTGACCGATCCTGTCCCAAATCCGCAGTCGAGTATTCGTCTTAACGAACTTATGGGCGGGAAAATCAACCTTCTATCGAACGCCATGGATAAAACCTCGTGTTGGATTCGCAGACGGATGGTCTCGTCCTAGGGAAGTGGATCAACAAAGTCTCGACTTTTCGGTTTGAAAAGGGGCGGCCACGGAACGCACCTCGTCTACCGGCACAAAATACGTGTTATTGTTTATAGAATACCGTTGGTAAGTTCTATTGTGGACCACGAACGTCTCTTGGACTTCTTCGTTGAGCTCCTCGGTTTCCGCGTGGCTATAAGCTGTTAGCATTCGACAATGTAGACAAATTAGGGGGGTATCTACTCGTCCATCTCCATAGGTATGTTTCTGCTCTCAACATATAATGGTGCTATATTGATAGAACCAGACGCAGTTTTCCGATCCCTTGTTTGCTTATCGACGTCTGTATCAAAATACTGAGGCACAGACAGTCTTCGTGCGTATGGCAGGTTATATGCTTTCGGGTTGCTGCTTTTCCCACCAGTCTTACATGGTTCGTCAACCTTTTAGGCCTTTATCAAGCCCCAAAAAAGAGTGACCCAAATTACCCCTTCATATGTGCTTCGGACCGTTAGCGGCAACCGCATACTGCTGCAGGAATCAAGTTGTTAAGGGCCTTAAGCCTATGTGGAGCTATGACCTGGTCGAAACAACCACTGCCTGCATATTGGCCATCCACCGCCAGGGCTTGCACCTAACGATACTGTTGGTATTACCGTCGATCATGGGCACTACGACTACTCCCCTCAACATAAGGCTCTTCTTGGCTGTCCTGTTGACTATGCCTTATACACAACCATAACCATAGTCCAGAAATCCACGTAGGGAGCACCCGTCTTGGTCCTGCATAGCCCCTTTCACAAGGCCGTAGGTAGTTACGATACACGCCCAGCTTTCGGCTTCCAGAGGTATATTTACCTGTTTGGTGAGAGATTTGACACTTGTCTAAGGGAGACTGTTATGCTTCTAGGATATTTGTATTATGCCTAGGCAATGGCCCTGGCTACCTGCTAGATGGAAAAGTTCGCATTGGCCTAAGGCCATATGGGGAGGGTAGTAAGGCCTAGTATTTTGGTCTAATAGGATCGAGCGGCCAGGCGCGACGACCCGAGTAATATTTCCGCTGGCCAATATTAGCTCGGTCTCCTCCTTCCGCCCGGCTTTGCTGACGTCCACGACCTCTTGGCCGCACAGTGGTCATTTGGGCAAGCTATGGGCTTATATGGCTCCCGCGGCCATAGGTCAACAAAACTGCAGAGTGCTTTTAATAGATCGAAGGGTCTAGGATTTTGCTAAGAAAAAACTGGATAATTAGATGGGATTGTAGACAATCACGAAAGACGCCAGAGCATACTAAAGGGACTGAACGGCTTAGGCTGGCTACTTCAAAAATGTCCCGAGGGGGCGCACCACAGCCGGCAGCAGTCAAAGAACCCAGGCCAATGGTTCGGCAGTAGCTTGATCTGTCGCACACCCACCTTTCAAATTACACACTTCCAGAGACATGGACCTGGGACCACGTTCCCGGGACTGCTCAGGTCTTCTTGTACCGATACAGTGTCTCGTCAGGATCAGGACTGTCAACTGCCTATCGCCTAGGTTATGGCGAAGGGAGAGGGGGGAGGGGGGTATAGGAGATGGATAGTAAGCATGGCTCATGCAACCACGATGCGAAAGAAATTAGCTTACGGGATGTATTCCGTCTTCCACGAGTAGTGGTAGCGGTCAGTCACCGGCAGACCTCCACGTAGCGGGCCATCGTGATGACAAGGATGAAGCCTGCAGAACATTCACCATCCCTAGCTTAATTGGGAAGAGGCTACAACGGGTTGCTACCGTCCAGTTGGGGTCCTGTTCTACACACGGGAGACGAAAAACTCGCAAAAGTTCCGGGGCAAGTGGTCTCTGTTACTGGTCATGGGCACCCTTTTTTCAGCCAAGAGGGGGACCCCCTTTCTTTGCAATCATGCTTACGCCGCTAGCACACTACAGAACCGGCAACCAGCTCACGGCTAGTCCGGCACTTACCACTGATTTCGTGATATCTTTCTCTTTTGATTTCGTAAGTTGACGCTCACAGGTCTAAGCGCGTTAAGCCATATGCTCGGCCTCTTTGAGACTTGCCCGTCGTTTAAGACGGGGATTCATGGCGTCCATGTTCATCCCCTCCCATATATACTATATATTTATTTATATATATCTATATATATCCGTATATACCTGCCTATACCTACCTAACTTACATGACTTCGTGTTCTTACAAATGACCGAACGAGCGGGCCATCTGGAACCACCTTGTGGAGTTCTTTCTAGGATACATACTACCTACATACCTATACTACCTACACAGCTGGGTACGTGCTCCGGCAGGGGCGCCGATCTCCAGGTCGTTGGGATGGGACATACATGTGACTGGTACGAGCCTGGATCGAAAGTTCCAAACAGGACAGACTAGGTATATCTTGGAGGGGACCGCACATCTCCTGACGCGATGTCACCTTGTTTCGTGGAAGGATAAGACGTAACCATCCTCCAGATAGCCCGAGAGGGAGAAAGCAAACGCTCCTGAGCCGATGGACACATTTTTGCATACCTGCCTATCTACCTACCTACCTATTCAAACCTCCCTGGTGTCGGTAGGATGGTGGAACTGTTAATGTTACTAATTGGAACGAATCAGTACCTAGCAAGACAGACCATCATACACCACAACCATTATTAGGCGGACCATTTGTTGTCAAACGCTAACCAGCTACCCCTGGCCTGCAGATTGCAGACCACTTGCTATGTATGTACAGCCCCCCCGCTTGACAAGATCAGACCAGGTCCCCCCCTCCCCATACGATACGATTGACACCTGCACGCACGCAATTTTCCTTTCCGCTCGATAGTGCCCGAAGGAGGACCAGACTGCTGGATCAGACTTCCCATAAGCTGGATTTCCCGGCCACATGGGTCATGCCTCGAGGTCTTTCGTCCCCAAAAAATAAAAATAAAAATAAAAGGGATCAGAGTTAACGCCCAAGATTATAAGTGGTATTGTTATTTTTTTCTTTTATGCTATTGCTTTTTTTCCTTCTTGAACAATTGACACACCCCTTTGTGTTTCTTACTAAATAACGCTTTCTTGAAAATGTCTAAAATAAAATGCAATAAAATAAAATAAAAGGGGGCTTCGCTGATGGTCTGTACATACGTACCTAGGTAGTATCTCCATCCTCCTGTATCTCACTCTGGTGATCATGCATTAGCGCGTACCAGAGTCTCGGGTCAGGTTCTTTGCGGGCGTGATTATATCCGAAATCCAGGGAGAAAACGTTCGTCTACATTTTTTTTTTCGAACAATCCACCAGGGCTAGGTAGGGGTTTTTTTGGTAGTTTTTTCTTTAGCCTGGAGTCCCAGATCCCACTACTGTTACTACCTATCTACTTACACTACCTAGGTTAGAGGTTAGAGGTATATTCTTAGGAGTCCATTTTATCGAGAGACCCTCCCATAAGCAAGTAATCATCATGATGGGGAGAGGGGGGGGGGGGGGGGCAGCATTTTAGGGGTAAGGGGGCTCCTCCTCTCCACTTAGTAGCTTCATAAGAAAAAAAAAGACCACGCGAGGGCCCTCTCTTGTCCCCTACCCCCCCGCTAAGCTAGCTACGGTGTGGAAAGGAGAAGTTACCGAGAATCTGGCCAAGCAAGGTTTGTCTTGCCAAATTGAGCCAGCAAACCCGAGGAATCGGCTCTTCAATCGACAAGCTCGGAGTTGCATCAGCTCCGCCAACATGGTCTTGGAACCGTGGGACCACCCTCGAAGAAGGGGCTGAAATCTAGGGACCTAGGTTAAGTAGGTGAATGTAAGTAGGTAGCCTTAGACTACCTAGGTTGGTAGGTAGGGCGCCACCTCGTGAGAGGCTTGATCTGATTTCCTCCTGGGCATATCTACCTACCTACGATTTACATGTACATACCTAAGACTCTCACTAGGTATGGGCTCGGGAAATGGCCACGAAAAAGAAGCCCCGAGCCTTTTTCTCTTATCCAGCTGACTACCTAGGTTAGGGCTTTTGGGCTTGCTCTACCTAGGTATTTTGCGTCATGGGGGTCATCGATAGTAGGTAGTGATTATACCTATGACCTAGGTAGGTTATATCGTTTTCTCACGAGCGAGGCGAGTAGGCTTCAATTTCTTCTTGCACACTGACGTGTTCGACGGACGTGCCGACTGCAGATCGTAACCACTGCCGTCTTAAGTCCGGCACTAAGTTACCTAAACTTAACAGTGTTTTCCGAGTCGGCCTTTGGGGATGACTGACTGGACGGACCTTGAAAGAAGTGACCTTTTCTTCTTCTTTCTTCTTTTCTTTTTCTTTTTCTTTTTTTTTTTTTTCCTTTTCACCCTCTCTCTCTCTCATCACACCTGATATGAAAAGTCCCCCTCTCCCAAACAATTAGGGACATATATGTATGGGACGTATACGAGCATGAGTACCTATACCTGTGCCGATGGTGCAGAAAGCCAGGTAACTCGGTCTTGCACTTGCTCATGTGTCCATACCTGAGGGCGTTCACGTACGTAGCTTGGGGGAGAGGGGGGAAAGGGAGCCAGGGGGGGGGGGTATGGGGGGAAGGTTGTCATCTTGATGTGACTTGAAACGGAAGGCCGACTCACAGCTGAGTGTGTTTACTGGGACGATCATGTCGATTCGACTAGGTTGATGGACTCAGCGTCGTAGTGCCCATCCAATGCCGTGCCCATGCAAGAATGAGCTGTCCAAGGGCCCCCAATGCTCCCCAGGTCTCTCTCGTTTCGACCGCGGACAACTAGGTAACCTAGGTAGGTCATCGTCATAATGCCGCTTGGCTATCACTTTTTTCCCCAACCAACCCATCTCACTCACTTTTCTTTTTTTCTTTTTTTTGTTCTTCTTTCCTTTCGGTGAGTTGACGAGTCATTATTGGGCACCAACTTCCCCTTCCCTTCCCTTCCTCCCCCTTGCGTTTTCTATCTTTTTGTATACCTATTCTAATTTTACCCAACTCTGCTGTTTTCTCCTTGTTATTTTCTTTTCTTTTCTATGGACCTAATAGATATAACATATAAACACCTCTAAACCCTACTATTCTAGTTGTAACTTTTTCTCTCACAATATACATAATAGCAATAAATAATTCTTAAAACCATTCCTATTCGAACTTCACTTACTCTTGTCCCCCTTCCCCTTCCCTTCCCCTTTTCTTACCCTCTTTATCGATCATCGTACCATATTTCACCACTAATTGCCACGAACTTTAACCACCATTACTACCCTGCTCTATAAGGTATATGGACGAGCGGGCGACGGCGACGGCGACGTTCGGTAATTGCCGAGGTTAGTACGTAGGTAAATCAAGTTAAGAAGAGAGAGAGATAAAAAAATAACGCCTTTGCTCCGACGCGGCCTCCTCGTAAGCGGCCACGGTGACGGTGACAGTTGACGATGGGACCGGGGGGGAGGAGGGGGGAAGGGGGGTGGTCATGGCCCATTCGCCCTTATTCGGCAAGACCTTATACTGCGGCCCGGCCGGGGTTCCCACTGGTCTCGGGGAAGAAAGAGGGGAGAGGGGAGAGGGGGGGGATTTCATCATCCTTCGAAACGCGAAACATGATTTTGTTTTGTTGTTGTTGTTCTTGTTGGTGGTAGTGCTAGTGTTGTCTTTTTCCCTCTTCCCTCTTCCCTTTGCCCCCCTACCCCCCTTCCCCTTTCCCAGTCGACGTTAAAAGTGCATATGGAAAACTGATGACGATGATTGATATACCGCATGCATAATCGAACTGTAATATCTACTTATATACACTAGATGAGACACCACCTACTGGATACACCTTAGTATGAACCTCAAGTGAGGAAGCTGGTCAACTTATATGACGTTAGCGAGTGAGAATATAAGTGTAATTTATATATTCATATTTAGTGTGTACTTCGATATGAAGGGATACAGATAAAGATTCGATAGATATGAGGCAAAAGTTTTCCTTTTTTCTCTTGTATGTAAACCCAGCTTACTCTCAACACCTCCCTATTTCATGATCCTTTCCCTCCCATCTCACTAGGTGAGGCAATTAACCTAACCTAATACTATGTACTCAAGTTTCAATCTGATAACTACCCAGCTGGGAACCTATTTAGGTAGGTCGCTTTCTCATCCGGTTTATCTGCTTCGCAGATTCGCTCCCGCTCTATCTTCACCTTCCTTCCTCAGCTTCCCCCCCAGCAAGAAAAGGGTAACCGACACCCAGTAATCATTCATTGAAACTGTAGTTTCTATGGAATCTCAATAACCCCAAGGTATTCACATACGCCCAAGAGCCAACCGAAACCCTTTCACAATCAAATAAAATTTTGCCATTACATAGGTATGTTGCGCAGTTAAGCAAGCCACTTTTATCCTGATATAGCGTCATCATTATTGTCAATACCCTCTCAAAAGTAAAGAGTCTATACCATAATCGATGATGCCTGATACCACTAA
Organism: Biscogniauxia sp. FL1348; assembly: GCA_022544895.1. Taxonomy (NCBI): domain Eukaryota; kingdom Fungi; phylum Ascomycota; class Sordariomycetes; order Xylariales; family Xylariaceae; genus Biscogniauxia; species Biscogniauxia sp. FL1348. The sequence continues at coordinate 369,839 of JAJNNV010000027.1, forward strand.
TCCTCCTTCGTTTGTCTGGTCCGTTCCACTTGAGACGCGATCACTATAAGTATCCTCATCTAACATGCATGGCTTGTCTGGTGGACTACAAAGTACGAGGATCTTGAGCTTTTTTACTCTTATGTATCACACGGTATTCTTACATGTGTGTTGCGTAACTGCTCCACGGTTCAGGTTCTCCTGTCAACGCCAATGCCGAGCAGTGAAGTTTTCTTCGAGTTTTTGGGGAATTAGGCCTGGTTGTGGCAAGAAGTGTATGACTATATATGCCGATGGTTTCCCAAAGGTTGCGGCCTTTGAATTAACACCAAGTAAACACCGGATTTTTTGCCTTAACAGGCTCTAGACGTTCGACAATGACTTTCCGCCTATTGGCCTCCATGCCCTCAGCAGCGGCATAACCAAGGTCACCCTCCATATCATCATCTTCCTCCTCATAGCTGAGACGGTCATCATACAAGTGCTGCGCGATAGTGTTGTTATAGCGTGAAGATCCCATACCGAAGGAGAACCGCCGTTCTTTGTGCGGTGCGTATGTATTGCCTTGGGATCGTGCCGGGCCTTGGTAACTTGCCCGGGGAAGTGCCCGGCTCGCATTTGGCCGCGTGCCACTAGAATCTGATGTTATTGAGTCTGCAAGCGGATGTGGCTTCTTGTCGTTGGTAGAGTTTGAATTAGTAGTCTCCCGTCCTTCTGGCGATTGGGTTCGCGGGCTCGCTAGTTCAAAACGACCAGGGTTTGGCAATGGACTAGAGAAACCAAGCAGATCATCTACTTGGTGATTTGGTGCCGATGATGAAATGGCGGCACCGATATCAATCTCCTCCGCGATGGCGCTTCGGATTTCAGGCTCGGCCTTCCGGCGCACGTCGGCAGAGGTATTGCGCATGGGTACTGCCACAGGGACATCGACAAGATCGTCCCAGACACAAACCTTGGACCGTCGTGTCAGCTCTAATGGACCGTGGTCCGGCGTCTTCAGTGTTTCAACGACATTCCAGGCTTGGCCTTTCATAACAGCCATTTGTCGGGAAAACATCTTCTCCTGGAAATCTGGGTCGAGCTGGAAAACCTTCCTTAGTTCTAGAGATGTCTGACTCCACCATTGAGTCGACGTAAGAAGAGGTAAGAAGTGATCTCGAGTCTTCTGAGAGAAAGGTCGTCCGATGAGGTCTACCGGCAAAAACAACCACCCGAAAGGAAAACTAGAAATTGCGTGAATAAAATAATCTTCAAACAATAATGCAATGGTCTATCTTACCTTCGCCATGCGTCCGGATGCTTCCAAGGCCATGATAGCGAATTATCAATGGCCCCTATTGAGATCTTGGGATCAGGACGTTTTACAGTAGCCGCCGCGGCGTTCATTGGTTTCTGTACTTTGTAGGGATGTGGTTGAGGACTGCTAGTTTTGCTCCTCTGCGGTAGATCCACCGGCCGGGCAGGAGGTTCATCATCATCTTCGGCTATGTTTATGTTGAGTTGTGGTGGTTCGGATGCTATCGAAACCGCTTGGCTCTCCCAATCTACCTTAACCATCCAATTGTCTAGACCTCTATCCGTATTCCGCATAATGTAATCGAGAATCACGAGCTTCTCAAGCTCTTCTCGGAATGACTGCTTCAGGGACTCGGTCCACATGAAGTTCCCTGGTCCAAGAGGCCGCGGATCAAGAGCGCCATGTTCATCCTCGCTTTCACTGTCATCGTGAAACTGTCTACTAGTCGGCCGACAAGTGTTCGCCCATCGCTTTCTCCTATTTCGATGGGTGTCGCCTGTCCGAAATCCGGAAGAGTACTGGTCAGGCCACGGATGTTCTCTAAGGAATATATTGGCGTCCTTAAATCCTTTAAGGAAAACCTGGAAACTTCCCGGCTTCGCAGGTAGAGGCTTCTTCTTCCTATAGTAGCTTCGACGGTCCCAGTAGGGATAATGAAACGACTTGGATGACAAATAGACCACATCGGTATAGGGAACCATGTGGGTTCGGAGCTGGCAGTCCAGGGTATATGCAGCAGCCTCACTCACGTACGAGAGATTGGGAATTAAACTAGAGGGGTCAGTGACAACTTTTTCATGGCGCATCCCCAACATTGGAGAACGTACCAGGCTCGGCCAAAGCAGCAAGGGAAGAGGTTCCGATGAATCCATTTGTTCCACTTGGGGTTTCCAGCCGCATATGGTTCCTCATCCTTGGGTTTGAACACGCCAACGATCTTACCATCGGTATTCCGCGCAAAATAACTCCCCGAACTACCCTGGGTGATCATGCTCGGGTGCATGCCCTGGTCGATGGCAACCCTCACACTCTGGACAACCTCCTCGAACTCGGCCTTGGACATGGCGGGCTCGGGCATGGCGGCAAGCGTCTCGGCAGTAGCAGGGCGTACGCCCTCGGGGGGCTGGAAGACGCTGTAGTGTATCTCCAGGCGCTCGTCTTCTCCGGCATGGCCTTTCCCCTTCCCCCTCTTGAATTTGGACGCGATTTCCTCAGCCCATCTCTCCAGGCGAGCGTTTATGGCTTTGAGGTCGACACCAGAGTTGCTCCTTGCCCTGCTCGATTGAAATCTTTGCCTGGCGGCTTTGGGAGAGGTCATTCCCGAAAGAGGTCTCGGTTGGGAGATAGAGGTGAATCGAGGGGCAGACTGAGGCTGGAGTGAAGCGGAACTCTGCGCGAGATAATCATCGTCGGATTCGTCGCTGAATTGATCGGCCTGGGCTAGGCGTTCATAGCCTGTAGTGGCCGGACGATTCCGCGGCATCCTGACGACAGGTGGTATTTGGTTATTGATATTCGTGTTGTTGTGGAGGCAGTACCTGGTGGCAGGTGAGATAGATTATCGCATTTCCCGTATAGTACGGCGAGGGTTGGTTTATTTGTTTGGTTGGTTGTTCGATCGTTCGATTGATAGGAGTTTCGGAACAAAAGGGCTCTCTCTCTCTCTCTCTATGTACGTCTCTCTCTTCCTGTGGAGATGGGGAGATGTCCCAATCAATAATTAAATAATGACCAGTACTAGACCGTTTCTTTCTTTTCTTAATGAGAGACAAGAATTGAAGGGTTTCAGTTGGATACAAAAAAAGTAAAAAGAAAAAAAAAGGCCGAAGCCACGACAGGGGCAAGAGGCAAGCAACAATAAATAAATAAAAAATTAAATAAACCCCAGAATGACAGTGGCTATGGTGGTGGTGGTAGTGGTGGTTGTGATGATGATGAGGTTGATGATGCCGGGATCTCGTACGAGTTTAGTCATACACTATGCACCTCTAAAGGGAAGATGGATTTAAGCTTGTCCAGCAAGAAGAAGTGTCAAGACACGTCACGTCAGCCCGTCCCTTCCTACCTGTGCATTACTTACCTAGGTACCTAGGCTCTCATAAGTGCTGCGTAGGGACCTAGCCGGGGGCCAGTTTGGGCAGCTTAGCTTTAGCAATATAGACTTTCTATTGGCTGCCTAGCCCGCCTAGCGTGCTACTACCTATGTAGGTACCTACATACATACTTGGCCCACTACAAGTGCATGAGTCGCGCACTTCAGTAGACTACCATCGCAATATGCAGTATTATGTAATAATATTTCCTATGCGAGTTGGCAAGCCTCATGCACACTACCTTACTTAAGAACAGGAAGAAGGAAGGTATGTTCGGTTTCTTATAGCAATACCTACATAGTACCTTCTAATATTGTATTGTACTTATACCAGACGATCCAGATTTCTTTAAGAAGGTCCTACTCCTTTTATCTCTGCTTTTTCTTTTTCTTTCCCCTTCTCTTTACTCCTCATAATGGTCCGTGCTCCTTTTTCCTGAGGGACCTCCTAGGTATGTAGGTATACTCTTGGACTCTTCCCCGCATTCGCCATATTCCACGCTACCAATTTGATTCACTGGTGTGTCTGGTATGATGCTACTCATTATAAGTTCACACTACATGGCATACTACTTACCCATAGCGGAGACTCCAATTCTATCGACGGTGCAATTGCAACTCCATAGGTACACCTATCGAACCCAATCTACGGCCCAGGACTGTTCCACCTACAACTGAGCACTGAGGTAAGCCAAGACTGTCTTACTATCGTGGGTCTTCACCTTGAACGCCTCCACCATCATATCCAGCCAATCTTCACAAGCCAACCCTCCCAAGACTTCATCACCCCTAGTCTTACCTACCTACCTTCACTTAGAAGTAAGCAAAGACTAGGTTAGGTTGGTCTGCATGCCTAACATTTGTATATACTTGTGGGATGGCCGTGAAATGGCGGGAGCGTGGCTTTTGGGGGGTGATGTCTAGGCTTCCGGAGGCTCCCATGAGATGTCATTATTACTGTATCACTCGGGAACCCGAATCTGTTACCGGCATCCATCCCCGTCCCCGTTCCTGGTAAGAGCTTGATGAAACAACCTCTGTGGAGGCTATGGCCGAAGAGGGTCGGGGGCTTTGTTTGTTTTCTTCTAATTGGGGGGGTCTTTTTCCAACCAAACAAGCCGGCCTTCAATGGGATCACCCCCCTCCCCATCAATCCAATGGAGCGACTATCGCGCGATCTCGTACATGAATTCTGAACCACCTATGATTCGATAGGCCGAAGTACCCGAATCATCTGCAGCCAGAGTTGTACTGGAACTATAAGGTGTCATCTTTTGAGGCTTTCTGGCGCCATCAGAAATCTTACAAACACTCCATAAATCCTCGACGCTGGAAGTTGGGTGCTATCGTCGTCCCTCAGACACGGTTGTCCATTAGCGAGCACAAGCGTGCACCCGCCGGGCCCCTAAGTCTGGAACTATGCGGATAGAGTTGGCCTGGTCCGACATAGACTTTACGTCAAGCTCTTATCACCACTTACCATACGGAATAGCCAGTCTGGAGGATAGTCGGCTGGCCAATCACACCATATCTTCCTGTCTAGAGAGGTAGTGTACAACCCAACCGACCCCAAGACTGTGTCTCGAGTTGAAGATCCGCAGGAGAAAACGTCGATCAGCCCCCTCCATATTGGTCGCTCTAGCTAGGGCCACGAAATGTCGATGATCTCTTGTTTCTTCTACTTCCTTCAAGGGGCTTATTATGCAGACGGGCCCGAGTCACTTCAAGATTATATACCCCCTTCTATTAAAGAGGCATTCCTCCCTCGTCTCTCGTCCAATCCGTATCTCATGTTCTGTTCCACCACTTCTAGACACCTACCGTAGTCGAGTTCTGGTGTCGAGACAAACCAATCTTTGCTTCAAGAGTTTTCAGGGGCACATACTACTGATTTTTACATCTAATCCGCCGAAGTTCCTCCATATTGTATACCTTTGCCGTATCTCTAAGGAAGACTGACAAAGATATTCTATCCAGCCAAAGCCTTGGCGCTCACCAAGTTTTTCCCCCTTTTTTTTTGCTACGTCCTTTCGAGAAGCTGTCACGATTGAATGATGGCTACGCAAGCAACCACGAACAGAATTGTACCAGAAATCATGCTGGCTTCCTTCTCCTCGCCCGAACCGGACAGTCAGCGGGGCCGAAAAAGACGACGCAGCCCACAAGATGCCTTAGCAGTCACAGCAACTCAGTTACCCTCGGGGGAGTCGGCTACATTCCGCGGTCGTTGCAGAAATCGATCAACTTCACGATTGGATATATCAAGGAACACATCACGGCGACGAGGTAGCTCCCTTTCCCCCACGCGCCGGAAATTACTCCGAGTTGTCCACCTGAACCGCCATCGAAGCCAGTCCCCTTCCCGTTCTCGTTCTCCCAACAACCAAGATACGCCCAAGAGAAGGCGTCAGAGAACCAGAAGTAGGAGTCGCAGCCATAAAGACGAACCAAAGAATGGCAGCGAGACGATCATCAGCTCGTTCCTTCGGCATGAAGTTGTCATCACAGGCGAAAGGCCATCTCCAAAGGCCAAACAAGAGAGTTAAGTCTGGTATATGCGAAGTTCAAAATTTGCGAGTCTTTAGTTAGTTCTCGGATTGCTGGTGAGGCAACATCAAACCAAACAAGGGCGGGAGCACGACTTTAGGTGGTCAACCCATGTACCGAATTTACAGTTCCACCACCCGGACTTGTACGATGCAAGAGTGTTCGGCATGGAGGATTCTCGGGGACACCAACCCGAAACTGTCAACATGTGTTTGTACCTGCTTAGGTATTTGAGAAGGGGGGGAGGGGAAAGTGGAGGAGGGCTGATTTATCTTGTTTTTTTTTTCTCTTGATGTATTTCTGATATTGGCGTTGGACAGAAACTAACTTGATTTTCAAACGGCAAAGGAGGCGGGGGAGGGGAAGGGGACAAAAAGGTAACCAATGTTACTTACTTTATGTACCAAGTTTCATGTACTAAGGATTGAAGGGGAAAAAATCAAGGAGGCCTACAAATAAGTTGGTGGAGGAAAACGAGGAAAAAGGGGGTGGGGGAGGGATTAACTGATTATGTTGATGATGCTGGTGGTGATGATACGCTGTACATTAGATTATCAAGTAAAAGAAGTAGTAGTAGTCCAAGTAGCAGTAGGCAGAAAGGTATCAGATGACGCGAATGTGTACTATGGGTATAGTCGAAAGGCATGATCCGGAGTGTCTTATTCGTGGAGAGCAATGTGGCACCCCAGCATCAATGCATCTGCATCTCAGCACAGAAAAAACGGGGCTGGCTCTGGATCTGCAGAGCACGTGCCACAAGAACCAGAGGTTATGCGGCGGCAGCTGGTCACCAGACCAATCAAGCCCTTTTCTCATTTGCAGCACATCAGGCAGGAAGGACAGGGGGGCTGCACGGAAGCACGGGGGGGGCTGCGGGCGGAACGCGCTAAAGCTGGGGGTGGTTGCGCCTATCAGTGGCCGTCAGCGTCACTGATAGGTACTTAGTCAGTACTGATAGCCCGCTGCGACGGTGTATCTACATAAGCTACACAGGCCAAAACCTTGCTCGAGGTACGGATCTGTACCGACCAACCGACTTTGTGAATACCTTCAGCCATTTCCCAGATGCAGGCAGAACAGACTAAGTACCGGCTACTAATCGCACCTCCTAATCAAAAAAAGGTTGGCCTCGTGATACACTGGCTTTGAGTCAAAAAGCTAAAGCTGGTGCATGCATATCCACTCAGCCATTCTGCCATCCCACCATCCCACCATCCTACCGTCTGTTTTCCCTCCCATCCTGCTTAATGCTTAATTTCCCCTCAGCCTCACGCACTCGGTGCTTGTTTCATTAATCTGCTCCATTCCAGCCTTGCAGTTGGAACCGACCTCGATCTTGCTGTCGCCGGTTTAACCCACAGACGTTGAGGGTTGTGGTGTCGGGTGTGGTTTATTCTATACTAGACTATACTATTATTGATATTCTTGTCCTCCTCTTCCTCCTCCTCTTCCTTCTTTTTCTTCTTCTTCTCCTTCTTCAACCCTTTTTCCCCCTTTCTAATTTCGACCTGCCTCTTTCCGCCTTCCTCTTTCCTCCTCCATACTATTACTACTACCTATTATTCTTTGTTCTCTCCATTTCCCTCGTTTGGAAAACCCCCACATTCATTCACACCTCACCTACCTAGGTACTTCCCACCTCTTACCTATAGTACCAGTGCTATTTCCTACCTCTTTTACGGCATATAGACGACGAAACGAAACTAAAACAAACTAAACGCAACGGAACGGAAGAAGCAAGCGAGCAATCAACCAAACAACCAGGCGGACAAGCAACCTATTCATCCTATCTATCTGCGCATTCTGTTTGCTCCTCTTCCCACCCACTCTACCATCCCCCCCCCCCCCCCCCACACACGCACATACACACCCATTCATCCATCCATCCACATGATCACCCAGTCTTGGACATGAAGTCTTCACCTCCCCACTTGCATACTCCGAGGACAACCCTGCAAGTAGCCGCGTTTCTGTTTGTGAAGGCACGGAAGTAGAGTGAGGACCTACTAGGCATTCGCCATGGCCTCGAATAACCACCTCGACGGTAAGAAGCATCCAACCTAGCATCCTCGCACTTGGACATATACCTACCTACCTACCTACCTAATAGAAAACAATGCCAATGCTTACATGTCGTCATCGCACATAGGCCCTATGCGCAACCAGTCCCCCATCCCCGCGAATACTATCCTAAAGACCGACTATAATCCCGCCCTCCTCCTCAACCCGAGAGGCTACACGGCCCCTTCTATCCAGAACAATGGCTCACCGAGACCTCTTCATGCGTCAACCGGCCCGACCCCGACCTCGATCCCGACCCCGGTCCAGTTCCAGTTCGCAAGTCCCAGCGATGTTTCCATGTCCGACCCCCAGCTATCCTTTCCCCAGCGGCCTATTCCGACCAATGGGCACCATGTGCCTCATGCGAATGGGGTCAATGGTTTTGGTAGCATGATTGAGCGCATGAATAACGTGGAGGAGCGCATGGCCGTGCCTCAGCAGAAGCGACGGAAGCTTGAGGCTGAGAACGGCGCCGATTACAAACACGGCTTCGGAGGCGGTGGTAGTGGCATGGTTGGGCAGTACCTCAAGGACAAGCGCCAGGAGGGAACCCCAAGTGCCTCGCTCCAGAGTGTCGAGATGGTTGATTTGACTGATGCTGGTAAATTCCGCCTCTTGATCAGGTTCAGTGGCCAAAACTAACGTGTCACAGCCGAAGATAGCGATGTCGTTATATTGCAAGCTCCCAAGGATGAAGAGGTCTGTTACGGCATGATCGAACAAGCGAGGTTAAATTGCCATGTTGTTCCGAGCCCCAAACCCAACGCGGTTGCGCTCATGGGGCCAACCTGGTGGCCTATAGTCAAGATCATACTGAAAAGAAAGCACGGTGACACTTCCCAAGCAATTCATGCCTACGACCATACTCGCACAATAGTTGGTGCTGTAGATCCCGCTACCTCGGCCGGTCTTGCGCCTCTGCTCGATGCCCACCACCTACAGCTCCGGACCAACTGTAGAATCAATTCTAGGCGGAAGGACCCCGGGGAAGTCGTTGGCAAGGCTATTTCCAAAAGTTATGGCTTAGATCTCGTCCTCTATGGGCCTCGCAAGAGCGCTAAGGCGGTTGGCAAGTTCCTGTCGCAGAAGAATGTTTGGCTTAGGAAACCATTTGTTTACGAAAATGGCGTCAAGTACGAAAACCCCCAAGAAATACAGGGTCCCAAGCCGTTGCCCTCCGCCAGGGAACGGTCAGTGGCCGCCTCAAACTCAACTCCTGCTCCGGCTCCCCAGATGACGCGCACCGTGGAGGAGATTCGCTCTGAGGTCATGGGGGTTTTTGACTCCCTAACGAAAAGCGAGGATCTCCCCGAGATGGACCCGGACCCGCGTATTCAGACAGAATTACTCAAGCACCAGAAACAGGGCCTTTACTTTATGATGAGGAAAGAACAACCAAGGCAGCTCAGTCTACATGGGAAGACCGCAGACTCCTTTTGGCAAATTCGCACAGCCAACAATGGCCAGAGATTTTACCACAACGTCATAACTGGCTCATCGCAACGCGAAGAGCCCCCCGAGACTTTTGGTGGCATACTTGCCGATATGATGGGCTTGGGAAAGACTCTTAGCATATTGTCGCTCATTACTAGCTCCCTCGACGACGCAGAGAAGTGGTCGAAAGCGACCCCGATTCAGCCTCAGGCTCCAGCTCCAAAGAAGAATGCAGACCCTTCAAGGCGATTTGATGTGCCGGCTCCGCAACCGCTTGCTCTTACACGGCTCAAACAGAATGGGAAGGCCACTCTTTTGGTCAGCCCTCTTAGTACAATTGCGAACTGGGAAGAGCAGATTAAGGCCCATGTGAAACCAGGAACGTTGAAATATTACATCTATCATGGGTCGAATCGCCTCAAAGATGCTGCAAAGCTGGCTGAGTATGACATTGTGTTGACAACGTATGGCTCAGTAGCCAGCGAGGTAGCAGCTCGCAATAAAGGCAGGCCTGGGCCTTACCCCCTGGAAGAAATAGGCTGGTTCCGTGTTGTGCTCGACGAAGCACACATGATCCGAGAACAGTCGACTCTACAGTTCAAGGCTATATGCCGTCTACAGGCTAGCCGCCGCTGGGCAGTTACAGGCACTCCTGTCCAGAACAAACTAGACGATCTTGCGGCCCTCCTTGCTTTCATTCGTCTTAAGCCATTTGACGAGAAGGGAAAATTCACTCAGTATATCACGGCTCCATTCAAAGTCTGCGATCCGGAGATTGTGCCAAAACTTCGGGTCTTGGTTGACAGCGTCACTCTTAGACGATTGAAAGATAAAATTGACCTTCCTCCCAGAACTGACCAAATTATCCGACTCGATTTCTCTCCTAATGAGCGTAAGCTCTATGAACTATTTGAGAAGAGTGCCCAAGCCAAGGTCCAGGTTCTCGCCGCAGGCAGGGAAAAGATGATAGGCGGCAAGACTTATATTCATATTCTTCAATCTATCCTTAGGCTTCGACTTATTTCCGCACATGGCAGGGACCTTTTAAACGATTCTGATCTTGAGCTCGTGCAGGGCATGACGGAGGACTCAGCAATAGACCTAGACAGTGACGATGAAGACGAAAAACCGCTCTTGGCAGAATCGAGGGCTTATGAGGCGTTTGCACTGATGCAGGAGACCAACAGCGACCTCTGTATCTCCTGCCAACGGAGGATTGGCGCAAACGATGGTGCAGACATGGCATCTGAACGCGAGGAGGACGTAATAGGTTACATGACTGCTTGCTTCCACCTTCTCTGTACCGGGTGCATCAAGGCATGGGACGAAGAAGTCGGCAGTCAAGGCTCGGGGACCTGTCCAGTCTGCCAGACCCACGTACGCTTTGCATATAATGAGATTCGAAAGAGCAAGATCGAGGTTGAACATGAGGGGCACCGGCAACCGAAGAATGAAGGCAAAACTAGAGGTAAAGATGGATATACTGGCTATACGGGCCCTCATACCAAGACACGTGCCTTGTTAGACGATCTCCTGAAATCGAAAGCCGAGAGCGAGGCTCATCCCAACGAACCCCCCTTTAAGTCGGTCGTTTTCTCAGCATGGACGTCTCATCTTGACCTTATTGAGACGGCTTTGGATAATGCTGGTATTCGGTACACACGCCTCGACGGCAAGATGACTCGTATCGCCCGAAGTGCAGCCATGGATGCTTTTCGTGACGACTGGTCGGTCCATGTCATCCTCGTGTCCATCTCGGCCGGCGGCCTTGGTCTCAATCTTACCACGGCGAACAGTGTCTACGTCATGGAACCTCAGTACAACCCGGCTGCGGAAGCTCAGGCTGTTGACCGTGTCCACCGTCTCGGGCAGAAGAGACCGGTTCGCACAGTTAGGTATATTATGAACGGTAGCATCGAAGAGAAGATGCTTGCCCTTCAGGAGAAAAAGATGAAGCTAGCAAGTCTCAGTATGGACCGAAACAGAGTTATGGACAAGGCAGAGGCTGCCAAACAGAAACTTATGGATCTGCGCGAACTCTTCCGATGAGAGGCACGCGTAGATCACATACGGAAACAACTTTTCACTTGCTTACTATATATGGCGGTTCTAATTTTGGGCCCATTCTCCCCTTAGCATTGCGTTGGATTAGTATCGTCTATGATAAATGGCAGTTTAGATACTTTCGGTGACATTTGCATGGTATTTAGGTCTAGGTCTTGAGGGCTGTTTTCGCTGCAGTCTCGGTTATTTCCTCTACGATTCTTCAGCATAGGAGATGCCTACTCATCACGATGCCTTCCACCTAAACGACGGGCGTTCTGCTTTCAAGTAGATAAGGATTGATGGACCGAGACAATCTTGAAGGGAGGAGAGTTAGTCAGGAGTGTTTTCATTTCACTGCTTCTAAACATTTTTACTCTCTCCTAATCGTTTAGATGCTGGGATGTTTTCATGCCTTTTGCGTTTGCCTTACTTCATATATAAAGGAGAGCGCGGGGTATTAAAGGGGCGATAGTAGGACTGGTACCCCTTTCCATCTACCGACGGGCGGGGAAGGGAGGGGAAGCCGAAACGAGGCAGGGTTGAATATTTTTCTTTTTTTTATATATATACTTGGCGAATAGCCTATATCAACCACAACACACAACGTCGAAATTTGGAGAGAAGGGTACGACCATAAAGATACAAGCACAGAAAGAACTCAAAGTAAAGAGGGCATTAGAGGTGCATGCATACGTGAAAGAGGTAGGGTGGACAGACAAGTGAGCGAGAGTCAGTTTGGCGTTATGATTTGATGCATGGAATACTTTCTAGGTTTCATTAACCTATTTTACGATATACTTCTTTTTCTTCCCTTCCTAAAGCCCCTTACTTATTCATCTATCCGCTTTATTCTTCCACTTCCTCCCCCTTCCCGCTCCCCCTTTTCACCAGACGCATTACTTCTCGGTGGCGGTGATGAAAAAGATAATGGATTTTATATATTAGTAGCATATCTTCCTTATTCTTCTCAGCAGGGAGAGAACCAGTGAGAGGGGAGAAGGGACCTACGCACACACTACCCGGGCATTGAGTCTGTGGGTTTTGTGTTGTTTCTCTCCCCTCTCCTCTCTCTTCTCTTCCCAGGCGCAGATTTCATTTCCCTCATCATCATTATCAACATCAACATCAACATCCCTTTCTCATATTCTGACCTTACCCACTCAAATCAACCCTCGAATATTAGATGCCCACTCCCCCATCCCCCGCCCCCAACTTCTCTCCACCCTCATCATATCGAGAATATATCTGTATCTATATCTAAACACTTACGGTAGCGTGCGTTATGCAATAATGAGTCTATACGCGTCTAATGAGACATTATATTATTACTCCCTACCTTAGCTACCTGAGTACTTGAACAAGTTCCAGTGTTAAGTAGGTAAAATATATGTATTTGGCGTGCTTATGAATTATCAACAATATCAACATCATCATTATGTTAACTAGCTTGACGTAACCTTAATCCTAAACATGCTAGTTTTAATATGTAGTTAATTTAATCAAGATAGGTAAGTTAGTATGTAGTAAGTAGGAACTTGTAAACGCCAAAACACAGACACAGACATACACACACGCACACACACACACATATATATATATATACAACCCTTACCTTAAGAAACAAATTCCCATACATTAGGTGGGTAGGGATCAATCACTTTGGATGGTACCTACCTAGGTATGAGTCATCAGATCGAGACTCCCCTCACTAGCACTTGAGGTTAACCTAGGCCACACTATTTATTGAACGGACCGACTGACTGACAATCTAAGTATATAATGCGTAACAAGACCTTAATCTGTCACATACGACCATAGGACTCAGAATACTCGGCATCCCGTCCGCTCTGCCCTAGATAAGCTGGGTACCGCCAGATTAGTAGTTGGGTCGGTGACGACCAGCGAATCCCTGGTGTTGTATGTTTTTTTTTTCCTTTTTCCTTTTTTTTTTTTTTTTTTTTTTTTTTTTTTTTTTTGCATCTCTTTTCCCCTTCTATACCTGTGTCTAGGTAGGTAGGTACATACCTAAAAATATCAAAACTTTCATTTATCTTGAAATTAAAATAATAAGCTCACACGTAAAAGTGAGCCTATAGCTTTAGCGTATCTGGTAAATACTACCTACTACTTATTACGAAGAGCGGTGGCCTTAATAGATTAGGTCTACTACTTAGAACCAGGGGGGAGGGATGTAGCCTTAGTATGTATTTCTTCTTGCCAGACATTACCGCTTTAAAAATGGGACCAACCCAAAATGTTTTCTGGTTTGAATATTCAAGGTAGCCCAGGAGGGACGACAGTAAACACATCGTAGACGAGATATCTTGGTTTTAACTTTTTTAATGGATCAATTCATTTCTGGTAGACTTGGGGCGTCCATAGTCATTCATTTTGTTTTCCCAACCTCCAAATAAGCCCTACCCTCCATAACGCCAAAGGACGAGTCGCCTAGTCATGCTATAATTGCAGAGAAACTCCTGCCATATGTACATATTACGTCCACTTACTATGTAAGTGGACGACACCATTATCTCCGCGGTTGGTTTCCCTTTGGCCTCCTATAACACCCCGCCATGCCCACTCTAAAAAGGGAGTAGCGCCAGTTGTTCATAGTACAGCTTTATCCCAACGAGGTGAGGTGTAAATGCTTGACATCATTAACTTGGTTTGATTTCATCTCGAGTAAGAGCTCAAGCCGCATCAGCGCTAGCCACCGGCTGGGCGACCCTTGTGACCTGATCGCCAGCACGAACAATTCGTCGACCGGTAGAGTCATTGACATAGGAAACATCCTTGTTCTCCATCTGAGCCCGCTTCCAGATCTCAACTTCACAACCACCTCGGAGGACACCGACACGCATCGTGGACAGTAGGTTGTGGGCGGCATTGGAGTGGTTGTAGACACCACCGTTGAAGATGGCAGTGGCATCCTTGCCAATGGCGGAGGAAATGAGGGCCTTTCCACCGGGGTGGTCCTTGATGAAGTCAGTCACATCATGAATGACACCGGCGACAGCGACAAGAGCCTTTCCGTTCTTGGACTCGGCAACGAAGTCGTCCCAGTGGATAACAGGAAGCTGGTCAAGAGGGGTACCCCAGTCGAGGGTTGCACGCTTCTGGTCGAGCTTCTTCTGCATCTGCTGGAGACGGCCCTTCTCGATTTCGTTCTGGCGGAATTGCTTGAGGTCGTAGGCCAGGCCAAGCTGCTTCCAGATCCAGATAGACCACTTGGTAGGGTCGTATTGCCACCACTGAATAGCGTTTCGGTAGTCCGAAGGGAACTCGTGGTGGAAGTTGTGGTAGCCCTCGCCGAGGGTGACAAGAGCGGTGACGACGTGGTCACGAGGGGAGTTGCGGTCGTCGAAGGGCTGGTCACCAAGCCAGTGGGCGAGAGAGTTGACACAGAAAGTAGCCTGCTGGACAACAAAAATACGGAGAATACCGCCGTAGATGAAGCCACCCCACCAATCACCCCAGCCAAGTCCGCAGAAGACGGTAGGGAAAATAAGGGCCATGGTGATGACACACTTGAGGTAGTGCTTGTGCTGCCAGACGACAATGGGATCATCGTTGAGGTCCGAGATATCAGTTCGGCCAATACGCTTGGGGTTCTGCTTTATGACCATCCAGCCGATGTGGGAGTACAACAAGCCCTTGCGGACGGAGTAGGGGTCCTTCTCGGTGTCGGTATAGCGATGGTGGGCTCGGTGATCCCTGGACCACCAACGGATAGATCCCTCCACAGCGGCAGCTCCCATGGCAGCAAGATAGACCTTCAGGACGGTCCTCGCCTTGTACGAGCTGTGGGCCCAGAGACGATGGTGGCCTATGGCAGAGTCAGCATGGGCAAAGGGGGGCTTTACGTTCAGGTTCATGGCAGAAATAACGTACCGGCTGTGATACCAAGCCCGGCATTGAAGTAGAAGAGCAGGGCGAAGACGGCAGTCTTGAGCTGGAGTGGCGTCCAGTAAGCGGCAACGAAGCCGGCGAGGGGGATGAAGATAATCAGGGTGGTGTTCAGCCAGTTGACATGCTTGTACCAGTTGTCCCAGGTCAGGGGGAACTCGGAGATGTGAGGCTTCTTCAGGTCCTGCTTGGAGGAACGAAGAGGCTTGTAGTCCTTGGTGCCATCGGGAAAGGCCGCAGCGGCGACGCCCTCGGGGAGGCTCGAGGTAGACGCCATGGTGAAGGATGACTACGATAAGGCGTTCGTATCGTAGGATGCCCTCAGGTGGGATAGAGAGGGTTTGAAGGTGGATGGAGGGGTTGTGGTTGAAGGAGAGGAAAAAGAGAGAGGGCAGAGGTGAGAGGCGGGCGGTTGGGGCTTAGATATTTATTTGATGGGAGGATGGCGATGAGTCCGGGATGTAAAGTGGGTTGAGGTTGAGGGTATTGGGAAGGGGAGGGGGGGGGGTGTGAAGGGAGAAAAAAAAAACCGCTGGGACAGATAAAAAGGAAAACTCTCCGCCTGGACAGGGTTCCAGTTCTGGGTCTTCTAGGTACCTTACCTACCTATGTAGGTCTTCTGGGTAGGGGACCTGGGTTGTGGCTAGGTAACCTAGGTAGGTACTCAAATGATGATCATTGTTGTATGTCAGATGTTTCGATATCGTTCTGATTACTTAGTAGGTATGAGTATGATTCTTGTTGGTGCTTGACAGTTGGGAACAATTGCTACGTATGGTGCTCAAACGATGGGTAACCTAATGGTGTAGGTACAGATCGGGTTGGGTTCCCTGGGTCGGTATTCAGATGATTGATTCCAATGCATTGATCAATGATAGCGTGACTGGATGCCACATGAAATAGGAAGGAAAAAAAAAAAAAGACAACAGCAGACCAGAACAGATTCTGGGGTTGCCAAGACCAGGAAAGACAGAACAGACAGGAAAGACGAATCTGGCACCTGCAGCACACGCGGGGCCCAATCAGAAACGTTGCCGTCTGTCTCTATTACCTTGTGATGTCTTATCATTCGTCCCTGGATAGACGAAACCATTTTTTGGCCCTTCTTTCCTCTTTCATGCCTTGTTCCTTCGCTTCCTTCCTTCTACCCGTGGTTTTGAAATTTGTTGAATTGTTGGGGAAGAAGGGACGAATGTAGTGGTCCAAACGCTCTGTACTAGAGCCAATCACCCTTCGTGGTTTAGCCGGGGCCTTGCCTAATCGGGTACTATCTAACACAGCAAAATGCCATGTCCGCATCCATATCTTCGTTTCTACTACCTACATGTAGGTAGGCATTGTACCTTACATGCAAAGAGAAGGTTGATCCATCCTCTTCAACTCCTGACCATCGGCCACGTTCTCTCCGGCAGTCATTCGTCATGCATCGAACGATACGACACCTCTCTGTCCCCATCCATAAACTCATTAGTGTCCCCTACAATTTTTCATTGATTGCTGATGGTACGTGTACCAACCTACTTACTACCCACCAAGTTAGTACCTGCTGATCTCGATTTCAATATGCAAATCGGAGGTTAGAAGGTACATAGGTACTAGGCATATCTACCTACATACATATAAGGTTGGTGTAAGTTTTAGCTGGAGCATGTATGAAAGGTGATTGGGACCGGACAACAATACCAATGTAATCGACTTATGTACATCAACTACCTCAGTACATTCAAATGATGTTGTTACCTACATAGTAGGTTAGTAGAAACAAACGGGGTCAGGACCTTCGCATTAATCAACTTCAACCTCCTGCTCTGCGCTCAGATGATTTGATGCCCGCAAAGAAATCTTATCGCTCACATGAACCCGTTTTTATATAATGCTTTGTTTTGGCGTACAAGAAATACCTAACATGAAGTACTTAAGTAACTTTAACAGCCACCAAAAAAAACCCCTCTGAAATGCCCAGCTGGCTAAAGTTCCAGAGTTAGGTATCCCGAAAATGAATGGTGCCGGTATCCCCGATCCGAAGGCACGACCACGACCACAGTTTCAGGCGAGAATGGGTATAGGCTGGAAGCTTCGAAGAGGCACAACTTTTTGAACCCGCCACTGGACTGCGTATCCACTCCAGCTTCTCTTCAGGCGCGCCACCCCTCATCGTTCGAACAAATGTTCCTCCCAACAAACGAGGAAGAAGAGCACGAGCCATACTTTTTAAGAATGAGATGCGCTAAAAAAGTAAAAATCTGGATCTAGGTACCTACCTAACCTTAGTCTTGTGTAGCTAGGTAGGGTACTTACGTTTTCCCTGTTTTTATGGAGAATTCAACTGATCTTACCTAGGATAACCAGATCTACCTCTAGGTACTACCTAGGTGGTGTAGTATAGATATGGAGTGTTTACAACTCATGACGTTGGTATTACATGCCTACTTATGCCTCAAGTTGTACGCATAACCTACATCATGAATACTTAATGAATATACGTTAATGCTCTCAAGTTGCCTTTAATATAGGCTACTATACTTACTTACCCATATAGGTAAGCAATTGAAGGTTAAGATCTATGTATGTATCCGTAGGTAAGTTTACCTAGCCTAAAATACTAATCAATATATAACCTACATCATGAATACTTAATGAATATACGTTAATGCTCTCAAGTTGCCTTTAATATAGGCTACTATACTTACTTACCCATATAGGTAAGCAATTGAAGGTTAAGATCTATGTATGTATCCGTAGGTAAGTTTACCTAGCCTAAAATACTAATCAATATAATGTAGGCAGGTACCTGGTGTAGCACTAGGTAGGTATTTTTACGGCGGCTTCTATCTGTGACCTCCCCCCTCCCCGCCCCCAACTTTCTAGAACGGTTCCATACTAATTGGGTCTAAACCACAAGTGGAAAGGTTAGGTAGGGGTTTCTGCCTTAGGAAGCAAACGCCACTTCCGTGCCGTGCGCCGTTCCGTCTTACCCTTGTTTAGATAAGTACTTACATATAAGTTAGTCGTGCCTAGGTTACCTAGTTCCGTTAAATAAGATCCCCGATACGATCGATTACTAGGTAGGTAGTCGTACCTACATCTCCACGAATACCGTAGTCCATGTTTCAATAGGTACTAGGTATATCAAATATAAAAAGCCCACTCCCTTTTCCGCCTAATTAACTACATACGTACCTCGTTCTTAGGTAGGTCAACTACCTACATAAGGTCTCATCCATTAGGATATACATAAGCAGCACCGTTTGCGGCGTTCTCCCCCTCCCACATAATACTTATGTCAGCTGACTTACACGCCCCGAGTGAACACCGGCTCGAGCGGCATTTGATTACGGTTTTAGGGCCACAGCCTTGCTACTTTCTACTACCCACTTCAGATTCACTACCTAGGTAATAGAGTCGGGAGTGAGCGCTCGGGTGTGTTTGTGCCCGAAGGTAAGTAGGCGAACAAGCCCGTGGTAAGCTCGGGGCACATAAAGCATAACCCGACTACCAACATACATCAATATCCACATGGGCTTCTGCTTCTGCCAGCAAAGGACTCCCGTGGATGTCCACTATTTATATTGATGTATACGTAGCTGTTTTGCCCATGAGCTCAACCTCAACTGCATGCACCGATAGATAGGTACAGAGAGACCGACACGTAAGCACATTCACCGACCACCTACCTAACCTAGACAACTGGACACAGATACTGAAACTCCATCTGCCCTTATGTGCTATTAGGTTTTCTTCGGAGAAAAAAAAATATAACCTTCCATAATTAGAAGGAACCTAAGAAGAGCCCCTTAAAAACCCATGGAGACAAAAAGTAGGTAACTTTCGGTATTACAGGTAACTATTTAGATAATAATAATAATAATAGAGCAGTTTAAGGTCAGATGTCTTCATTCCTTGATACTGCTATTCAAACCCCCTTCCCCCTTCTCTTCTCTTCTCTTCATCTCCCCGCGTGTGATCCCAAAAAAGCCATGGTGATAACCCAATCACACCAATCCCATATCCCATAGGTGTACCAGACACTGACACTCCAGTTTACATTTAAATATATCATCAAGTTCCACCACAGCGTCAAACACACACACCCTGCACCAACCCAACGTTCTACCTACCTAATAACCCCCCCGTTTTTTTTTGTTTCTCTCCCCCAACAAGAATGAAAAAACCAATATACTAAACCCTCACTCAGACTTTCCTCGGTATTAACACAAGAAAGAAAGAAGGAAAGAAGGAATAAAGGAAGAGGAGGATGGCGTTCCCAACCATCTCACAAGCAAGTCGTGGTAGCGAAGGGGAGAGGCGGGGGGGGGGAGGATACGTAACTGCGTGATTCTACAAGCTTGGGGATGGAGAAATAGCTTATCTATCAACAGCCCATCAAAAATAAGGAGGGGGGGGGGAGGTCAAATCTCGTACGAGTCACCCAACTCAACTCGACTCAACATCTTAGATCCCCTCCCTACCTATGTAGGGCACATGAAGACCCGACCCGAATAAACATTCACCTTTGTTCACATGGCAATGTTGGTAGGTAAGTAAGGTTAAGTACCTAGATAATTACATACCTCGGCGTGAACTCACCAGATTTCTTACCACAAGTAATAAAACACATATAACCTCATAATACAGCCAAGACGAATTTGAATAAAAACATGCCACATACCTCCCAGTCTGTTTTTCATTCTTTCCTTATTCTTCATCTTAGACTCCCTCCTCCCTCTACCCTCCCTTCATTGTTTCAATATCGATATTAGGTATATTTTCTACCTAGGTATGTTCAAAAAATAAAACAAGGGCTCCAAGTATTAATAATTCATCATATCATGATATATCGTATCTCCTCTTTCATGTGTTTCTCGTTCCTCGCTCCTCGTCTTTCTTCCATAGCGTCATTATCATCATGCTTTCGAGGCACGACAGTACATATAGATAGGGTTGAAATATGGATGCTGTTCCATCTCCATTTGACACACCACTGAAGCTGAAAAGGGGGAGAAGAAAAAAAAAAGACAAAGAGAAAAACACACACGTATGCACACCAAATAGTAAATGCCCATGCAAACAGTTTCTCCCTCTCCCTCCATGATATCACATATCCCTCGCCCTCCCATTTCCACCCTTGCCTTCCCAAAATGTTTTTTCTTCAAAAAGTCGATATAAAGATTTGATTCCCCGTCCGAATAGATTCCCATCAGTGAAACTCCTGGCGCTTGCTATACACGGAGAATATCACCCCTCCAACAAAAAAGAAGGAACAAAAAATCCCAAGAAAGAAACCAAAGGTGTTGATATAATCCAACATATCCTAATTCCTAGGTGCCGCGTCCTGTGTGGCCGTCGTGCTAAGGCGCAGATCTTCGTCTGAGCAGATTGGCTGTCGATATTCCATATGCTTCTCGTGCGCTGATCCGATGCCCGATAATTCCGGTGGCAGCTCTTGTGGTGAGCACCCCGAAGACGGGTGGTTTGCTAACATTGGCATAGTTCTTTGCGCCGGCATATCTCTACTTTCCTCACGAGTATGAGTATATGCCGGCTCGCGTTCTTCATGTTCGAATACATGTGAGGCGTACCCGGGAATTTTCACAGCTGTGCTACTTCGGTTCGCTCTACCTCCTGGTGCCGTGTCTTCCGCTCGACCATTTGGGGTCTGTGTCTTCCCAGGTTTGGACGCTAGAGGCACCATATCCTGCGTCTTACTGGGGTTATTCGAGTTTCCGGTCAAAAGTGGTTTATCAGTAGTTGACTTTACTATATCATGGTCATTAATGAGCGAATTTGTCTTCCCGGCGTGTGCAAAAATCCCAAAAGGTAATTGTGATGGCACTTCCGGTTGATCCTGCCCATGGCCCACCTCGGCATCTCGACCCTCCTCTTCAAGATCCTTGAGGTCTTGGTCCATCTTTTGCATTATATCAACCGTATCCTGATCTTCCCTCGGGGCCTCAGCTCTCGCCTCCTCCTGGACAGCGCTGCTTGCTGACGGTGGAAGACCACGATCCGGCCAGATCGTATTGTGCATATAAGGCGGCTCATACATCCCGTCACTGGGCAATGGGTGAGGCGGAGACCGTCCCCGTGGTGGGTAGTAATCGTAATCGTCAGAGTAACTGGTCGATAACTTCTGCGAGTGCCCCCCGGCGGCATGTCCCCAATGGTTTTGAGGCTCGACCGTTCTTAGCTGTGGAAGACCATCATGCCCACCCCCGTATTCTTGGAACGAATAACCGCCATCCATAAAAGTCGGCGGCAATTCTTGCCTGTCCAATTCACATTCATACCCAGGAAACATGGCAAGGAGTGTCGTGGCTTGCAGTCTAGCACGGGGGTCCACGTGGAGGCATCTTTCCACCATATCGCGGTACCACGGCGGCACTTCTATCTCGGGGTCTAAGCGAAGGGGCCGGCTATGCGCCTCGGGCTCATCCTCCAACGTGGCAAGTGCCCACAGGACCATCCCTAACTGGTAGAGATCAGATTTTACACCAATATACATGGAAATTCGCTGGTTGCTTTCGATGAGTGGAGTCGCCTCTGGGGGCTCCCAGCCGACTGGGCAGCCTCGTCTGTTAATGTCTATTATTTTGGCATTCTCCTCGTCATCGATGACGATATTGGAAAGCGTGAAATCGCCTTGGACGAAACCGGCTTCGTGGATATCTGATAGACCTTGAACAATCTGCCTAGCCCATTTTTCACGCACGGCCCACGGGAGTTCACCGTTTCCTTCCTGGGTATCGTATATAATGTCAATGAGCGCCCCCTGTTCGGCATAGCTGATAAGCAACCCTTTGACGGACTGATCTTCATCATCCACAACGACACCGTAGAACTCGATAATGTTACGAGAAAACTTGAGCGAGTTGAGAGCATTCACTTCGTATAGAAACTCATCTATCGTTTCTGGTCCAGGAATTTCCTTTTTGATCAGCGTTTCTCCGGCCACCCGAACCTTGTAAACAAAGCCCGACATATGAGAATCGAATTCAATATCCCTTTCCTTAATACGGCGGCATTTCAGATGCTGAATCATACGAACAGTGGGGTAGGAAATGATCTCCTACGTACGAGAGGGTGATTAGCAGATATCTCGGTAGTCACACGAAACAGACCTACGGTAACATCTTCCACCACGTGGACGTGTAGCCTCCCATCCGTGGTCTGCAGCTTCAGGTTCGTAACCGTATCATAGAACTGGATGTCCTGGAGAGACTCGCGAATGGCCTCATATATCTTGGCGCTCTTCTCCCGCTGGAACTTGATAGCTAGTAGATCCCTCTCAAGCGAGTCACCCGGAGCGTTGCGGTAGTCCAAGGATATGGTCACACGCCTCCATAGATAATCCCTCTCTCGGTATGTGACAAAAAACTTTTCCCTTTTCGACTTATCCCGGAAATGCATGCTCAGGTTCAAGATCCACTTCTTCTCCAGCTCCTCGTGGATCATGGCGTCGTACTGAGAAGTCGTCTCGGATTGATTGTCACCGGTCGAGAAAGCTTCGGTATAGGAGGGCACCTGTTCGAAGGAATCCGGCTGGTCGGTATCTTCGGCAGCGCTCCTGATTTCGTCGAGGCTCAAGAAATCCTTCTCATCTATAGGGCTTTGGGGAGCTGACGCGAGGTGGGAAACGACGGTTGGCGGGCCCACAGACTGTACTTCATCAAGAAAATCCGGCGCACTCGCGCGAGGCAGAGGGAGGGGATGGGCGGAACGGGATCCATTGCGCTGGGGATGTAAACGCCTATCGACAGACACTGCCCTGCGTTCTGCCGGCGTGGGCTTGTCGACCTCCAGCTTGTCCCGACCTTCGGACTGCTGCCTTTTAAACGTTTTGACGCGAGGCAGACCAGGGACAACCTTCCGAGAGACCCTCCGAATCAGGCCGGAGCTAGGTGACGTATCTCGGGACAGGCCTGGCTCCTGCACGTACGTTGTGGATGAGGTGGCTGTGTGATCCTTCACGGCAAAGATTCGTCTCCAGAGAGCGGCCAGCCGGTTGTGGTCTGAGGATGGAATCAGCTCGTGCGACGGAGCATTTGCTGGTGCTGGCATATTCGGCGGGATCTGCTCAAGACCAATGTAGCTTGTCCTCTTCCCTCCGTCAGAAGAACATATGCCAGGCAAGGATTGCTTGGGTTGCAGTTATTGCTATGCGTCAAGAAGGTAGGCAGAGCAAGGCGGCGGCCATGTAGCTAGACGGGATGTCACGGCTGGGGTAAGCTGGACTGGTATTGGAGGGGCAAGCCGGCGAACAGGAGAAATAGCAAGGCGGGGGAGCTCTAGTGGTAGCCAGATCGTGGTCTAAAAACTCGAGGCTGAAGCCGGAGGTGACTTGGATGTGCCAATGACACTGGCGGGCGAGAGAGTCTACGACGGCGACGTTTGGAACATGTGTGGGTTGAAGGCGGGGAGGAGCAGGAGCAGGAGCAGGACCAGGTCTCATTAAGCGCAAGAGTACAAGGTAAGCAGGGAAGCGATACTGAGATGGACAAGGATGATCAGGCGTTGGTGGGCTTGCAGATTAAACATGGCTAACCTAGACACGTAGCTCGGGGTATTGGGGGAGGCAGCTGGGCGAACCAGAGAGAAGGGGAAGAGGCAGAAAAGAAGAAGGAGAAGAAGAAAGAAGAAAGAAAAAGGAGCGAGTGAGGCTTTGGCTCATCTATTGGAGACTGGTGGTGGTAGTGGTAGTGGTGGTGGTGATAATGATATGGTAGGTAGCAATAGCAGTAAGTGGTGGTGGCATGGATGATAAGTGCGTTGGCTGTAAGGGGGTCGGGTATGTGCGACTAGTGTGTCCCATTCAGGACTCGTCTGAAAATTCCCTAGATGCAGCAACAGGATATGCGAGCCGAAGGAGGACGAATGAAAGAGGTCGACAGGTTGGTCAAGTGTGCGCGAATACTGCAACCTTGACGGTGAACAGCAGCGAACCTTAACAGGCGCATACCGCGTACAGTAGGTAGGTAGGTACTTAATGGAATACTAATAGGTAAGTAGTAGGCAACCCCTCACCCCCGCTATACTAGGTCCGGACTAGCCGCTTTCTTTCTGTCTTTTTTTTTTCTTTTTCTTTTTCTTTTCCCTTTTCTCCTCTTGGTCTTTGCCTTTTTTTTTCTTTCGACCGGGGTTGCATGTGCGAATCGGCAGGGGCCAAACGGGTGGAGCTAAAAGTGGAATAGCCTATTCTTGCTCGTTCCCGTTGGTACACTGGACTTGTCTAGATACGTGCCCCAAAGCATAAACAACATCATCACGTCATGAACGGAATTCCCACAGATCCATCAATGGATTGGATCCATCTATAAGGTATCATTCCTGGAACCCTTTTTTAGGGGGGAAGGGGGCCATCGTCATCTTACCTACTTCGTCCCGGTCCCCTTCCCAGCTTGATAAGTTAGGTAGGTACAGTACTAAACTGGGGAAACACCACCCCGCCAATTGACCAGATCAGACCTACTTCTATCTCAAGCACAGCTACATACTTACTACTTCCTAACCTAGACCACAACACCAAAACAACACAACACAACACAGCCCAGCACAACACAGCACAACATAACAGGGTAACCCAGCAAAGCAAAACACCAAGTTCGGGCAATTAACTCTATCAATACCTACAGGCCTATGCTGGTGACACATGCAACATATGTCTGGTACATACATAACCTATGTAGGTACCGGTAACTATGTATGTACCTATGTATGTATGTATGTATGTAGGTATGTAATCACTAAAGGTGGGGAGGGGTGGTGCGGTGCGGGGGGTTCTGGAATACCCCATTCGACAATTCAGGTTGATCAAAAGCGATGTGTTGTACAAAATGGTCAGAGGCCGATCCCAAGACAAGAGGAGGGGATGGGGGGGAATTACCGATCCATGAAAAACGGTCAGGTATGCTACCTACCTACCTAACTAAAGTTGGAGTCGACCACCATTTCCTCTTTCTCTTTTTCTCACTCCCCTCCTTCTTGCGGCATGGATGTTTGGTCTGACAACTTAAAACCCCTTCTCCCTCTTAAACTTACCTGAGTTATGTCCTGGTACCACAATACTTACTTTAACACTTTTGAACCGAGTGACAGGCAAACAGAACGAATCGAACGACCTTTTCAGCAAGAAAGGGAGGAGAGAGGAACATTTGATTTACCAAACAAAATAAAATAAAGACCGATGCTTACGAATAAAATATATATAAATATATATTCAACATCTGAAAAGACGAACAACTCATCAAGTGCCTAACCTAGATCAACGATCAACACTAACCCGCAACCAAGAATCCTTGACAAGCTCCGGCATCGTGGGTTCCCATGCTCATCATCCCACGTACCTTAGTCTAGGCCGATTTCTTGTCACATGGAGCTACACTTATCTTCTTCTCTTTTTTACCCCGGCTTCTGTCACAACTAGTATCCAATCTCAGAGAGTTGAGTCTCTCGTCAGGGTTTTGGTCCACTTTCTCTCTTGCCCATCATCAGCATCATTATCGTCTTCATCAAACTCGTGTTGAAAATTACGACGCATTCTCAGAGCTTACCTACCTAGCCTTACTCTCTTTACCGTACGGAATAACTCGATTAGCCGCATCGTATGTAAATACACCATAGGTATATCTCATCACCGTACGCGCTTCTTCTCCTCCCCCCCCTCTCTCAGACAGTCTAATGGGACCTTTTCTTTTCTTTCCTTGTTTTTTCCCCATTTTATTATTTCCCCCCAGATCAAAAGGGTAAGACAACAGGGAAGATATGTGTTCTCTCGTGTTTCGATGTGTGCTTCACCGACTTTGACCTACCTGACACAATGTACACCGAGTTCATTACACACGGTAGCGAGACAATTAGGTATGTAGGTCAGCTTGTGTGTGAGAGGGCGTGATGATGATGATAATGATGCTTCTATAACTTGTTCTAGAGCGTAGTAGGTAAGTAGGTAGGTAGGTAGGTAGTAGAAGAGTCCGCGCCAAGCTCCAGTTTGCTTCCACCCCCTCCAAGGATCTTTCAAGTTCACCCAATGGCTGACAGGTGATCAAGATCCATGGCTCTGGTTTCTGGTTCTCTAGTTTCTGAACCCGTACGTCCCCGTTGACCGCCAGACTAAAGTTTAGCTCCCCTCCACCTCCCCCCAATCCCGTAGACTACTGCTAGCTACCTACCTATTACCCAGGTAGTCGTACTTAAGCAGGCAAGATATGTAACATATGTACCCTCTTAAGGGGTCTGGTTCACGAAAAGACAACCCCAAAACTACATTTCGGCAGAGCTTAAATTCTGGTCAGGTGCGTGAACGTGGAACACGTAACGTAGGACAACTTGTAGATTCGCGAGGTGGTAAGGTATATATATATCTCTCTCTGCTCGTACTACTTACCTAACCTTACAACCTAGGTTAGGTTAGATGGGTTATGACATGTAGGTATATCGAATATCCTTCGATAAACCAAAACGAACAAACGAACGAACGAACAGGTTCTCTCAAAGCTGACATGAATTTGATGCATGTCGTGCTGTTCTTGGTAGGTACCTAGGTTCCCTTTGTTTTTTTTTATAGCGCACGTAGAACAACAACCAGCATCGAGAAGAAGTACACTGAGGTTAGGTAGGTGGTAGATTTTTTGAATCATCCCCGGTTCATAAGTGTCTCTCCAACGGCGTGGCACATTGATAAATCGTAACCAGAGTGAACTACTTACTACCTATATAGGTATGTAGGTAAAGAGGGTGGTGGTGGATGATGGCCAGACTACTGTAGGTAGTACCTAGTTTAGGGCTGGCTGGCCAAGATCTCTGGGTACATACATAGGTAGGTAGGTAATGCAAGCACTACCTAGGTATGTAGGTACTCGATCTAACCCGTAATGATTTGATTGATGGATAGGTAGGTAGATTTGATGCCCCTCGAGACCGCAATCATCCATCATCACCAGTACGGTGGATATCTTTTGTGCCTGTTGGTTATGCTCATGCCATGCCCATCATGTCTCCCCCCCTCCCCCCCGCTGATACCCAATTCAGCCGAACGAGATCTTGGCCTAAACCCATATCGAAAGAAAAGAAAGGAAAAAAGAAAAAGAAAAAGCTGCTAAAAAAAATATCGAACTGGAGGTACGACTATAGGAGCCGTTGGAACCACGCAACCCAGCTAAGTCATCCCGCTATCCTTCATTCAGACCGCCGCTAATCGCATACACACAATACTTACTTACATACATAGGAAGTAGGTAGCTGATCTAGACGGCCGTGCGCCCGTGTGGCCGGTGACCGACGTCTTTGTATCTATGTATGTAGGTACATAAAGAATGCGCAAAATGCCTGTCTGTCCGTCTCCAACTCGGCAACGGCAGTAGGTAGTAGATATGTACTTATGTGGTGTAGGTAGGAAGAAAAAAAATTGGGCAGCTATACATTCCTACCTGGAATATGGTACCTAGAGCCTCCATCCGGGGGGTAGGGGGGTATGGTGAAAGCGAGGCTGCTTGGTGGTTCCGGGCAAAAACGCTGGGCCAACGATGATGCTAACCTAGATTCTGCTAAACAAATAATTCCTCCTGCATGATATGATAGCCCGATACGGACTCCCTCGGCGCCTCCTATTCGTCGTCATGTATCCCTCTCCGCTGGGGGGGGTTTACGTGCTGGGAGATACATACACATGCCGTACGATACATGTACATATAGGTAGGTAGGTAGGTTTAACCCCCCCTGGCCCGGCCAAGGTGAGAAATAGGTAGGAACCTTAGAGAAGGAATATGTAGTAGAAGAAGACGGGAGAGACTAAAAACGCTCTTAACCTTATAATAGTGCTGGCTTCTTGGCTGAGCCTGCGCGAAATCATCTTCCCTAGGTATTCCCTGCGGTCAAACTGCAGGTCCGCTTGCTTCAAGTTAGATTCCGCTCACCGTCGATTTGTCTAACTCAGTCTGTTGCCGCATTCGGACTGGGCCTATCCTTGGTTCCAAGAATGCTGGTTGTGCATGCAAGTTGTACATTACATCTCTTGGTTGTTCGCATAGGAAAAGAATCCGTATCGTCGCGTGAAAGCCCACTCATATTAAGGATGGTCTTATCCCTCGCGAGCTGGCACACGTTTCCCTCTCTTTCTTTCTTTCTTTCTTCCTTCCTTCCTTCTTTTCTCCCTCCCTCTATCTCTCTCGCATTCCACCCTGCTGATTGAATAAGAGACGTGCACAAGTTTGAGAGGACGTGGACGATCTACCTACCTACCTACCTACAATAGAGGTGTGGTGGTGGCTGTCAAAGGTAGCAATTTTAGGTCGGGATTACCACCCGGCGTTACATCTGATATTTCATCTTATCTACTACCTAGGTAGGTAGGTAGGGGGATAGTTGTTATATCAGATCAGAGTCTTCTGGGTCATACTGGGTCATGAAGGCTAGGTAGGTAGGTAGGTAATTTTTGGTGCAAGCTGAGAGTGAACCCACCCAGCGAAAAGCGTGGGGCGTAACTGTGAAAGATGAGAATGATTTTCCATGCGACGACTCGCAGATTTACATTAGTTAGGCCCGGCCCATCTACCATGTAAGTAGTGAATCTGCATGCTGCCTGACCATGTCTTAGAAGGCTACACGGCATCTATCGACGTAAATCCGTCTGTGGTCGATAAGTGGCTCGCTATACAGTCCAAACATGTCAGTAGTCCTTTGACACGTCACTATAGCTTTTGCTGCCCGTCGCTTACTTTTCCTTTTCGCCAACTAATAATTCAAAGAAGGGGCTGTGGTCATCCGCCTGAACTCGTCCACCTTTTAAAACACTATACGTACAGGAACTAGGTAGATGGTATGGTACAATTGCTGCGTCTTATATGAAGAGTGAAGATGATGGGTGTTGAGAATTGGTTGGGTGACTCCGACCCTTTTTCGTCGAGTCGCGGTGCTGTCGCCTGAACGCCTGTGTATGGCCCAATTCCGCAAATGCTTTCCTTAAATCTATGATATGCATATAGAAGAAGGCCAACGGGGCTGTGTATCAACCACCCCGACTCCTCCACCTTGCCTCCTATTCGTCTTTGCTGCTGTCCTTTGCGTCATGCTCCTTCTTCCATTCGCAGCTCTTGCATTGGTTTGCCTGCTCCCTGTCTAGATTAGGAAATACGAGCTCGAAAATCTCCTGGTACCAGCTCACTGGCCGGCCCTCAATACTTTCCTTGATATTCTGTAGCACAGAGTTAGTAGAGATCTTCGGATGGTCCGGTTTCATCACGTTAATCAGCACGTACCTCCGGAAGTTCTAGCCAGTCAGACATATTGTCGTCGGGGAAGATTACCGTTTTACAGCCAGCCCGCCGTGCCGCCACTGTCTTCTCCCTTAATCCACCTATCCTCAAGACCTTTCCAGTCAAGGTAAGCTCTCCGGTCATCGCCACTGTGGGTTCAATCGCAGTATTTAATGCCAAAGATAGGAGCGACGTTGCCATGGTAACGCCGGCAGATGGGCCATCTTTCTGCACGGCACCCTCGGGAACGTGGAGATGAATCTTGGCCTTGTCGAAGAAATGATTATTGCTGAATTCCTTAGCCATAAACGCCTTGGCGAAGGAGTAGGCGATCGTAGATGACTCCTTCATCACTGTCTTGAGATTTCCAGTTATTTCAAAACTGGGACGAACACTAGGTCTCAGTGCGGATTGCAGAATAGACTCGATGTACATGGCAGAGCCACCTAACTGGGTCCAAGCAAGTCCCATGGTAACTCCAGGAGGTGTTACGTCGTAGAGGCGGTCCGAAGTGAAAACAGGAGGACCAACGTAATCCTTCAGGTTGTCCTTATCGATCACGACATGAACCGAGTCGGGAACCTTCAATGCGACACGCGGCTTTTCTGTCGTTTCCTTCTCAGAAGCCTCTGGCGAGGCAGTGTCTTTCTTCTGCTTTTCCTTTTCTGATTCCTCCATGGCCGCCTTGCCATCTTCCGTCAGGGCTTCTGACTCCGGCAAGACATCCTCCCCAAGATCCTGTACAATCTTCAAGGCTGACTTTCGGTAGACCTTCTCGATCTGTTTCTTGAGGTTCCGAACACCCGATTCGCGGCAATACGATTTGATGAGCTCCTCAGTTGCTTCGTCGGACAACGTAACATCTGCGTCCTTTAAGCCCGCGAGTTCCTTTGCTGCCGGGCCAAGATACCTATCCGCGATTGCTTTCTTCTCATCAGACACATAACCAGATAGTCTAATAACCTCCATACGGTCAAGCAACGGTCTCGGAATTGTGTCCGTCATGTTAGCTGTGCAAACGAACAAAACCTTGGAGAGATCGACGGGAATATCCATATAGTGGTCCAGGAATGAGTTATTTTGTTCCGGGTCCAGGAGCTCCAAAAGAGCCGAAGAGGGATCTCCTTGGTATCCTCGACCTATTTTGTCGACCTCGTCAATCAATATCAGAGGGTTCTCGGTCTGACATTTCTTGAGGGCCTGAATAACACGTCCTGGAAGTGCGCCAACGTAAGTACGCCGGTGACCCTTTATCTCAGCCACGTCCGTGAGTCCACCAACGCTAAACCTATAGTATTGACGGTTTAGTGCTCTAGCGATTGACTTTCCTATACTTGTCTTGCCAACACCAGGGGGGCCCACGAAGCACAAGATCTTGCCTTCGACTGTACCACGTAGCTTTCCAACAGCAATGAATTCAAGAATGCGATCCTTTACATCTTTGAGACCGTAGTGATCCTCGTCTAGAACCTTCATCGCATTTTGTATGCTGAAGTTTTCGGCGCTTCTCTGGCCCCAGGGGATTTGCGTCAACCAGTCCAGATAGTTTCTTGTCACGTTAAATTCAGAAGCAGCAGACTCCAGGTGAGCGAGCTTGTTGATCTCGTCATCGAAGACTTTACGAACTGCCTCGGGCATAGCTAGTTTGTCAGCCTTTTCTTTGAACTTTTCTATCAGTTTGTCTTTGCCGTCAGATTCGATGCCCAGCTCTCTACGGATTCCCTTCATCTGTTCCATCAGCCAGTATTCACGTTGTCGCTTTGTGATTTTCTGCTCGACATCTTTCGTAATCTTTGATTGTAGCTGTGCGTTCATAAGTTCCTTCTTCAACACAATGAGGGCATTCTGCATCCGTTCTTCAACGTTGAGGCTAGAGAGCACTTCTTGCAGTTCAGCAGGTTCTCCGGCCGACACTGCCGCAGCGAAGTCTGCTAGTTTTGCTGGTTCTGAGGTGACGTTGCCCGTCGATTGGCTCATGGAGAAGGTCGATATTTGATCCCGGAACAGGCTGTT
Source organism: Biscogniauxia sp. FL1348 (assembly GCA_022544895.1). Lineage (NCBI taxonomy): Eukaryota > Fungi > Ascomycota > Sordariomycetes > Xylariales > Xylariaceae > Biscogniauxia > Biscogniauxia sp. FL1348. Next base: position 401,463 of record JAJNNV010000027.1, read on the forward strand.
CATGGAAGCGATTTCCTTGAAAACGTTGACAATCTCATTCGTCACGGCGCGGATGACGGGGCTCTTGGGATCATACGGCTCTTCGGTCAAGTTTTCTACATTGACAAGACTAACCGGATATTTGCGCAAGAAAGAGGTAGGCTCGTACTTTTCGAGGTTCGGGTCTGTCTTATCGGCAACCGCGCTCTCTTCGAAGCTTGCAACAACATCGCCCTTCTTCTCTTGCTGGGGTTCCTCTTCGGACTTGAGTGGTATAGGCTCCGGGACGGGTTCAGCTTCCGAGTCGGTCTTTTTCGGTTCCTGTTTACCGGGGGGGATCAGTGTAGACAGCTTAATCCTCCGATGTGGGTACAGGATCGCAGTCAGACTGCTCTGCTCCCCCTGCACCGGAAAGGCACTCGTGATTTGCGCAAAAACTCCAGTATCATAAACATCGTCCGCATCCCGAATGACGTCCTCATCTGCGTTTTCGTCCTTAAATAGAAATGCGCCAACGTATGGCTGGCCCCTCTTGATCATGTCCATTACCGCGGCCGAGACTTGGGGGTCCTTAATCGTGATAGCCTTGTAGAACCCGGGGAACAGCGGCCGTTTCGCAATGGGTATCGCCATTACCTGGGGGTAGACATCAGGCACGACGGGTTTCTGCAGTGCCTTTTCGGCGGCGGATTTTCGACCCTTTCGTGCCCCATCTCCAGGAGAGTCATTGCCCGATCCAGACGATGCGCCCCCAGCTGCGCTGCTTCCTTTGGCGTCTGAGGAGTCTCGCGGGCCTTGGTTGTCGCCCGACGGGGGAGAGTTGGAGCTCGGGTTCTTCGCTTCGCTCACGTCCTTCTCACGTTCGTCGGTCTTTTTCTCCAAATTGGCCTTTTTCTCCTCGTCGGAGAGAGGCTGCACTGCGCCATCGAAAAAGTTGTTATCTTTCTCTTTCTCTTTCCTTCGCGTGGCCGAGGTAGAAAAGCTCGAGCGGAGGGGCACGGCGGCACGTGGGGCTGTGGAGAGGTTGAGGTTCGCGAGGTTCGCGAGGTTCGTGAGGTTTGCGTTTATCGAGTAGAACCGAGGCGCATGGGGCAGGCGGTTTCTAGAGGTCAAGCGCAACGATGTCCTCACAGCAAGCTGCCGTGAGATGTGCTGGCGGCACAGCATGGTGCCGGAATTGGTGAAGGGAAATTTTTGGCCGGAGAAAGAGGCGATAACTGGGGCTTGCGGAGGTGGAAGCTCTAAAAGGGCTTAAAGCTTTAGAGGTTGAAAGGTTGCAGCTGACAAACCAGTCCCTAGTGTTAGAAGGAAAAAGAACTTATGAGAAATCTGCTGCAATGGCAATGGGCAACCGGCCCGAGAACGTGCCCATAACCCCTCGCGCACAGAATTGCAATTAGTAAGGTTGTCTTGGGAAGTTGGAAGTTATCGAGCTTTCAGATTCGGCCAGGATCTAAAATATCTAAAGGTGGAAGGGGGGGGCGCATACCTCATCATCGAAGCTGCCTTCCAATCGCACGCATGTCGGCCCGAGAAACACTTGCCTTAAGTAAGTAAGTACTTTCTTATCTCCAGTAGGTAAGTACCAAAGGCATTGTCGAGGTGCCGGGGTTCTCAGCCAATGAGAGGATTTCATTCTGTCGAAGCTGCTTACTAAGAGACAAAAGCCGCAAACCCCGATAGTATCCAAAACCGAAAATAAAACTCATAAGCGGCAGTATAGAATGGAGTACCTAGGTAGATTTAAACTACCTACATACCTATGTATGTACTTAGCCGTAAGAAACCGGTCACTTCAAAAAGTCTCCAACCCAATACATAAAACTCCTAAGTTTTCCAACTCCCACATTATTTATATCCCATGGCCAATACGTACGTAGGTAATCCGAAGGATTTTTCAAAAATTCCCCCAACTCGCAACAAATCTTGTCTTGAAGACCTGCGAATATTATTCCCGGCGCTAGCTGGCGTCTCTAGGGCTGAAAGGGGGGGGGGGGGGCTCTCCCCATGGGCTAGAACAGCTCGTAAGCTCTCCCCGCCGTCGCGGCTCCGTCGTGCGGTAGCTCCGAGCGGCTATTCCCATCGATTTCCGTGCGCCCTGGTGCGCCCTTTCCACGGCGCGGCGCAGCCAGGACCCGGGCGCTGGCCACCGTAGCGCCGCGTCGGCTGCCGCGCTGGTAGAGGAACCACGACGACAGGAGGAAAACCGCGAGGAGGGTGACTTCGTCAACCACGCTTCCGGCTATGACACCCGCGGAAGGGGTGCAGGACTGCGAGGTCGTAGAAGATAGCGTTTATGTCGGCACACGGTCAATGGAATCGTATCGTAGAGGAACAGTTGTGGGGGTTTTGTATATAGATAGATATTATCACCTTGAGCGACCACATCAAGCGCCGAAGCCCTATCTGGTATATCCGCCGTTGACGTAGCGCAGCCGTCTGTATTGCCATTGTTATAACCGACCTGGCCTTCCTCGCAGCAGAAGTAGCCCGCGTTGTTATACATGATCCACGACGAGTTCGCGCAGAAGGGGGCCGCGGCGAGATTTGCGGTGCAGTTCTCGCCGGTCCGACAATATGCTATATTGTATTAGCTCGGGCATTCTGTCGAGGCTGGGCAGCATCCGTGGAAAAGGGCTACAGGTAACACCACAGTCGACTTCTCTTGTCAGTAGACATGAGCCGCTGCGACGGATAGCCCAGCCAGACAACAGAGGAGTGGTCATATTTCTCGTCTTTTGCTGGGAGTGTGCGCGCGTGGAGAGCAGCAGTTGATAGTATTATATAGACTATTACACGCCCATGGCAGCGCAGGCGGTAAACAGTCACTACCGATGCAGCACAGCCTGGGGAGTACATAATCTGTAATCCTGAAGCGTAATCATGCCGTGTCAGCCGCAGGGTTTGAGACCGCTTAACAACGCGTGAGAAATGTAAGGACGGCACTGGTAGGTATGGTGCTAGGTTAGACGGCTCACATAGATAATCAAGGAGCTGAAAAGTATGTTGGGAGGGAATCGGAAACACTAGGTATGCTCTTTCGGGATGGAAGCAAGCAACTATTCTTCTTCTTTTATATATATATAGCTCGATATTCATGATTATGCTCTGTATATAGAATAGAGATACATCATGAGACGACTCCTTATCACACCATGACGAAGTCTTCTCAACCGATATTAACCAATGCCTACCTACCTACCTAGGTAGGTAGAGAGGACATCTGGAGTCTACCGAGCTAGTGTGATACGCATAGTTCTTGTCCTGGCAAATTAACCTACCTAGATATGTTCCACATAAAGACACGCCAATATCTCACGGGGAGACCTTGACTCTTGCCTCAATAAATGGTGGCTATGGAAATTTTACATGATGTATCGCAGCAAGAGAAAAGACAGTAGTTTGAGTTTTTTTTCCTGTTTTCTTTTCTTCTTTTTTCTTCTTTTTTTTTCTGTCCGAAATGACAGCTGATTTTCAGAGCGGCGGCACAGCATTTTCTCTGAGATGCTGTGCCCCCTCCCTAATACCCGCTACTACATGTACATTCTAGTTGAAAATTACAAATTTTAGGCCTAAAGTCTGTTATATACATGGCACATTTTTAAGCATTTGAGATTTCAGTTTGACATTTGATGTCTTCTTAATGCTGCATGTAAACATTAACCTAAGGTTAATGGTTTGATTTCAATGAATACCAAAACTTGGATGTAGATTGCCAAATTCGGATGAGCGACAGGCCAGTGAGCCAATGAGTTGTTCATTCACTGAGGCGCTTTACTATAGAATCAAGTTCGGCCGGACAAGTACCCACATGCTATCAAATGCAAGTTATAGGTAGTTCTTAGTGCTGCGCTTCCGTGATGGGGTTCCTTGCTGTAAGTAGTAACTATTCGATCATTATAAACGTAAGAATCACATTGTCATCGCTTTACATTGCAGAGCCATTTCACTTTAAGTCTTGTGACCATATCTGGTTCGTGCTCACGCATCAAATTTCCTCTATAGAATGTGCTGCATTAACACCAGATCGCATGTCACCCCTTTTTTTCTGTTCTGCAATGCACCTATCAAGACTAGCAAGACTGACAATTCGTGGATGTTATCAATTATCCACCGACATGGCTCTCTCCGGCCATTCATTCCCTGGGACCGATATGCTGATGAACAGGACGACATGTGAGAATCACCCTCTAGTTACATAACACTCCAGAGCAAGGAGCCATCAAATGTACATCTACTTCATTTCCCGCATATACCGAGTCAACCTAAGTCCACATCTCAACACCATTCTGATGGTTACTAAACAGGAAGATGACGATCGTTCATAAGGAAAACCCCGTGTCCCTCTGAAACTTAACGGTACGTGGCATCTTGGTCCATATGTAGTTTTAAGAGTTACAGGGCCACAAGAAAGAGGACGCCTTATCCCTAACAGAGATCTGACTCCGTAATGGATGATTGATACTTGACATCATGGTTGTTGAAATCGTTCTCTAGGGAGCCCTCAAGCGCAAGGATGCTCTTAATGGCCCTCACGAGTTTATGCTCGTCCTTTTTGAGCTGCTGGCGTTTATGAGAAGTAATCTCCTCCTCTTCCATCAGGTGTGTGTACACCGCTGAAGCTACCTCCCGATTAGCATCATACTAAATAATCGTAGTCAAAAGGTGGCAGCGATTAACTTACAAGGATACGGATGCAACCCTAACTCTTTCTCGAGATAAAAATCCAGAGAACCTTCACGAAACCCACGGAAAAGGCGGCTATTGACGTCCATCGTGACAGCGTCTACGAATCTCGTCGCGGCGGTGAGATAGTAAGCTCGTACTGTAGCTGCAACCTCAATTTCCATCTTATACGGATCCTCAGGAAGCTTGGCCAGACAGTCATTGAACAGCCGTTCGTCTTTGGCTTTTTCGCCGGCCGACATCTCATTAAGCATCTGTGCTACCCTGGTGTTGCTGTTCATGGCAGACTTTATACGCCAGTAGGCATGAGCTCGCTCTAGGGTTTCAAGTTCCTGTATCTTGAACTGCTCCATTGATCTGTGGTCAATGGTGTCCATCTTGTATGTTTCGTTATTAAACAGTTCGACGAGCCTCGCTCGTTGTAATGCCTCGTGCTCATCGAGGAACTTGACTAAGTAATCCTGGGATTCTTTGAAGATAAGACGACGTCGAAGATCGTCAAACGAGAACTCTAGAGCTCCCATGACAGCTTCGGCAAGCATCTGCATCGACTGGTCAATGTAAATATTGAGCGGCTTTTCCCATTTCCGAATCGCTTCAAGGCTAAGTGTCTCATGTACTTCAATAGGCACAATATTGGCGAATCCTGTGCGAGTCCTGGCGATTACCTCCTTGCGAATTTGATTGACATCCATTTTACTGCGAGTGGCAGTGCAACCGAGAAATGGATTTGGAGCATCGTCAAGCAATGGTACTCTACTTATAGATGGCGGAGCAGAGGTAGCTATCGTAGAAGATGTTGCTTCTTGCTTGACTGGAGTGCTTGGTAGATCTTGTCGAATACGCTTTGTACTAGGAGTGTTGATCTCGTTCTGCGCAGGTCTCTTGTGTGGTACTGATTCAGACAACTCGCTTTCCGAGTCGTGAACTACAATAGGGGCTTCTTTTGGTGTCCCCACTATCAATCCAGTACATAATGGTTTCATTCGGACAATTGTCTCGTGAAATCTCAAATTGAGAGTCTTCCACCGGAACTCGAAATCCGAGTTCGTAACGGCATATTTGACCTGCTCACAGAAATCTCGGAGACTCATGCGAACTACGTACTCGACATTTTCGGGAAGCTCAGGGAGAGTTTTCAGTTCAGTTCTAATCATGTTGAGCTTTTCTTCGACATCCTTTTTGATGTCCGGGATACTATAAAGAGTTAGAGCCATTTTCATAATTGAATCTATCAGGAGGTAGAAACACACCTTCTTGAGAATGTAATCCCAAGCTGTTTCGTAACGTATAGCCGCAGGCGCTCGACACCACAGCGTTCCCCAAACCGGTCGAATGCCTTGGGCCAATTGCTAGTTCCATGATAGAAGAAAGATTCTTCACACTGTACAATGTCATGAAGCCCTTTATCTGGTGGCAGTGAAGTTATGAAGCAGCCATGACCAACAGTCTCCTTCTTCCCTCGGAGAACATCCAGCCAGGTATCTGTCTTGTCAGGGGTCAACTTGTCTGCTTTCGTGATAATGCCAATGGTTCGAGCCTCGGCATCCGCATCACGAATAGTCTTCATGGTCATCGAATTCTCCTTGTCGACGTCTATCGGCAAGGCCAGCATAATAATAGCTTCCTTGCGGCGTACATAGTCGAACGTCAAGTTCTTGACCACCTTGACGAGATAGTCGTCTCCCTTGTCCTCGGCATTTGCGAAGATGCCTGGCAAGTCGTAAAAGCTGAGAGGGGGAAGACCAGGGCCTTTCATCTCAAGTGCCACGATATTAGGCGAAAATCTAGCTTCCATGTTATCTTTAGCCTCTTCAAGGCTATGCTCTTTAGCATAAGCTCCCTCTCCCGGTATGTATTGCTCATGATTTCGTGTCGGGTTGAGAGTTGCAATTTGAGCCCATCGGAGAATATTCCCAATCTCAACATTATTCTGCTCGTAAATTGTTTTAAACTCCTTAGTGTCGCGGGTTTGTTTCGGTTGCCAAGGTGGGAATGGATTGGATCTCGTTACATCTGACTCCTTGAATCTTCGGCTTGTTGGATTGTAGTCATAGTCCTGCTGGAGTGAAACGGTGTAGGAATAATGAGGAGTATTACTCCCGGTCATACGGATGTGAAAAGGACATCGGGTACAAATTCCACTGCTTTTGGGAAGATCGAGACGCGCTATGGCGGACACTGAATACCACAAGTAGAGTCAGTAACCATGACTTGGTGAGTCCTTGATAGTCATAGCCCATGTCACTTACTTAGGCTTGATTTGCCCGATGACTGGTCCCCGACTAACACAAGCTCTGGAAGGGGTGTTTCGTTCTGGATGCCGAGCTGTTGAAGGGTGCCAAGGGTATCGTTCAATGCCTTAAACTTGACACCGATGTCGACGAAGTCGGGATGGGCAAAGTTGGGGCGGGGAAGCCCCGCCTCAGAGGGTTGAGGTAGTGATGACTCTGTGAGACATGTTAATGATATTGAAATACCTATATGTGATGTAGGAAATATTTGAGAAAATGGGGTGCTGATCGTTACCTCTATTAGACTGAGATAGAGTCGGAATGGTAGCTGCGATGCCCTGGGTAGCGGTGGTATCCCGTCTCTTAATTGGTGTAGGGGTAGAACCAATAGAGGAAGAGCGAGATCCGCTGCCCATGTTATTCGCGGGATTCCTCCCTCGCCATCGGCGCGCGCCATCCATATTGGGTGTGTGTTAACTGTGAAAGTAAGTGATAAGACTCGAGGTGGAAGGTGACTTGGAGACCTAGGTAGGTCCTAGGCTACACTTGATATCCAAGACCGACGCTTGGTCTTAGAGCTGATATCCTACTGGAGGCGAGGAATTGAAGTAAGGAGTGGTAAGTGAAGAAGGCGTGGTAAGTGGAGAGGTAAGGTGTGGTAGATGAAGAAGAGAAGGGAAATTGGGATGGATGTGGTGGACGGGTAGGTAAGCAAGGGAAAACTAAGACTAGGTGGACGAGGGTGTAGTGTGGTGGTACTTGATATGTTGAAGAAGGGGAAGGTTGAAAGGTTGCCCAGGTACCAAGTGTCCAGGCATTGGAGATGTATCGAGGGAAACCATCAGACAGCGGGAGGTTGATGCCCAATGAAATACTGGTACCCTTATGCTGCTGAGGGAAATGGCCGAGCAACTATATCAGGGGAAGGAACAGATGCTGGTTGAAAGTGCAGATAGTGGCCTCTTTTGACCGGTCCTTGGAACGTTAACTTGGGCAACCACAAAGGGGGAATAAAGTACCTACTAGTAGGTGTCTATGTGATTTAAGCGTCCTATCCATTAGGTACATCTTCATCTACTATAAAGTAAGGTTATCTATGTACATACCTACATGTCTGATATGTAGGCAAGTACACTTGACAGTAGGATAGAGGGGGGAGGTTGCCTCATATTAAAAGCTGGAGTCGGTCTTACACTTATATCAGGTACAGGTATTTAGTATCAAAATATCAACCGTGTTTTATAACAACTAACCTAATCTCAAGTAGGTATCTAGTACTCTCATGAGTCAACCCAAGGTTCAACTCAGTCCTCCAAAATTGACATGTACCTACAATATCCTTCTCCTTATATCCCACATATTATAAACAACAAAGCCTACTCAATTATCAATAGCCTCTTTGTCAATTTCTTGTCCTTACCAGTGTCTTCTAGTAGTTTGACTCTATTGACGCCAGCCAGTCCTCTTATTATATTCCTAATAGCTATAATCATACTGTCCGACGTGTTTATTATCCCCCCCCTATTAGTGGTATTTATCATACCAATCTTTTATAGTCAATATATTCATTCCCCCTTGTATATAAAGCCATCTATCTAGCCTTTATGTTAATAACCGCTGCCACATCAAGATACTTCCTTATATATCATGTTGGAGGAAGAGAAATATAGCTCTTTAGGTATGAATTGATATATCAGACATCCCGGGTGTGCATAATGTCGTCTCGTCGTACCCTAAAAGCCGCTCGGTTTTAGACAGGGCTCGTTTGGGAGGTGGACGCGAATGGTCAGAAAGACCGGACAGGTAACGCCGTGTAGACTCTCGACTCTCATAACTCTTGATATCGACAAAGGCAGACCATCTGTCCAGGATCTCCCGAACAAGTCTTGGTTCCTCCTCGGGCATCTCGTTATTCTCCCTTGCCATTTTTAGTTCATCAATCAAATCATCAAGCCACTTATCCTCTTGGGATATTGAAGATATCCCAGAGAGTGCTGGGTGTCCGTGTGAACGTAACTCAATACCCTTTCTCTGCTGTATTATGTCCTTGAGCTTCTGGTACATCCAGCACTGGAGAGCATGCGATCCCTTCAAATATTGGGGTAATGGGTTCGAAGGCTTTCCATAAGCAGTTGCTGTGGTCAATCCAATTGTTTCGAACTCGGGCGCTTGCTTAGGTGGGAACTCTCCCCAGCTTGTGAGTGGCAGGAGAGAGGAGGAACATGGTGGCGGCTCACGGGAGACTTGTTGTGCTACTAGGGGAATAGATGACATAGGAGCCTGCGACGAATGCCAACCGATCATTGAAGATCTGTATTTGGCGATCCCCTCCCCCTTACTCGCCATGGTCGCTGAGTCTTGGGCCAGGTTTGATGGGATGCTAACGGGCGAGCTAGGCAGGGCATTATTTGCTTTTCCTTCTATACGAGGTAACACGCCGTATGTTTTGTGAGATGTAGGGACTGGTTCAGGCCATATCGACGACGGAGGCCCTGAGGGTGGACGAGTAGACTTGTCTTTTCTAGTAGGAAAGTCGATAGGCACATCTACCGGCTTTGAAAGAGAGCTGACAAGGTGACTTGTGTAAGTTGAGAGACAAGAATGTGACTCATTTTTGTATGTTATTGAGTTGTTCATGATGTCTGTGTAACTTTGTGGAGGATATAAAAAAACGGCGATAATTAAATGCGTCGTAGATAGCAATCGAAGTACGACAGAAATTGAGCCAATATATTCTTCATCATATTCACGGGGAAAAGAAGAGGTGTGTGAGGTTACAACCACACTCCTTAGGCATGACGGGCTCGAGGTGGGACTTGGAAGATGAGATGTGCTTTATTGTCTAGGAAACGTTGACATGTTGGTACGAAACTGGGGATATTAGAAGGGCTGGTCACAGGACGCTGAATGCAAGGCATCTGAGTTGGCGTCAGTGAATATCCGACACCGAATTCGACATTTGAAAAAAACCTGCAGATAACCCGACTTGACACACGTGCAGCTTTATTGACAAAGAGCAAATCGCCCGGTTCGCATAACCAAGAGTTGACTCGGTTTGCTACTTTAGGTTGACTTATACAGGTAAAGGGCCTACCGAGACCTTTTCCCGATGTCTAATTGCTTTTAACTGCTCTTCTTTTACTGAAATCTTCCGTAGCTCTCGTCGCTTCTTTGCTTCAACTTTCGCGAAACGGCCTCGGGCACCATGTCGTATTTTTGTAATCATATCCGCCGCATGCCCTTTCGAGATATCTGTCGGCCTTAGTTTATTATCCTCCTTCCGTAGCTTGTTTAAAAACATCAACTGGCCTTCTGTTGGCGGTCCGTCACGCCACTTCGAATACTTCGAGATGAGTGCGTGGGGGTATCTTTCTGATGCAAATTTGTCGCTGCCGTGCACAGCACCAGAAAAGGTAGAGGCCGTTAGTATACGGCGTGGCCTTGACATGGGTGTTCTTGTCGATTTCACAAGCTCAATGGGAAGGGGGTGGGTTTCCCAGGCCTCATAGACCTGCTCGTCCTCTTCGGCGGCATCGTTCTTTTCTAGTCTAATATACGATCCATCAACACCCGAGAGTATGTATTTGTCAGGTCCAACCTGGACCCAAGAGTAGTTACTGATCGCCCTAATATGCTTTTCGCCAGAGGTGTCTGCGATCAAGTCGAACACAGTTTCATATTCGGAAAATGTGACGTTATAATTGAAGTCGGTTTTGGTAGTACTCTGAGAAGTTGTGATGACCTCGTTGAACCTCTCTTCTTCGGCCTCCTTTCGTTCTTTCAGGTCCTGCAATGATTTGACAGTCGCCTCTTTCACTATTTCGGATGGATCGAGCCCAAACAGCGTAGGAGTTGTCACTATGCCAGTAGACAGACTCGAGACCATGTCGATGATGTGGCAGTTAGTCTTTCCGGGATACAGCCGCATGCCCCGACCGATCATCTGGACTAACAGGTTACGGGAGCGAGTTGGTCTGGCCAGGATGACACAGTCAATGTTCGGGATGTCAGTTCCCTCCGTAAACACGCCACAATTGACGAGAACAGGGAACTTGCCGGCTTTGAACGCTTCCAAGCGCTCGCCTCTCTCGACTTTCGGAGTGTCCCCCGTGATAAACCTAGCGTCTATGCCATGCCGCCGAAAAGTTTGGGTCAGGCCAGAGACGTGTGCAAGGTCTACACAAAAGACCAATGTTGACTTTCTCTGCCCGGCTTTCGCTAACCAACTGCGAACGGTGATCTCGTTTGTCTCTTCAGTGTTGACCGCCCTAGACAGCTCTCCTTGCTGAAAGTCGCCATTCGCACCACTCTTGATGTTGGAAATATTTGCACGTGAATCAACGGTCGTGAATATGACGTCGGATAGCCACTTCTCTCCGATCATGTCCACGTAATCTTTGTGGTAGACTATCTCGTCTATGGCCGTCCCCAGCCGGAGTCCATCGAAGCGAGAGAAAGTTGCAGATACACCGACAAGGCTCGGGGAAGCGGGTTGCTTCGTGTCGAGACCGAAGTGCTCTAGTGTTTTCAGATAACCAGGCGCAACAATGTGATGTGCTTCGTCAACAAGTACAAGCTTGAAGCGAATAGGGTCGAACTTGGCGATGCGGTCTCCTGAAGTGATGCTCTGGATACTGGCAACGGTGATGTCCGCCGTGCCCGAGGCATGCAAATTGCCCATTTCGATCTCAACTGACTTGTGTGGGTAGGCATTGCTGCAATGTCTGGCGGCCTGCTCCACGAGCTCCCGTCTATGAGCCAGGATTAATGTTTGTTTGGCGGTGTTGGAGCTGGGGGCGATCCTGTCAATCAGCTGAGTGAATATGACAGTCTTCCCCGAGCCCGTAGCGAGAGATATGCCCAATCGCTTGGAGCCACTGCGGATAGATGCCAGAACAGACTGGATGCATTCCTCCTGGTAGTCGCGAAGACGGACCTGCTGGAGCTTTGCTGGGGAGGAGACGGCGGCTTTAGTCGCATACGTCGCAGTGCCAATAGGTTTCGGAAAGACTCTCCAGGAAGGCCTAGCAGCATATGACAATGACCGCTGCAACGGGCTCACCAAAGTTAGCCATCCTGAGAAGAGACGGGGCATGGCCACATGATGCAGGGCGCTGATGTTGCAAGACAATGAACAAGGAACAGGTAGGAAGCCAAAATCATTTAGAGCTGGAGATTGTAAAAAGAATTTCTAATGTACTATGTATTCCGTACATAAATATGCTTTGTTAGTGGGGGCTTAGTACTGTAAGTATGTATCTAGTAGGTACTTACGGATTAAGTAGGTACTAGGTACCGTACCGTACCTGAAAATGATGTAACAAACTTACCTAACCTACAAACTACTTAGATACCTACTACCTATATATATGCATAGTACCTACCTAGATATTCATTTATACCGCTTGGAATACTGCAGTTGGACCATAGACTTGATAAGGCTTATCAAGGTTTTAATGTATGTGTCTCGCAGAAGATTTATTCGCTTTCAAGTTCCCAACACCAACTTCGTATTTCCACATTGATACATAGTTCAAGCTAGACACAACACTAGACGACCGTTCAAACCTGCAACAACTTCTTCTCACTTATCAATGTACTAAACCTTTTTCTATCGCTTCCCTCCACTCCATCCATCACGAGAAAAAAGAGAAAAAAAAAGAAAAAAAAGAAGCACATGGATAAATGCATAGCCACCTCCTATATGCATCCACTCGGGGGCGACCATGGACTCAGAAGACGAGTACCTGCCAGACGATAGCGACCTTGACGCCGAGGATCTTGGGAAGCTAGAGAATGAGGATGACGGGCTTCCGGAAGACAGGACAAGGCCGCGAGGTGCCGGCACCGCGCGCAAGCGACGCACCAGCCGATCGCGACCACCCGCCGCACCACCTCCCCTCAAGCGCGCCAGGGGCGCCTTCAGCATGCAGTACCTCCACCTCCTAAACGAGGACATCCAGGACGCGGCGGCGGGCACAGTCCGAGAGGCCGGCGTGCCGCTCGAGCACACCCAGGTCGGCGCTGTGGGGTGGAGCGCCGCCGAGAAGGCCGTCTTCTTCGCGGCGCTGGGGCGCCTGGGCCGGGACGACCTCGCCGGCATCGCCGCGCGGGTCCGGACCAAGAGCGAGCCCGAGGTGCGCCAGTACATGATGCTACTGGACGACTATGACCGCGACCGGCGCACCGATGACGTCAAGCGGCGGCGGACCCTGCAGCCGGTCGACATCCCCGCCGCCGCCGAGGTCGGCCAGGCGTGCTGCGCCGCGCTGGAGGAGGCCGCCGACGGGGTTGCGCTGCGGCAGGAGCGGTACGAGGAGGCCCTCGAGCAGAGGCGGTGGGGAGGCGGGCGCTGGCTCGTCACGCCGGCGCTCGCGCAGGTGCTCGAGAGCCAGCACCGGCGGGGGCAGGACCTCGGGTTGCCGTTCGCCGAGCTGTTCGCCGTCCGCAACTGGCTGCGGCTGTCGGACCGCGTGTTCATGAACTCGGCCGTGCCCGACGGCAACTGGCGCTGCGTCGAGGAGCAGGCGCCTTCGGTGCGGGCGACGGCGTTCGCCGACTTTCACGCCCTCGCCCTCAGCGTCACGCGCCGCCTGCTGCTCGCCTCGCTGTACGTCGCCGAATCCCGCATCCGCGCCAAGAACACCGGCGACCCGCGTCACCGCACAAGGCCCCTCGTCCGGCCCCACGACGTCAGGGTTGCTGCCGCCTCGGTGGGCTTGAAGGAAGACTCGCGGGCGTTCTGGGCCCGGTGCGCACGGAGGCTGCGCATAGACGTATACGACGACGACGACAACGAGCAACCTCTGCGGGGGCGTATGCGAGCAGAGAAAAGAGAAGATGCTATTGTCAGTACCGATGACGATCGTAGCAGCAATGGTGCTGAAAGCTACGAGGATGGGGACGAGGACGAAGACGAAGAGAGAGAAAGTATGAGAGGGGAAGAAAATATGGAAATCGACACAGATCAAGACACCGAATACGACACGATGACCTACGACGCCGTTGAGGCCGCCCTAGGCCTCCCTCAGCCCGGCACACCGCAGGACATGACCGCCACTCTACCAGATTGGTCCGACGACGACACGGACTATCTATCAGACGCCCTTTCCGCCATCTCCTCCGACGCAGACGCAGACGCAGATGCAGCCGCCGTCGACGAGGCGGACCCGCTCCTCGACCCCGCGGCCATAGAGCGCGACCTCGACGAAGCGATATCCTACTCGGCGCTCCCGTACTCGGGCACCACGCGCGCGAAGCAGGCCCTGCGGGCGCGGGTCCGCGGGGAGCACCTCCTCGAGGCGGAAGCCGAGCAGGTCGACGCCCAGACAGGGGCGCGCGAGGAGGCGCGTCTGTGGGCCCTGTTGCGCGGCGAGGAGGAGGAAGGAGGAGCAGAAGAAAAAGACGTAAAAGACACTGCACCAACAGATACAGAGGCCGGGGACGAAGGAGATGAAGAAGAAGAAGAGTACACGGAAGGTGACAGGGAGGAATCCGGCTTGCGCGGGAGCAAGAGTAGCAGGAAGAAGAAGAAACCACAGTCGCGGAGACCCGCGCCCCTGGTGGAACTGGGCCCGGACTGGAGGGATGGGCTGACGTACTATAGCGAGTGGGAGACTCCGCTGTAGATCGGCAGGGGTTGATAGATAGGAGTCCATCCGTCTATAAGGCTTATATTATGAATTTTTGAAAAGGTAGGACGGACGGATGTAGTTCATTCTGCCCCTAAACTTGGCGGCATTATGTACTTAGGTATATTGATTTAATGGTTGGGGGGGGGGGGGGGGGGGATACTACGACTACTACCTACTTATACTGCATTAATATAAACGAAAACGATAGATACCCAGTACCCCCTCAAATACACCAGTCGACGACCTACACACACACACACACACACACACACCTGCGTAGAAAGAATCACACTATTCTTTGCTAAGTAACAGAAAATTTTTTCTTATTCACTATCCCTTTCATGGATAGCAGGATCCTGTTTATTGGGGGGGGGGAGGGGGATCGGTTTCTCTGGCGGGTAGTAATAGTAGTACATTTTAAGGACACTACCTATACTCTCACAGAAAACCCCTTTCTTTGGTGCATTGACCCAGCCACCAAACGCCGAAGCAGGATAATAATAAAAATAAAAGAGAACTCATCGATCGGGTTTAAAAGAAAACCATAGGAATAGAAAAAAAAAGCCAATCAATCCCTTTAGAATGCCTAGATTCGCCGCCTGTACCAAAGTTTGTCCACTCGTTCATCCATCCCGTTCCCTCAATAAAGCTCTAAGCATCGTAGCTCTTAATATTACCATCGCTTCCGAGGGGCTGCACGGAGCTCAAGGGCGGAGCTGACGTGAAAGTTAATCCATTCCCCTCCACACCCATAGCCATCTTAACATCACCACCTGAAGCCGCAGCAGTCTTTAGGCCTTCCTGGGTTTCTCGAACCCGCTTCTTGAAGGCGAGGCGGTCGAGGAATAGCTGCTGTCTACCCCTCTCAAGCTCGCGTCGCTCTGCTTGAAGAATACCCTCCATTTCATCGAAGTATTTCAACTTCAATTCCATCTTCTGCAGCGTAATGTTGACGGCTGCCGACAGAAGTCGAGTCATTTCTCGTTCTTCGTGAGAGGCGAGGCCACCAGCTCGGGCACCCATTGCAGCTAGTGGTATACTGGCCAAGGTAGTAGTCGTCGAGGTAGTCGTGGTTGTGGTAGTGGTTTCTTGACGGATATCGACCTCCATGGAATCAGCTTCCTTCTCTTTGCCTTTCCCGTTTACCTTTGAACTATCGCCACCCTCGATCTTGTTACGAAGTCCTTGTTGGAGCTCCTCGACAGACTTCTTAGCTGCCGCAGCCGTAGTTTTGGGGTCTGCGAGGCTAGCAAGGAAACCAATAACAGACATGACGGGGTTATCGGCCTGGCTGAAGGGAAGGTGGCCGCCATGCTTTCCGAGCATTTGAAGACCTGTCGGAGCATGAATCGGGGCTTCAGTCTCAAGATACTTATCCTCGATGTCCAGCTGGAGGAACTGAAGCACACATTCCTCTCGGGTGCGAGTCCCCACATGCTCAGCGATTTCAGCCCAATCATCGTCATACCGTTCTAGAGCCTCAAGAAGTCGTAGGATCTCGGCGTCGGTCCACGGAGCTTCACGGTCCAGAATCGTCGAATAGGCCTTGTTCTCCACCTTGATGAACTGTGTATTGGTCTGGTTACTCGGTATCCGTCCCTCGAGGTAACAGCTAGGGCAAACATCATATTTTGCCTTGTTGGGAGAGTTTGCCTCAGGAAGATGATAGTAAACGCGAGTGCAGTCAACACCACAATTCTGGCAGTTGACCTTCGCAACAGGCGCCTTCAAGCCATCCTCCGTAGCTGGAGAAGCGCCCGAGGTACCGTTCGTAGTCGCGGCCTCGCCGTTGGTCTTGTTCTCGGACTTGGTAATCTTCGATCCCTTGGCATTGGCCTCGTAAATGTTGCGTCCGATCTCCAAGTTCCGCTCGCCAGCAGCAGTGGCAGCCGCCTTCTGGTCGGTCTCTTGGCTCTTCTTGCCCTCAAGCACGATAGGGTCTGCAGACGGCTGCCAAGGCTGGAGCCCACGGGGGGTATCGCAGATGACCTGGAAATGACCGGTGAATGGCGCCCCGACTTGTGATGGACGCTGGTCTGCATCAACCTGTGACACGTCAGTATGCTCGCCCGAGTACTCTCTATAACATGTAGCCATACCTGGTAGTTAATCAGGCCCCACTGCTCAAGGAAAGCATGCACGCGCATGATAGCGCAAACGTCACCCGCTAGGTTCCGTCTGCATGCAGTGACCGTTAGATACTCGACGGGGTTCAGCCGGTACGTGTTGATCATGAAGTCGCGGTAGTCCTTGTAGACATGCGGGGTCTTGCTCCGGTTACGGCTGTTGAAGAACTCGGGCAGTGCTTTTCGCTCGATGTTGTGGATGGCATTCATATCGAACCAGGTACTGTAGCTGGGGAGGACAATGGCGTGTGTTTGGGAGATGAGATGCTCGCGCGCAGCATTTTCGATGCTTTCCTTCGACTTCACCTCCTGAGCTCCACCATCAGGTCCGGCAGCGTCCTCGCCATCCTTCTCCTGGGACTGGCTGTCCTTGGGCTCCCCTTGCGCTTCGGCCATCTCCTCATCTTCCTTGGCTAATGTGGATTCAGCAGGCGGCGCGGCGGGTGCATCGAGGGGATTATCTGAGGTACCGGCAGGTGCAGGAGTGGTGCTGTCTTGCTTGATGGCAGGCTCCGTAGAGGGAACCTCGGACATCTGTACATCTTTTGGTGCATTAGCATGCAAAAACTGGTCGTGTCCGTCGTGTTCGTCGCATTGCCACTGGTAGTATCGCGTTAAGGCTCACCTTCTGGTTGCTCGGGCGCACCCGAGCTGTCAGCCTGGAGAGGAGGCTGCGCCAGTATGGGATTGCTTCCGGGAGAGGCTCCATTGGCGGGGGAGCCGTAGTTGACGTGCTCTTCCATCTTGCGGGACGGTGATGATGGGTGATGGCCAGATGGGAATGGGAGGGAGGATTTTGACAACGATGCACCCGAAGAAAGGAAGGGAAACTGAGGTGCGAAGGGCCGCAATGATCAGAAGGCTTATTTGCGGCCAGTCATGCAGAGGTAAGAAAAGTGAAAACCGCAATGGCTGCCTCTGCAGATGGTGGGAAATGGATGGAAGGTCAATTTGCCGTGATGCGATGAGGCTGGATCGATCTGCCGCGTGTTTAGAGGAAATAATTTCGGCGCGACTGAAGAGGAACTAACGAAACGAAGCAAGCAGCAGCAGCAGCAGCAAAAGCATCCGCAGCATTTGAATTTTGGCCTGAGGGTACCTGGTCCGAGCGTTGGTTCTTTTGTCCCCACAATCTGAAGCTTGGACCAGGTAAGTACGTACCTACTACACTGTATAAGTACATTGATAGGTACATGGTTCTAGTACCTAAGTATTGAAAGTTCCTAACCTCGGTGCGATCGGACCGTCGACAGCCGCTCCTCAGCCCAGAGCTCCTAAGTCCCGAGTCCCATCTGCTGCTACGATGACGAGCGACTTATATCTATTAGCGACTCTTTTTACTTCCGTAGGCTACATAGTAGTGTCCCACACCCGAGGGTATTAAGACCTCAATTGCACGACAACATGTTTTCTATAGCCAGAAGGACGGCCCTAAGGGGCGCCGGCAGCCTACTGCGCCCTACTTCCGTCTTCGCGAGCTCACTGAGTCCTTCGGCCTACCAAAGACTCCTGTCCACCTTGGCGATCCTCGAGCAACGGGAGGGCAAGTTGAACCACGGCTCCCTCAGCGCATTCACGGCGGCCAAAAAGGTCGGCGGCTCGATACACGGGTTTGTTGCCGGAAGCAACATCAAGCCTGTCGCTGAGGAGGCTGCCAAGGTGGAGGGGGTTGAGAAGATCATTGCGGTGGACAATGCGGCTTACGACAAGGTGTGCTTGCTCCCATTGCTGTTGTTGCGAAGCACCCAACAACTCCCTGGAACACAGGCTGATTGATCGTTGCGCTAGGGCCTAGCAGAAAACTACGCTCCTTTGTTGGTTGAGAATATCAAGAAGGGTGGCTATACTCATGTCATCGCCGGACACACAGCTTTCGGCAAGAACCTACTACCCCGTGTCGCCGCCCTCCTCGACTCGCAGCAGATATCCGACATCACCGCTATCGAGAGCGAAAACACTTTCGTACGGCCGATATATGCTGGCAATGCCATTGCCACCGTCGAATCTTCGGACCCGATCAAGATAATTACGATCCGGGGCACGGCTTTTGCGCCTGCCGAAGTACAGGGCGGCTCTGCCACCATTGAGGATGGTGTTGACCCCAAGGCAGAATCGACGGCTGAGTGGGTATCGGAAGACCTGGCCAAGTCAGACCGGCCAGATCTAGCAACTGCTGGCAAGGTTGTGTCCGGAGGACGAGGTCTCAAGTCGAAGGAAGAGTTCGACAAGATCATGCTTCCGCTTGCCGACTCCCTCGGTGCAGCTGTTGGCGCGTCCCGTGCGGCCGTAGATAGCGGGTATGCCGACAACAATCTTCAGGTAGGCCAGACCGGCAAGGTCGTTGCGCCTCAACTGTACATGGCTGTCGGCATCTCGGGTGCGATTCAGCATTTAGCAGGTATGAAGGATAGCAAGGTGATTGCGGCAATCAATAAGGATGCCGATGCCCCTATATTCCAAGTTGCCGACGTCGGACTGGTCGGGGACCTATTCGAGAAGGTTCCCGAGTTGACGGAAAAGTTGAAGAGTGCATAGATAAGTACAAAAATATAAACTCGCTCACTCACTCGTAAGGGTTCCGTCTTTCTAGCGAGCAGCAGCTAGCATTTCCGCCGTGCTTGTGAACTTCTCCCTTTCTTTCCCAACAAGCTGGCCACGCTCTTTTTCTGCCTTGTCTATCTTTTTCCAGTCTTCCCATTGGAT
The DNA here is from genome assembly GCA_022544895.1 of Biscogniauxia sp. FL1348. NCBI lineage: Eukaryota > Fungi > Ascomycota > Sordariomycetes > Xylariales > Xylariaceae > Biscogniauxia > Biscogniauxia sp. FL1348. The sequence continues at coordinate 420,825 of JAJNNV010000027.1, forward strand.
GACTTGGCATTTATCCTTGTCCACCTCCGTTTGCAAGCCCTCCCACCCGTGACTATCATCGCTATCCAGGAATGGGGCCTCGGAATTCCAATCGGCAGCAATGGCGTCGCCGGTCGAAAAAGCGTCTTCCATGGTAGAAGCAATAACACCTGTAGGACCTCTCTTGACCCACCCAGCGCAGTAAACTCCCGGTAAAGGAGACATTTGCGTCTCACTGCCGGTGTCCTCGTGGCGTTTCTGTAGAACCCGGCCTAATCCATCGTTTTGAATGACTCCCTTCCTATCATCGAAAAGGATTCCTGCCTCGGAAAACCCGGGCAACGCGACAGATTTGTAACCAATAGAGCGGAAGACTGCCGACGAGGGGATCTCGAGCCTCTCGCCGGTGCTAGTAACGACGGAAGCGGGGTCGAATGGCGCCGACAGTGACGTTCTTTCGAAGGCCGTGCTGCGAACTGATCCATCGGGTCGGCCAAGGAATTCGGTGGGTGATAGACAGAAATCGAGAGACCAGGATACGTTTACGTCATCAACCCGGGCGCTTGAGCCTTTCACCATGATCTCCATGAGTCGCCGCCGGGCTCGGGGCAACTTTGAAATCTCGTCTGGTATTAAAGACATGCCGATGGGATGAAACCCGACTCCGTTCAGCTTCATCAACTCTCGTACTTCCTTAATGGTAAAAGCGGCCTAGGCAACGAGTCAACTATGGCCCTAAAGAAACTATCATCAGCTACGACGCGACTTACCTGCATGGGCCCTCTTCTGCCAACGACATGGACCCTCTTGATCCGACTCTTCGACAGAGTCTCGAGAGCGGCTTCGGTGATATCCGACTTTCGAAGGACATCTACGTCCTCCAGGAGCATCCTCGCAACGTCCAAGGCCACATTACCCTGGCCGATAATGACGGCTTCGTCGCCCCGGGTCAGATCCGGCGCAAGGTTGGCGTACTCGGGCAGTCCATTATACCAGCCCACAAACTCCCGCGCCGAGTAGATTCCCTTGAGCTCCGACTCTCCGGGTATGCCGAGCTTCTTGTCCTTGGAGGCCCCGTACGCGAATAGCACGGCGTCGTAGTGTCGCATCAGAGGTGCCAACGGAATCGTGCATCCGTCAAAGTGGTTATCGGTGTTGCCAACTGCGACATTTCCAACAAACGTGAAGTTTGGGGAGCTTGCCACCTCTTCAAACTTATCTTGACAGTTCTATAGACGTATCAGAACATGAAACAGGTTTTAGTTTTATTTTCATTTGATATTTTTATTTATTTTTCTTTCAAATAAACTTAACCCCGAATGGTGCACATTGTGCAATATACATAATACAATACAACACAACACATACCTTCACCTCGGGGTGGTCCGGTGCCACGCCAAATCTCACAAGACCAAAGGGGACGGGCAAGGCCTCGAACATGTCTATCTTGACGCTTTTAATCTTGGACATGACCCTATACGCGGTATAGAAGCCGGCCGGGCCGGAACCCACCACGGCCATGCGGAAGGGCCTATCATGGCGGCTACTATAAGTAGCTGTGGAATAAGAACGCCGTATAAGTGAGGATGCAGCAATGGGAGCCCGTGTGCTTCGAGCCAGGGCCTTTCGCTGGCAAGTGCTGCAGAGCCACATAGTTGGTTGGTTGTGTGGTTGATTTTATTCTAGGGACGGTTCAATGTGTGTAAGCTAACGTTGATAAATGCCCATCTAATCCTCTAACCTTAGGTACTAGGTAATATGTTGCATCGATTCAAGTCAATCAATCCATGCAAATAGGTATGACGTGGGAATTCTCGAGGTACTTAGGTAAACTTGTACTTTTTTTTCTCTTCCCTTTCTTTCTTTTACTCCGATGTCCGACATCGCCGTTAATTAAGTAGTACTTACTTAACTGCCTAAGTACTACCACTGCTCGGATTTTACCTATAGCAAGTCTGCTCCTGACCTTAGTACATTAGGTTAGGTTAGGTACCTAAATAGCGTATGTACAGACTCCACCACTAACAAGATACTTTTATATGTACTTACTTGCATCAGGGCACTACTAATAAAAGAATACTTACCTACAGCTACGTACATTCCCGAGAATCGATATATATATTTATATGAATCTATTAGACTGGGAAAAAGTTTATTTAAAGTGTTCTTTAATACTGTTATTCCCTAGTGAACGAACTCATTGTGGAAAATGCAATGCAAGAACCCGCGTTTGCAGGGTATAGTTGAGGTACTAAGTAATGTTGTCGCATACAGTGACATACTAGTAAACCTGAATTGAGTTGGTCTGTTGCCGTGGTAACGGCTTCTTCAGCTAGCCATCAACTCCGAATGTATACATTCTAACCAAATACCCGCGCGCGAGAATGTACTTTTCAATGTAACTCTTTTCCGCTTTTAAACACGACTTTAAAGCGAGACATTCCAGTCCCCTCATTTTCCTCTCATCATATTGTGAATCTTTTCCAGCAAACCCCCCATGTTGGAAAACACACTCGTTACCTAGTAGACATGGGTTTTGATCAACCTTTCATGTACGATGCGCCTAGAGGCGATTCGCGATCACCCGAGAGGAAATTCGACCCCAAGGCCATAACGAGAGCGAGCTGGGAACCGCAACCGAAGAAACCCAAAAGGAATGGCCCACTGGTTTCTTTCAACCGCCACCCCGAGTAAGCCTGCCCATCACCAAGCCACCATGTTGGCTCGGTCCAACAAGTCCGCTAGAACTGATCTAACCTACCTACCATGTTGCAGTCTACACGAAGTGCCGACTGGCCGGACTACCAGGTTCCAGCCCATGAGCAGCACGACCAAGTCTTGGATCAAATGGATGCGATATGTCCAGGTGGTGCTGCGGGCACTCGAGATGATCGCAGGTGTCGGTTTGCTTGGACTCATGATTATCATCTCCAATGTCGATCCCCTAACGGCGTGGATCATGCGAATCACGGTACCTACCAGCCTTGAACCTGTGATGGCCTCAACTCCAGACTTACAGACTAACCCACTACCAACAATAGCCCGGCGTTGTCGCTATCAGTTGCGCGTACGCCATCTGGCACCTACGACGACCTGCGCGTGCTAGACCTCCCGCCTCTTCTGCTGCCTATCAACTGTTTGCCGGCATCACCGACTTGGCCGTCTTACCTCTGTATGCCTTCGGTGCTATGTCTGTCGTCAACCATAGCAGTGAATGGTCCACTATCCTACCCACTGATAGCTACAACAAGATATTGGCAGACGCCGAGTTTTACGCGCTCATTTCCGCTGGGGGTTTACATGTCATCTCGCTCGGCATATCAGCATGGCTCGGCCACATATTCCGGCGCATCGCCAACATGCCGCCCGACTTGAACCCTCTAGAGGACCATTTGACGTCTCGCTCCAAGCACAAGCGCAACAAGTCGTCGGTAACCAGCGGCTACACTGTGGCTTCGGAAGATGAGAAGCGCCTTTCGACTCCTCTAGGGGCCCGCCGCCGCTCTGGAGCGCCCGATGAAGACGGATCTCGACCACTTAGCATGCCGTTCATGGAAACCCGTGCCGCCGGGTCACGCGATTCTTTCAGCTCCTCCAAGCGCGATTCCCGCTCCGACCTGCCTAGCCGACAATACCAGATCGTACCCGGCAACTCCCCCCGCCACAGCGCGGGCTCCACGGCCGACGTGAAGCGCGCGTCCAACCCACGACTAGCACAGCGCGGCGCGTACACCGAGATCCCGCTCTACGAGACCGGCAGCCCCACGTCGCGACCGAGCAGCAGCACTGCCGCTTCCTCCCAGCCCAGCCACGCCTCGCCCACGCGCATGGGCAAGTTCACGGAGGCGTGGTACACTTCGGACTCGCTCATCAACCGCACGCAGCAGCGCCAGCGCGCCCTCAACCAGGCCGAGAAGGCCCGCAAGTACCAGTCGCTGGAGCGGCGCTACGACGACTCGGACTCGGACCGCGAGAACGCCATGATGCGGCCGGACGCGGGGGACCTCTCGGACCTCGACGATGCCGCCGACGCCGACGCCGCGGGGCGCACGCACCACAACCAGCACCCGAACCCGCTGCGCTCGAACCCGCCCCCACCGCCGCAGACCCCGTTCCGGCCCCGCAACGACGACGACGATGCGGCGCTCGCCGAGGTCAGCGCCAACGCGCGCAATAGCCTGGACATCGTGGACGAGAAGCGGGGGGGCCGGCGGTCGTCGGCGCTGCTCTCGCTCTCGCTCGGGGGGTGGGGGGGTAGGAAGACCCCCCGGAACAGGGACTCGTCGATCCAGACGGACGACCACTTCTACGCTAAGCCCTACGGCGAGCTGAAGCCGGCGACGCCGCCGGTCATGGTCGGTAGCTCGCGGCAGGTCTCGTCGGGGAATGACTACGATCTAGGCTCGGGTGCGGGACAGGGACAGGGACAGGGAGTCTACGGACGGCGGAATGTAAGCGGCAAGGTTGTGGAGGAAGGGCTGGCGGGGATTGGGACGGAGACTGGGACCCGGGGGCGATACTCGAGGTATAGTATCTTGAACGATTAAAAAAAAAAAAAGAGGGGGGTTTGTTTAGGTAAAGTAAGTGATCTTGGGTTGGAGGGGGAGGTGTTAATTAGGGGATGGTGAGATACCTAGGTTAGGGTGGTTGTTGGTTGGGTTTGTTCGGATGATTCCCACGGTTTTCTATTTGGCTTTGCGGCGTATTATGTTTATTGGATTCTCACACAAAGTGCGGATGTGATACGAATGGTATGGATGGATGGCATGTATGGTACGTTGATGTGATAACGAGTTGCTACGGACTGTAATCATACGAGGGGGAAAAAACACACGCACGCACGCACGCAACACACAAGAGGAATGCGGTCTTGGGACTTCATGAAAAATCAGGTTTTATGCACTACTTACTTAGTTACTAGTTAGTATAGTAAGTAGTACCTAGGTAGTCTTTTATGTAAACTTTCCCTCCGTCCTTCTCCTCTTCTCACCTTTTAATGTTACCGGCTTACCGACTACGCTATCCAACTATAAACCACCAGACTCCTCCATCGTCTTAGCGTTGAACCCGAGGTCTCCCGGACCCTCTCGGCTGACAATCCCGAGGGCGTTCGGGAGAGTATAAGCGCTTTCGCGGCGCAGCGCTATGGGGCAACTTGCCCACCTTATTAGCTTGAGGATTCCAACAAATAAGTTGCCAAGCCAAAGACTACCAATAATTCAGGGTTTTCTTTTTCTTTTTTTTTTCGTCTTCTCTCCGTCAATATCCCCCCTTTCCCCTCCCCTCCCCAATATGCTTGCATATGTAAGTTAAGTTAACCCAGATAGACCGGTGGACGTATGAGCGGGTTCCAGTCTGATTCTGGTGCAGCAGGACCGGGGACGTAATTAAAAAGAAACAATCACCTACCTAGACAGCGGTACTTGAAGGAGAGGGAAGAGAAAGGGAAGAAAGCGCGAAAAGAAAAAAACAGACCCACACTCTGCATAATCACGAACAAGCGCTGCAATGCACGTCAGGGGCGTCTGGTGGGAAAGAAAAGAAAAGAAAAGAAAAAAACCCTCTCCCAGAAGAGAGCTGAAAAAAAGCCCAGCTTGGACCCAAAAAGAATTCACCCGCATGCAGCTTGCATTGCTCACGGACCCGCGGGACGCACGTCCGGAAGGTTCCCCGTAGTACGTAGGTAGGGGTAGTAGGTAAGTAGGTAGGTACTTAAGTACTAGCATAGACACTCACCGGGGGAAAGGGATCTATGTCTAAAACTACCTACCTACCTTACTTACTTCATTCACACACCATAGACTTGCGTACGAACGAACGAATAGGTAGCTTTAAGCTGCAGATGCGGGCAGGGGGGGGGGGGGGGGCATCAGAGGCGAACGCAGGGGTCTAGGTAGAGGAAGAAAACTCCTAAGGCTAGGTAGGTAGGTAATACATACTAGGTATACCTACTAGCAAGGGAAAGCAGAAGAAGAAGGAAAGAAAAGAAAAGAAAAGAAAAAGGGGGGGAGAAGGAGTTGTAAGGATTAGCTTTTTTTTTTCTTTGTCGTCTGTTGGCCGCGCTGATTCTTGAACCGGTGAACACCCTAACCTAAACTAACTTCACCTACGCCTCTTTTTCTCCTATTCTTTTTTCTTTTCTTTTTCTTTTCTTTTGTGTGTGACGGGAGTAGGTAACTACTAAGTAGGTAGTGGTAATAAGAAAAAACCGTTTAGTTCTCGGCTTCTTTTGCCCAGCCCCAGGGGTCTTCCCGGAACGTGAAGAGACCGGGAGGGTCAGGTAAGGTAAGGTTCAATAGTCTCTTGTCTTATTTTTATTCATTTTATCCTTTTTTTTTATTTTAGGTATCTCCATAACTGGAGCTCGCGTCAGCTTCAGCTCTTAGTAGGTACTAGACCAAACTCTGAAATTGTGGACATGGGCGGAATAACAAGTGGACTGGGGGAAACGCGTTGATGTCTATCATAAAACTTTATGAGCACATGGGCGCTGCGTTCTCTTCCTCTCTTCCATATCACTCCTTGAACCCATCGCCGTTTGAAAAAATTATATCTAAAGGGATAGTGTTGAGAGAGTCGCGGTTTTAAGCAGCGGGTAGCAGTTGTTGTGGATATTATCCTCTTTTATTTAACTACCATTTATTTCCATTTGCGCCTCTTTTTAGCCTTCGCCTTTCCCCGGATCGACGTTAAGTCTCATACTCATTGTGGGGTACGAACTGTTCCGGATTTCAGAGAGACGTGGGGCGAAGGGACGCGAAGGGAGACATGTCCCCGTCGGGCGTAGAGCAAATCATTGCCAGCCTCGACAGTATCGATCTCGAGGCTTTGGGGAATGACCGCGATGCTAGACTCCAGGTTGTAGACGCGGCCCGTCGCAGTGAGTACTTACATACCTCGTAAATCCTTCCATGCCGCCCCCCCCCCCCCCCCCTTTTCTTCCTATATTTGCTTTCCTTACCTGGGTCACCTTTTTATTATTGTCATCTCCATACGGGGCCCTGTTCAAGGCCAATGGATTCTCATAAAACCTGCCGCAATCCTCTCATCATATCATCAGTACATCAGTTTTCAGTGCTTACTGACCCTTGACCCTCCCACTGTTTAGTGATGGCGCGCATCGAGACGCCATTCGAGCGTTCTTGGCGCCTCTCCTGGATAAATGGGGCTGTCCATGCAGTATGTCAGGTGATACTAGACCTGGGGATATGGAAGACCTGGGCTGAGAGTGGGAAAGAGGAGATCAGCCTCGAGGACATGCTGGAAATGTGCAACGTCCCATGTGACATGATGCTCCTCCGTGAGTTCTTCTAGGATCACCATATCATAGAAAGACAACGTAGTGCTTATGCGTCCGTGATTTGCATTCTCTCTAGGTCGCCTCTTCCGTGTGCTGAACGCCGAGCACATAGTCGAAGAGACAGGGCAGGACAGATACCGCGCGACGCCCTTCTCTCTTGCGCTGGGAAAGACGGACGGTCCCGTCACACAGACGATCCTAGCAGGGTCAGTCAGTCCATCATTAGGGTCAGCTCCGCCTTGTCGCGACATCTGCTGACCGCACCAGCACTCATCACGGCATAGATTCTAGTCGGAACCTTCCGCGCTTCCTCGCGCGAACGTCGTACGAGGAGCCCCTGGACCCGACCGATACCAACTACATGGACCTGACCCCGGAGCGCTACGCAATGTATGCGCGCTGCCAGGCAAATACCGCCTACCAGGCGAGCTTCGTTGGGTTCATGGAGGGACTCAACGCCTACAAGCGGAACTGGACCGAGGTATACGACACGCGCGAGCTCCTCGACGGCTTCGATATCGACGGCCCAGCAGCCCTCTTCGTCGACATCGGCGGCGGCCATGGCTTAGATGTCACCCACCTGCTTGAGCTGTACCCAGAATTACCGCCAGGCAAGATCATACTCCAGGACACGCCGGACGTAATCGAGATGGTGAAGTTGAGCGACAAGATTACTACCATGGCGTACGACTTCTTCACTCCGCAGCCGGTAAAAGGTAGGATTCTTCTGCCCCAGGCTGATTCCCCTTTTTAAACCCTTGCCCCTTTCTCGCTCTCGTCCCTCCACCCCATTACCCCCTTTTCCTATCCTAATGCGCACACACCCCGTCCCCTTCAAAAATTAGTTATGACTAAAGTACCCCTTCCACTAACACTTGCCGGTGGGGAAAATAAAAACCAACAGGAGCACGAGCCTACTTCATGCACGCCATTCTGCATGACTGGGACGACCGGGACTCGCGGAGGATCCTCGCTCGCGTCCACGCGGCCATGGAGCCGGGCGTCTCGAAGCTGCTGCTGTACGAGACGTTCGTGCCGTCGACGGGGGCGACGTTGTACCAGAGCGTCGTCGATATCGCCCTCATGCACCTGATATCGGCGTCGGAGCGCTCCGAGGTCCGCTGGTGCTGGCTGCTGCAGAGCGCCGGGTTCGAAGTCCGCCGCGTCTGGAAGCACCCGTCGTCACTCGAGAGCGTCATCGAGGCGGAGTTGGCAGAATGAGAGAAGGGGTGGAGAGGAAGGGGAGAGTGTGGGGAGACAGCAGTAGGATGATATAAGTTGGGGTGGGATGGGATGGGATAGGATGGTTGATGATAGGTAACGGACTTACTATAAGGGAAAAGGTTAGGCGGGGGAGAACCGGTAGAATGAAATGGCTTTGGTTTTTCAAGGGGCTTAGGTTGGCGTAGGCTATGTAACCCTAACTAGAACGGTATAATACAGGTCAACGGGCAGGTCTCATTACCGGCGGGATAAATAAAAATAAAATAAAAATGGCTAATCCGTGAGCCTGGGAGGGATAACCTCGTCTTCCACTTTACGTAACCGGTGTGCACATTTCCCTCTCCTCTTCCTTACTCAATACTTCTTTTGATAATAAAAAGCAAAAAGTGTAAATAAAGTAAGAAGGGAGGGAAAAGGGGGGGGGGGGGGGGTCTAAATAGTACTGGTTCGTGTACCTTCGTTAAAAGGGAGAAAGGAAACAAGCAAGATATAAATTCGAGGCAAGGCAAAGCCAAGTAAATAATATCATTCCGAGGGGACAATTAACCTAACCTAGCAGCTCGTGTACCAAACACCAAGGTTAGAATCAATGATAACATATTGATATTCCCAACAGTACCAGGCCCTCTCTCTCTCTCTATCCTACCTACCAACTAACCCTTATATCCCCTAACCTAAGTAGTTACCTAACCTAGACAAAATATATATATTTTTACCAACGGAGGTACCCAAGGTAGACGGGACGAACAAGTGCTTCCCCCTCCCCCCTCCCTTAACCCTAGGTTTTAGACCGTAGGTAAACCAATACACAAAATCATAACATGACAATTTATTTATTTATTTATTCCGACTCATTCTTCTTCTCGCGGATATAGGCACCCCAATCCGTCGGCGCCGCTCTCTCGCCGTCGAGGGCGTCGCCTTCGCGCCAGCCCAGCGCGTCCCACGCGCCCAGGCCGCACAGGTGTCTCATGGTCGGGCGGCCGTGGGGGCAGTTCCAGGGCTTGTCGAGCTCGCCCATGTGCCTGACGAGCTTCTCCATCTGCCTGTTGGACAGCGGCTTGCCGATCATGACGCTGCTCCGGCACGCGCGCATGGCGAACATCTTGCGCACCTTGGAGGGGCGCGGGACCGTGGTGGCGGAGGAGGAGCTGTGGTCCGTCAGCAGCGAGACGAGCTCCTCCAGGTCCGCCAGGGAGAACGTCGTTTCCCGGCTCAACGGCAGACTAAGCAGTTGACACCGAGACCCCACCGGCTGGTACCCGCTGTCGTCGAAGCTGACCATGAAACCGTTGGTCTCCAGCGCGTCCATGTTCTCCCGGATAACCTCTTCTTCCACCGCCGTGAGCTCTAGGGCTTTAGGCTGGACAAGCCTCTGCGACTGTACTACCGTGCTGGCTTGTAGGCGTTCGAAGTTGTACTTCTCGTCTGTTGCGTGCTGGTCGATGATAAAGAGCTCGTCGTCCCGAGCGTGTCGGCCCTCGGCCTGATTACTTCCAGGTTCAGCGGCACGCAGTGCCAGGATGAAGCCTAGATTGAATTGTCCAATAATTTTCATTTTCCCAAAGTCTGTCTTCGAAATCGTTAAAGACAGCTTTTCCTCGGCATCCTCTGCATCAAGCTTATCGGCGACTAGCTTGGAACCTGTGGAGGAAGACGAGTTGCCAATGTGTTCCTGGTACGAAAGAAAGGAGTTGCGTATGTGGTTTTCATCCGTACTCAGCTTATGCAAAAATTGGTAAGTTGCGTCCTTTTTCTTCGTGCTGCCTTTGATGAAACTCTGAGTGCGTTTTTGTGTCTCTTCCGAAATACCTTCTGTCGAATCTTGAGTAGGTTCCGGTATATCCTCAATTTCACCTGGAACCTCTGGTTTTTCATCATCTGCGTACTCTTCGTCGCATTCATGACTTGGTGGTGGTGAAATGCTCATTTGCGATATATCGTCTACCTCGGGTTCTGGGGAGGAGACGTCTCGAGTGTCCTGGTCCTTATGACCGAGAGTGGTTGGTATATCGCCGGCTTCACTCTGACTGCGAGTTTCTTCATTATCATCATCGTTAACAAATAACTGTTCACTAGACGCGTCGGAATATTCCGAGTCATCTCTCGTTTCGGTTGTAGCCTCTATTTCGTCCCCTTCAGTGGACTTTGATTTTGCATTGGCGGCAAACATTTGAGCCAAACGACCATTGAACGAAGGAACCGGAGCGGGATTTTTAGCAGTGCGCCGACTCGGCTGGCTGTTGGCTTTATGGGTTTCCATACGTTGCCTTTTGGAAGGAGAACCAATAATACTGGCGACAGTATGGTCGCCAATAGTGATGGTAGCAACTTCTGGTGCCGCTCGTTTCATGGAAATGGATGCCGTGGTTTTAATACCCTTAACTTCCGAAATACTGGATGGCATGGAAATAGCAGGTATAGGCGGTTCAGACAATTCCGTCTCAGAAGTCTTGACATTACTTTGCTTCTGACCTGCTTTTGACTTGCCGAGTTCTTCTAGACGTGCGCGGAAATCTAGTACCGTTTTTGGCGTTTCTGCATCGTCTTGGGACGCATTTTGAATCTCATCAGTTTGAGACCCTTCGTCGTCTTCATCTGTTGCTTTGGGATCGATTGTCTCCTCGGACATCGAGATTCCATCAGTGTCTACCGGCACCCTATCACCCGGGTTGTTCTTAGTAGGAGTATCAGATTTGCGTTCGACCAATCCCTCAAACAATTTTGGGCCCTGAACACGAGTTGGTGACCCCACCACTGGCAAATCCTGTGAAGTAGAGGCACCTTGTGTTTCCTCACTGTCGTCCTTGCCCTCTTGTCCCAAACTTGACTCCATTACCATCGAGTCCGATTTTTCTTGGCATTCATCATCGACTACGATGGGCGGCCCCGATCTGTTGTCGTGGACCGTTGTATCATGCTTGGGGAGGGATGGCTTCTTATAGGGAACATTTTTAGAACCTAGCAATTGTGATGCAGGCAGTGCGTAGTCCTGAGATTCAAACAAGGCGACAAGTGCCTCCCTAAGGTTGTCGAGCATCCGAGTTTGATCGTGAAGCAGGATAGTTCTTTTGTCAGGACTGACATTGACATCATAGAGATCAGTGTCAAGTTGGATATCAGCAAAGATAAACGGCGACTGTGAGGCATTGTAGGACTTGTACACCTCGTTGAAGACTTTGGCGAACTGAGGTAGCCCACAAGGACGGCCGTTTACGAAGAACATCTGTCTATCGGGGGTCTGTCGTCCTTCTCCATGGGCAGGACGAGACACATGCCCTCGGATGTGGATCTGCTTCATTTCGCGGTCATCTTGCAAATTTCGTCGTTGAGCGGGCGTAGTCGTGAGTTCCAACTCTAGTTCTAGATCTAAAGGGATAAGAACCGTGAGGGTTTTGGCACCAAACACATTGACTATGTTCTCGCGAGTCGTTTGGTTTCCTTTTGTTGAGAAAAGCACGATTCGCTTGCCCTTCGTCGGTTGTTGGGAGACAGAAAACTTGAGGCCTGTCTGAATACAGGCATATTGGTTGAGAACGCCAATGACTTTATTCCATTCTCGCTTGATGTTCCGCTCTAGTTCGCGGCGGCGCACGGGTAAGTTCTTAAATAGACCCTCGATGCACACCGTTGTCCCTTTCTGGGCTGCTACGACACTTGTGCTGCGGAGTTTCCCGGAGGTTTCAAATTCCAGCTTTGAGCCCTTGGGCGCATCAGATGCTAGACAGGTAGTCACGGTGAATTTTGACAAGGCGCAGAGTGAAGATAGAGCTTCTCCTCGGAAACCAAAGGTTTGAAGAGATGTGAGATCCGCATAGGTAGACAGCTTGGAGGTATAATGTTTCAGGGCCAGGGTCTCGTAATTTTCCCTCGATATACCGGAGCCGTTGTCCTGAACCTCAATCGAATCCAGTCCCTGGTTCTTGAACCGGACCTCTATTCCACCAATTTGCGATCAGTAACAAGGAAAAGTCCGGGGAGAGACAGGAAGGACGAACCGATATTCGTTGCCCCGGCATCCAGACTGTTTTCTACCAACTCCTTTACGACCGAGCACAGGTCGACGATAACCTGGCCAGATTGGATTTGGTGGACCTTGCCGAGGATTCAGTACCAACGCCCCGGCTAATGCACACGCAAAATAGAAATAATGGGCAGAAAAGTAGCTTACTGTCCGAGCCTCGATAGCTTTGATGGTGGCCATCGATGTTGCGTTGGGGTTACCGCACCCAGAACTTACTAGACAGTTGATAGTGTATGGAAATCAATATATTCTTGCCGTCTCGTTCTTGTGCCTCGTAATCACCAGGTCATGTATTGAATTATCAAATCGCATGGTGGTAGTGGTGGTGGTTTTGGCAGCCTTGGCGGTCTCCTCAGCCTTGTCGCGTCAATGCATGTTTAATTGATAAAGACAGACGCGTCCCAATTCCCGACAGTACTAGGCAAGGACTTCGGGTCTAGTAGGTATGTGTGGCGGTGCATGGAAGTGGATGAGTAACCTGGGGCCATGCTTGCAGGCCGGGGCCCTGTCATGTTCTTTAACTTTACATAAGCCACCATCTGTGGCGTAACCTAACCAGGTTACCTTACCTACGTAGCCAATGGAGTCCAACCTTTCCCATCTGCTCGGCCTACAAGTACTTACCTACTATTGATGTATTGACCTAAGTAAAGGGTGAACATTAGCACCTAACACCTAACTTACCTATTCATGCTATTCATCAGGAAATAACATGATCTTCACCACTCCATCCCTTTACTCGGAGTTGTCCTAACTTCGGGCTTTGCCTGAGCTTGTTAAGATATGCTAAGGATCCTTAGAACTTCTCAGGACTATACGAGAAATATGCTAGACGGTAGTTTTTTGTTGTTGTTGAAGTTACAGCAACTCACTCTTGTGTAAGTGATGAATATCATTCTTACACATTATCGGACATACCGAATACCTAGTACACCTGCGGATATGACAGCCCCAACTTCGAAGACTGGCTTAACCGGCCGGCCGGCCGGCTTTACTAGCTAGGAACGGAAATCGTAATCCGACACCGGCCAAGCTGGGAAAATCGCTACTGATCTTGGCATGTCACCGTCAATGTCCCTCGATTCTTCAGTGAACGCGGACATTCTAAGTTGTCTACATACAAGGGCCTCTCACAGAACACGCCGGGCCTTATTGCTATCAGCCAAATCCGCCGATATGGCTAAGCTCACGGATTTTGATGTCCTCTCTTTTGATGTGTACGGCACTCTGATTGACTGGGAAACGGGGATAGTGACCAGTCTGCAACCTCTGCTCGACAGCAATAACGCCAGCTTCAGCAGAGAGAAGCTCCTTGACGTGGTCCATGAATGTGAGCGGACACAACAGGCTGCGACACCCACTCTGTTGTACCATGAGCTCCTCAGAACCATTCACCCGCAGATTGCAGACAAGCTGGGCTTGCCCGAGCCCTCTCCGGATCAAAGCGAGGCGTTCGGCGCGTCCGTGGGAAGCTGGCCTGCCTTCCCGGATACGGTTGACGCACTGAAGCGCCTAGGCAAGCACTACAAGCTCGTCATTATATCCAACGTCGACCTCGTATCCTTTGCAAAAAGCAACGAAGGTCCATTGGCAGGCGTGAAATTTGACATGATCGTCACGGCACAAGACGTGGGTAGCTATAAGCCCGACCTTCGCAACTTTCAGTACATGGTGAAAAAGGTTCAGGAGGAATTCGGGGTGCCAAAGGAAAGGATCCTACAGACGGCGCAGAGCCAGTTTCACGACCATCACCCCGCCAAGGCAATGGGAATGTACTCGAGCTGGATAGTAAGGCCGGGGGCTATCATGGGCAATAGGGACAGTCCTGTATACGATTGGAAATTCGATACACTGGGAGAGATGGCCGACGCATTGGAAGAAGAGTTGAGACGATAAAACGGCTCATTGACTACTGCTCCGGGGCATTCCCGAAGATGATATTCCTCAATCAAGTGTGCACCGATTTTAGACGTGCCAAGGCTTTCACGACGCACCTCTTCCAGGGTTACAGAACTCAGTTGGTAGTTGCACAAAGGAAGAAGAAAAGGATGTGGAAGAGAATCCTCCACGCCACTTAAATGTTAGGGCAGTAGGTGGCGCCGTAACAAATGTCAAGACTTAGGTTACCTAGGTACATACCATAGCCATAGATTATGTAGTGTAGAGAGTTGCTACAAATTCGATCTCACCTCGGGAGATGCCTCCGCCGCCGCCGCCGCCAAACTGGCAGCCGCTCTTCCTGCTCTCCGTCCAAACACGGCACCGGAAGTCAAGCCGGAGCCGCCGGGGTAGTTTCCGTAGAAAAGGCCTCCCATCATCTCGCCCACGCAGAACAGCCCCGGCACCTCGCGGTCGCTCGTCGAGATGACCGCGGCCGTCTCCGGGTTGACGGCCAGCCCGCCGAACGTAAACGTCACCCCGCACGTCACCTTGACGGCGAGGAAGGGCGGCTCGTCGATGGGCAGCGCCCAGTTCGACTTGGGCAGCCGCAGGCTGCTCTCCCGCGCCTGGGTCGAGACGCCGTCCCTCACGGCGGGGTCCCAGACCAGCTCCGGGTTCTCGCGGCGGTGCGCGTGCGCGGCGCGGTTGAACGCGGCCAGGGTGTCGACGAGGGCCTGCGGGGCGCGCAGGCCGGCGGCGGCGCACCTGTCGGCCAGCTCGGCGACGCTGGCGGCGCGGATCTTGCGGACGACGCCGTCGCGGTACTCCTCGGCGCGCAGCCACGGCGCCGCCCGGGCGTCCCAGATCTGGAAGGCCACGCCGTCGGGCTGCGCCAGGATGGCCCGCCCGAACCGCGCGTACGTGTAGTTGCGCAGGTCCGCGCCCTCGTCCACGAACCGCTCCCCCCCGCTGTTGACCATGATCCCGAGCGGGTACCCCGACTTGGTGAACTCGTTGGACACGCCCCGGTCCCCCCCGTGCGGCGGCGCGTCCGCGTCCCACGCTACCGAGTGGCACCCCGACCAGTTGCCCGCCGCCTTCGCCGACACGTCCCGCATCGCCAGCTCCAGGCAGTCGCCCGTGTTGTACGGCGTTCCCCGGACGTAGGCCAGATCCCAGTTGGGGCCGAGATACTGGCAGCGCATGCGCGGGTTGGCCTCGAACCCGCCTGCGGCGAGGACGACGGCCTTGCACTCGATAGCGTGCGGTCTTCCGTCCCGCTCAACCTCGACGCCTCGCACGGCACCGGTTTCTGGGTTGGTCAGGAGCCTCCTTGCCGCTGTCGACCAGAAGGTGCGCACGCCGTGCCGGAGCGCAGCCCGCCGGTGATCCTCGATCAGCCCCTTGCCGCCGTCTTCGGTCTTGAGCGCCATGCCGCCCCAGAACTTGTACCGGCCGTTGACCTTGTACGCCTGGCGGTTGAACGACAGCTGGAAACGGACGCCCTGGCGCGCCAGCCACTTGATGGCGTCGTGGGAATCGTGGACCAGGACGCGGCCCAGCTCAGCGTCTGAGCGGCCGGCCGTCACGCGCGAGAGGTCGTGCTGGAAGTCGGAGTGCGTGTAGGGGTCTAGGTCGATGATGCCGGCATTGTCCGCGTCGACGTTGTTGACAAGCGCCCGCAAGTCCTCCAGCCCGGCATGTGTTATCCGGAACGCTCCGGCGGTAAAGTAGCTGTTGCCGCCTGCCCAGTCCTCGGGGCACTTGTCGATAAGTACGACGTCTCCGGCGCCGTGTTCTGCGGCGGACGTAGCGGCGGAGAAGCCGGCGTTGCCGCTGCCGATCACCAGCACGTCACATTTAGATGGGAGTTCTGGGAACATAGTAGTCGTCATTTGCTCGCAGATAAAATCCAAATTGGCATTCCTCCTCGGCAGTCACTGCGAGGCCAGTCTCTATGATCTATGTACGTACCTACGGTTCACTTCCAGAGAAAGTGTCTCCCCGATCTGCTGAACGTCTTGTCGCGGGCTCTCTCACTCCGCAATGCAACCTTGCTGACCCGCAGCAGACCCGCCATGGCGGACTGAGAAGCTCCGTCTGCGTCTGCGTCCTTTTCTATATTGTAGTCAGCATAACTATATCCTCGTTTCCCAATTTCTATCGCAGAGTGATTTCATCTGTGATAGATAACAAAAGGCACGTGAAAGTAATAATTCAAAACCATGTTGATTTCTTCTTTTCTTTTGGCAATGTTCATGCGCAATTGTGTCTATCGAATCCCCAAAGATCTACAAATGTATATACAACAGTTAAAGTCACGCGGGTCATTTCTGGCACTGTAAGAGTTGCTGCCGTCGCTTCTACCATTCAACATAGGTCTGTTTAAGCTCTACTTCAATGACTTGTCCGATTCTGACCGATGGTGCCAGAAAAATAATATATACTATGGTCGTAGTAACTAGCACCCTTTCATCTTTAGCTTGCTACTTACGCTTGCGGTATGAAGCTACTTAAATATCGAGTTGGAAGTTATCATCCATAAATCCAAAAAGCAAGTCTTGACCAGGAACCCCAAAGTTTGAAAAGGACCGCGTCATATCCAACTCGTCCACTGCTGGGGAGTCTTCGAAGAGCTGCCAAGTAGAAGTATACATATCATCGGATCCTGACAGCTGGGACTCAGAGAGTACTACTTATGAGTGTGGGTCAGCAGGGTCCATTGCGAAATGGGCCAATATTGATACCTGGAGTTTCCTGGACTCCTTTGCTCCTCATCAGTGACCGTATAATTCTTGCCGTATCAGCCACGCCAGAGTTCGGAACGGCTAGTTCATCTAAACACCTTAGACTAGCTTCAAGCAAAGACAAGTCTGCGCCGACTGTATTCTTTCCTGGAGGGGCTGCATTGTGGACATGAATGGTACATGCAACATAGACCTGTGATATCCGAGTTAATACTCGCCTGAGTAGTCCAATACTGTGCAATATTTATGAAAGAAGAACGGATGTTCTTCAGTGTTTGCTTCTTATGACCTATTCATGATCTTATTAGGGAGAGGAGTTCTAAGCCCCATTTCTGCTTACAGCGTAGCTTAGCAAATAACTAGATTTGCGCAATGGATACGTAGCTCTATACGATAGCGCTAGATTGGTAATATTTCGGGCTGCCGTGGTACATTTCTTCCACGAGTTAGCTGATACAGCAGTAACCTCGGTATCCTTGTGCGATCTGAATGGTCGGTGCAAGAGAATAACGAGGAGGTAGTAAACCATGTGCAGTATTATGAGATGTGGGGTAACGGCAGCTGGGCGCTCTGGCGTACTTGTCCAGGGTTCATACTTCAGATGCGAGGGGAGATCGCGATACCATGTACAAAGCAGATCGTGAATATGTTGCCTCTGGTTCATGGTCTTCCGTGTTGTCGCTCCGACAAAGTAGACTCTGTTGATGATTTTTGTCATGATCTTCGAGAGGGCACAGAAATGCTGGAACACAGATACAGAATAGGTGAGGGGTGGCCTGACAGCAGCAGCTCCCAACGGCGGATCGCTGGTGTTTATGGTTGGATCTGTGTATGGCACCCAAGGTTCGAGCTCCTCGAACACATCCATGAAGTCCCAAGATACATGAGCGTCGCGAAGCTGGATAAAAACAGGACGGCCCAAATAGAGGCTCTGGAGTTTCTCGCAGATAAATGCACCCCAGAAAACCCGACGGCGGATCTCGATTTCTTCGGCATTGGATCCATTTACTTCGCTATCCAGGTGTAGGCCCAGATCGTAGACCATGCGGATAGCGTAGCCCGTGTATAGCCATGCTTTCGTCGTATACCCACGTGCGTTAAATGTCGATCCCAGCATAAGAAGTCCAATGACTGTTGGGATGCTTGATCGAGTAAGGAGCGAGTCCCTCTGAAGCAGCATGTCGCAGTGGGAGAAGAACTGCTGCCCGGCGGACTCAGGATCTGCCGGATCACTTCGGGTGTCGATCCGTTCGGAATACTTACTAGCGCAAGCAAATACGGCATTCAACAGGAAGTCGGAGCAATATGGGCCACCATCGACTAATTCTCGCATGAACGTTGGCCTGTACGTTAGGAGAAAGGTGTGATGCTGGCGGTTCCAATGTAAATCCAACAAGTGTAGAGCTAGATCAGCGGGAACGCCTCGAATAGTGCTCAGAGTCCGCAGGTGATGCTCACGCTGCCTTCCTATGGCTGCGTTAGCGATTAGCTGGTCTCTACATGCCTGGGCGGTATTGCCGTGTCCCATAGACGTAGATCTAGCCGGCCTGTTCGCTGGAAGAGATGAGGTAGGACCGTATACACTGACTTGGCCTATTTCGTCGAGGGAGAGGAAATTGGGAGCATCACAGTCATCGGAGGAGGAGGACTCGTCATGTTGGTTTGCAACTGGTACTGCATCGCCCCCACAAACCGGCGAATGGAAGTTTTCCAATAACAATGCCTTGCCGTCTCCTACGGTTAAGGCGTCCAGCAAGATTTCCCTCTGCTCGACAGACGATGTTTTCAGCTGGGCAAGAACACGTTCCAGGGCGCTCTTCTCCCGTTGAAGAGTGCTAATCATGGATGCGGACGGCCTCGGCTTTGGAGGCGCATCGCAGTAGACACAAGTGCGGTTGCTGCCACGACAAGTGCTGCATTCCGGCTTCTTGGTATCGCACTTGATCTTGCGCCGACGACAAAACTAGAAAGATGATCATACTTAAGAATATATATATACATATAGGTATATAACCCGAAATCACGAAAGACGTACCTGGCAAGCCCGAGCCATTTCACCGACTCTAGACAGGGCATTGATCCATCATCAAAGGATTTAAGGGGGGATGGGGGGAGAAGGTGACAACTCGAGGTGCGAAGGGTCTAGATTAGAATAATAACACCGAACGAGACGCCTCGAAACTGAATACATCAATGTAGAATGGTTTTAGTAGGGGCATTAGGTAGTTAAGGTTGATGCTGCCCCGCAGATCGGGGTACTTACTATACGCTATTTGACCCGCTTCCCCGCGTTACGCACAAGCGGGGGAACCCCTTCCAAGCCCTTTTAGTACCTACCAGACATAGGTAGGTAATCTAAGTAGACGGGTATTACCTACAAAGTTGTTATCTACCTACCTAACCTAGTGACCTCGTTAACGAGTGAGGAACAAACGGTAGTAAAACGAGGGTTGTTATGTTGAAATATAGGTTGGTATATATATTTTATAGAATTTCTGTCCAGATTAAAAAAATAAATCTTAATGCCCCATTTAGCCTGGGCGTCTTTTAACGAGAGCATTAAAAAGACTTTGTCTGCTTTTTATTTGTCGATCTGCACTACATAGCTACCGTAGGTAGGTAACCTGTGTTGACTGGCGGAGCGCTGACTTGAAAAGGGGGGGAGGGGAGGATGGGACCTGACCTTGAAAATCGGAATGAAATCGCCTACACTTGCGCCAACCTGTACCGACCTGCGTCAACTTATATAACTACCCGAATGATGGCTTTATTAAAAAACAGTACTACCTATACCTTAAAAAGCTTGTTAGCTATGCTTTATTCAAATGTGTTCCCGACTTAAGCATCTTCTGCCTACCTACCGGGCTGACGGGTCTGTCGATCATCAGTTTTTAAAAGATGGTGAGGGTTAAGCACTGTTACCTATTTAACTTAAGGTTAGATAGGTTTCGATCCCTTTTTTATTGTCTTTAAACCCGCATACATACCCGCACCTAAGTACCGGGAAAACCACCTCGTGGCTAATAGTAATAAGGATATGTGTGTTTCCATATATTGTGATTGCAAGGGCAGGGGGTGGACAGAGAATACATTACATAAGAGAGAGAAGGTTTAAGGATCCCTCCTCTTGCCCCGGGGTCTGCAGGATGTTTAATCTTCTTGTTTTTTGTTCATTCTTTCCTCCAGGGTCGTATGCATGCAACGTGATGTAGGTATGTCAAGTAGTTCTATAGGTGGAACGATTGTCAAGTCACTTGCTCCATTGCCTACGTAATCCTCTGTTGGGTATTAGGTAATGTAGGCACATTCTTTTCGAGTGGGAGACTATGTAGGTAGGTACCGGAATGAAAAGAGAAGATGGTTGGCTTGTTGTATTTGGGGACTTCCGTTCTCATCAAATATACCTATCATGTGGTCCACTATGGCGCAAGTGCTAACATTAAACTTTCTTGATGTAAGTGGTTGTAGTGAAGAAGGGTTAACCTAGGTACATATCTGTTGCGTGATGGGGAAAGTACGCTGGTACTACCTAACCTAGGAATTTCCACATGCATTTATTTGGTATTACCTATGGCGCTGAAGAAAGGGCAGTTCATGAACAAACAGGGATGACTCCTGTAAGGTTAGGTTAGTGTAGGTACGGATTAGGCAGTGTTCCCAACTCTTCTTAGCTTCCCTTCCCGTCTGTCTGGCTTCCACTTCTTTACTGTAAAGCAGCTGTACACTAAAAGGCTGAAAATCCTACAGATCGTCAGCACGCATTCTCGGCCTTGCTATGTAGGTAAGTATTGATGAACCTTTCCCTAGGTACATTGACGTAGACGATCATCACCATCATCGCAGTTTATCTGACTATACTAGCCTACCTAGTACACTTCACCATCGATCCCGGGGGTCATCAATGATCCGTTCTCCCTCTGCTCTCTGCCCGCGGCCGTGACCGCCTCAGAAGCCTGGCAGTTCGGGGACCGCCTTGGCACGGCCCGACACATCTATTGGATGCTGCTCAGACCGACAACCATGGATGAGTATACTGTCTAGTTGCTCCGCCACCTCTCGTCGGCTGCATGAGAACAGCTTGTGTGACGAGCTTAGCCAAGGTCCCGGAGTCCGCTCGCCATATCATGTAAATTCTATGTAGCCAGATGCCCCTAAGCTGCGGTCTCCGGTTCGGGCTCCCTAGACACTAGTAGCGAGGTTAGGACTAAGGGCTAGGCTCTGACCGCAGGCCTGGCTGATGTTGCCATCGAACATGACATCTGATCTGAACTGGACTCTGCATACCTCTTTTCCCAGCCCCAAGCTAATGCCTCTGAGACATCCCAGCCCCGGCCAAGTGGTGGTGCCTGGTCTGAGACAGATCATGTAGGCGCCGATATACTATACCTGTCTACATACAGTAGGTGCAGTCTCCTTTCTGCCCCGTCTAGATATAATACGATTTGCCCGCTCGGTATTATATCTATCTTGAGTTTACCTTTCCCGAGCTTCAAAGCCTCTTACGGGTGTTTGACAACAGGCGTACGCTATATACCGATTCACGACTGAGATTCTAATCACTCTAAACGGCTTAGAGAATGGTCTACCTAAACAGCGACCACCCGATTCCACATTCTACTAGTGAATGCAACGAGAACAAAGACGATACGCCCACGGCGTGAAAAAAAAAAGACTCAAGGGACGCTTTGCTCTGCAATACAACGTGGTACGACGTTAAGAGAAAGAGAGTGGAGAAGAGAGAGAGAGAAAAGAGAGAAATTACCGTTGAGTTCGCACACTAAATAGGTATCCGACGCCTGCAACATTGATACCTATCGTCCTCAAATATGGATCCTACCACGTCGACCAAGGACCGGTCAGGACGGATCGCAAGGACTTATTCACGTTTCTTCAAGCCACGGCGGTCGGTGCGGAAAATCAAGAAAAAGAACCCGCTACCGACTCAGCTTGACGACGAAAAGCCCATCGCCGCTTACGAGAATAAGAACAAACAATTCGGACCCAAAGAGAAGAAGAATCAGGGCTGCACGGCCCATGCTGCAGGCGCCGTGTCTAATTTTAAACCACCGTAAGTCGCCTCGTCCTGCAAATTCCCCGAGCCACTGAAAACCGGAATGGATCGTCCCATCCTTGCCCCCTCGTTTATTTACTCCTATCCGTATTGGTTTTTTATTATTCTCTTTGCTTCTGGCGCACCCCCGGATTTTGGATCGTCAAAGTTGAGATCCACGAACTGGTGGTTATGGCTGGTACTTGACTTGACAAGTGCTCCAAGTTACCAACTTGTGGCATTATCACGACATTCTCAACTTTCAGCCCGTCTACCTATCCTTTCACACCTATCAACCTCGTGGTCCGAGTCCCGAGTCATCGTCACATTTATAAGTGGCTCGGAGGCATTCCGCACCACTTGAGTGAAGAGAGAAAGCGAGAGAACAGGGGCACGGCCATTGGGTGTTTTTTTTAACCCTCCTGTGTTCAGGGGATGTTATATATTAATTTCCGCGGTGGTTCGCTAAAGCGAGTAACCTGACGCTACTGGCTGCTAAGTAGCAACTCATCGCAAACGCCATGATCCGAATCGGTTTAGACTGCCGAATCCCAATCCCAAGGGTTGCATGATGTTAGCCAAGCGCCTCTGGCTTTACAGGTCACAAAGCCAATTCCGAGGCCCTGGAGGCTAGAGAAAAAAAGCCTAGAGAACGATGGGTGAAATACTTGCTATAATGTACCATATGGCGCGAAGTTCGCCCCCAACTTGCAAGGCTTGCTTGTCTTTAATCTCTCTGGTGGAGCCATCCCAAGGCGTGTGCAGATCTTCACTCGCTATTTTTTGAGCATTGTTCTTGTTCTTATTAGTCGAGCATCCCACTGACCTCCTTTTCTTTCTCCTCGGGTTCTAGACTTATACATCATCAAAGGTCTCGCTCGACATCTAATACGATAGGGCTTCGACCGAGATATGACGGTAACCTTCTGAAGCCTGTGCCCTCGAGAACGTATGTGATGGGATCAGTGACCGGACCGGGCCCCTCCTATGCTCCTCACAGTGCCGCTTTCCCGCCGAATTCGTCTTTCGCCGTGCAGGATCCTTCGTCGAGAGACACCATGAGAGCGAACCGCACCAGTTTCAATTCAACCGGCGCCCCGTATTCCCAGCCGGCTCAACGCCAGACGGCCAAGCTGCCTCCGGCTATGATGGGGAACTACGCCCAGATCGATGGCCAGCCTACCATGTACCAACGACGACCCTCGACCGGCAGCGTCGCGAGCACTGCCAGCTCTGCCGTAACCAAGGACAGCTTCGATGCTATTCTGGCAAGCCCCGCCAGTAGCCCTCGAACGAGCTTCGAATCTTGGAACTCAGCCCCACGACGACCCGAAAATGGATTCCAGCGTCCTGCCCCGATCAAGCAGTACAGACGGAGGAGGGAGCAGGGAGAGATCCTTGCTGCGCTACCGGACGAAGTTCTGAGGCTTATTCTGGATAACTTGAAGGACTCACACCTGCGTCCTGGAAGTTTTAGCTGCGCGACATGTATGATGAGGGATCTATGTTCCGTCGCAATGTCTGCGCGGAAGTTATTAAAACCCGCGCAAACTGTGCTGTAAGTTTGTATTGCGGTGTGCTCGGCGCCCGCGTCAGGACAGGACTGACAGACTACTTTCTAGTTACGAGGACATCCAACTTGTCGGTGTAGATTCAATCACGCAGAAGAAACGCCTCAAGCTCAATTATGGCTCACGCCTGGTTCTTCTTCGTCGCACATTGAGAGCCAATCCTGAGCTCGGAGCTATGGTTCGCAGCCTCAAGGCTCCTGCGGCGCCCCAGGGCGTGCCGTTGGACTTATACCAGAACCTTGTAGCGTCGGTTATTATGGCGTGTCCGAATTTCGAACGGTTGGTAGGGTTCCATCAGAATCACGACTTCTCATTTAATCGCCTCTTCCACGCACTATCTACCCGGGAACAGCTGAAGGAGATGCATTGGACGCTCGAAGCATCGCAATTCCAGAGGAAGAGGCGCGTATCCAACGCCGCGCCCATGTTAAGCGCAGGCAACCCGAATTACCAAGAAGCCCCGGGTGATCTGCAACCGGAGCAGAGCGAGGAATTCCTCGAGCTCCATTCAAACTGGACAGAGCTGGAAACGCTCTCTATCCATTGCTTGCCGGGCGCAACTTTGACGCCAGTCACCCTACTCCCGGATATATTGTCTAATATGCCGTCGCTGCGAAACCTTCATCTTTCTCATTTGCCATTTACAGCTTTCAATGACGCAAACCTCTTGTCTCTCCCTCCGCTCCAGACACTCACATTGTCTCACCTACCCGGAGTATCTAGTGACGGTCTCTCATCCTTCGCGCGACGACCTTCGAGCCGATCAATCAGGAGACTGGTCTTACATCACGTAGATGTGGACTCGTTGCCCACCCTGGCGCAGATCCTCTCGAACCTTACATCCCTTGAAACATTCTCCCTGGTGCAGACGCTCACACCGATTTTGCCCGAGAACGAAAAGATTTGGTTGTTCCCGTACTTGGCCTCGGTTACCCTGAAAAAATTACACTGGGACATCACGGGCAACCTGACGAGCGCCACTCCCGCTGATAAGATTCTTGCGCGCAGCATAGTGTCTAACGGGTTCCCGTCGCTGCGCACTCTGCGTACACCCAACGACCCGGACGGCATCTTTCAGTCGCTCTGCAAGCCACTTGACAAGATCGAATTGTCCAGCGACCGGTACCGCGGGCTCATCGCTAAGTGCAGTAATGCCTCACGCCCACGCAGCCCCCCAGCCACACCCACTACGCCGACGACGCCGAAGACCGCCGGCGGCAAATCTCCTGCCTCGGGGGGTGGTCTCAGCTTCCCTATGGAGGACGCACTGCTTCCATCGAAAGTGTGCAGCAACCTGGCGCAGTCACGCTTGGCCGCCCAGGCGCGCCTCGAGGCAGCACGGCAGAAGCCACGGTTCACGGTGCGCGTGGTGGATGAAGACGGCAAGATAGCGGAGGACTACGGAATCGGCGGGTTTCTAGGACGCCCGGGCACAAACATCGAGCTCGACTACTGCCTCGCGGCCGATCCAGGGGCGGCGGATGAGAACGGTGGCCTTATAGACATTGCCGACTTCCTGGGCGACGGGGGCGAGAACTTGCATCGCGACAACCATACCCGCGAGGGGTGTAACGGACGATGGAACTCGGCTGCATCGATGGCGGCGGCGTCAGGGACCGCGGACCGGAGGGATAAGGAGCGCTGGTGGCATACGGAACGGGGCAGATGGAGGCCCGTGGAGTTGTAAAAAGAGGTGGGGGTACAAGGATATGGGGTTATTATGAGGCGTTGGCTGGTAGCTTTTCTTTTCTTTTCTTCTTTATTCCCCCTCCGCCCCCTTTCTATTACCTGCTATGGTGATCAAGCGTTTCTTGGTTTCACGGATTCGGCGGTGCATGGGGTGGTAACTTACTCTTTTCGGGGTTTGTCACCGAGGGCGGCCCTTTTTTTATCTTCGAATTTCTATTTTTGGGTAAGCAGGGCGTTTTTCTTTTTCTTAACAAGGACCGGATCGAAATGCTTTTATTACTTGGATACCATCAATATCGTCGTATATCCCTGTTTTATCTATTCTATCTATTCTAGCTACCTCTCTATATCCTGGGATAGGCTATGGGGCGGGATGCAACGGAAGGGGGATGGGTATACAGGCGTTTGGTTCGGCACAGGGATAAGTATAGATGAATACCAGAGAGGTTGTGTTAGAGGAGGGATGAGGATATCTGAAGAACAAGAGAGAGCCACAAGGAAGGGAAGAGGAGAGCAAAAAAAATGAATCATAGTATATAAGCTTAGACGCTTTTGAAAAGAATGGTGGAAGGGAGGTGGAAGAAAAAGAAAGAAAAACTTGGAAAACATAATGTAGTAGGGTATATGTAATGTGTATTAAGGAAACAAGCAAGACAAGGAAAGAAAACAAATAGGCAACGGGAATATAGGCACAACAAAAGGCCAAAACAAAAATTGAAGAGAGAGCAAGGGGATGTTCATATTTCCAAAGACACAACCTGGATGATGAAAAAGGGGGCAACAACAAGATGGATGATAGGATTTGACTGGAAAAGGGACGACAAAAATATCCAAGAGCTGATAGAGTAGGGGCGAGTTATATAACCTAGGTAGAGGATTTTCCTTCTTTTCTTCCGCACATGATGTGGTATGTTATATGTCACATTTGTACATACACACACGCGTGCATGCAACACACTCGCTTGTACATATTTATTCTATTTATTGTATATACTTACTTACCATACCATACACGAGAACATCTTTTCTAGCACGGAACCCTATTTTTGGGGTTATACCTGGATATGAGATCTAGACTTGGTATAGATAGGTATTTGAGCGGACTTGGACGAAGTATAACGGCCATGTTAAGATATCCACTCACTAGATGTAACTTCAATGTTGTTCTATAGTACTAACCTTTCATGTAGACTGCATCAAAGTGGTAGCTGAGGTACTACTAGACACGGGTAGTAAAGAGGCATTGATGTAGGTACTTATTTGGTACCTACATGTATCATTGATGCTAACCTAGGTAGGTGTAACAATAAGGTTTAGGGGTTAAGCGTGACACATGATGGTGGTGACAGGTTAGTAACGAGAAGTTGTGACTAGACTAACGGCCGATGTTCGGCACTGAGGCAAATTGGAGGCTTAGGTGCGGTCTAAACGTCATATCCGTTTACAGCCGAACAGCGCTTTTAGATAAAAAAAATAGATAGTAAGTAAGTAGTACTTGCCTACCTTACTTATTACTACCTACCTACCTACCTACCTAACAATCAAGTAGCGTCGTCTTTTAAACCCACAAAGCCCTCCCTTTTCTCTCTTCTTCCTTAAACAAAAACATTATTGCCCTCTCTCCAGAGTAACGTACCTAGTTGTGGTTCCATAAATCACTTTAGGCTATCGACACAGAAAATGCGATTGCCGATATTACCTATGCGACAGGCAGGTCGCATCTGCGACGCGTGTAGACAGGCGCGCAGCCATGGCCGCAGCCCTGCAATACTGTCTTCGTTGTCATCATCCCTGTCTCCGTCGAGCTACATAGCACCGGTGCGGATGATGTTCTCTTCTTCCGCTTCTGCTGCTGGTACTGTTGGTGCTGCTGATGCTACATCCCAGCGAGCATCCCATCATCGCATACCACGTGTGAGACAATTCTCCACGAGTTCCGCGCACCTCCAATCGCCGCAGCCATCGCCGACAAGATATGAGGCAGGGGAAGTAGCAGCAGGAGGAGAAGGAGAAGAAGAGGCAAACAAGGCCCTAAAGAAAAAGAATGCTGTCACCGTCCCGCACAGCCACTACGACTTCTTCCCCAAGACGCTACCGGCTGGGCCCCCGCCTCGGGGCCCCTTTGCAATTGACACGCGGGCACTACGGCGCGAGTTCCTGGCGCTGCAGGGGTCGGCACACCCAGACCTGCACCCGACACACCTGAAGGGGAGAGCGGAGGCAGCATCAGCGCGGATCAACGAGGCGTACCGGACCCTGGAGGGGCCACTGACGCGGGCGCAGCACGTGCTGGCGCTGCGGGGGGCAGCCGACGCGGCAGCGGACGAGGCGGCCAAAGTGGAGGACCCGGAGCTACTAATGCTAGTGCTGGAGACACGCGAGGCGATCGAGGAGGCACGCGAGGAGGAGGAGCTCGAGCCGATCCGCGAGGAGAACGAAAGGCGCGTGCGCGAGAGCGAGGAGGTCCTCGAGAGGGCGTTTGCCGAGGACGACCTCGAGCGCGCAGCGAGGGAAGTGGTCAGGCTCCGGTACTGGATCAACATACGCGAGAGCATACGGAACTGGGAGAGGGGCAAGCCGGTCGTTCTGGAGCATTGAATAGGGGAAGGGACTCAGGTGATATCTCTACATTACCTACCTATCCCAGTACCTATCTACCTGGGCAAGGAAGGTAGTTAGTCTGCTGATTGGGCGTGGGCGTAGGCAAAGCCAAAGCGAGGGGGAGATACATGGATGGCCCAGTCCCAGGTACGTACTGTGTACACTTTGCTCCTCTGGCCTCGAGGGAGGGATGACCTGTACAAACACGCTGTTACCGAGATGGATTCCTCTTCTTCTTTCTCTTTCTAATGCTAACTGCTAAGAGCTATCCACGTATCTAGGTTAGTCCTCTCGCGTATAAAGGGCACGGAGACACCACCGCCTTTCATACAGAGGCCTTACCTGAACCTGAAGTGAAGTTTGCTCAGCTGGCATCACCCCCCCTTCTATTCCCCCCCAACCTTTGTGCCTTAATCACTACACCATAACTACATCCATATAAGTACCAGATTTCTACCCATCTAGGTACTTAACTGCTTACCTCCCAACACCACCTCCCCTCAGTTCCTTCTTTCCTTCCAACTTCCACTTCCACCTCTCTCTATTCCCCAGTAACCACCAGTTACTGAGTCACTCACTGCCTGGGGCCTCTCCCATACGCCCATATAAATAGACGCTGCACGCCTCTTTTCCAGAATCTGAATCTCTTCCCACTTCATCAGCAACTGGTTACCCCCCCATCACGGTCGCATCGCCAAGTCACCACATCCTAACGAGTAAGTAGTATACCCCTATCATATCCCACCTCACTTTATGGACCTATGGCTAATCTATTATTTTTCTTCTTCCTTTCCTTCTAGTCATCGCCGACTTGTGAGAGCTGAAAAAGGTTACTTTCATTGGTTTCGTCACAAGTATTCCTGCACACCTTTCTCGCCAGCCAAGCAACCAGCCAGCCGAGGAGCTTGGTAACCATGTCTTCGCAGGCAAGACCCGAGCAGGACGTCGACATGTCCGGGACCCCCAAATATGTCTCTACCATCGTCGATCCTGACAAGATTCCGACACAGGAGCAGTACGAAGACATCTTCTTCCCTGCTCCCGTCCCCGCCTCGTTCTCCCGCGAGCCTACTTACCTCTGTGCTGTGTGCATGCGCCCTGGCGCAGAGGCCTGCACCAAGTGCAAGAGCTGCTACTACTGCTCCAGCGCGTGCCAGCAGACAGACCGGCCGGCGCACGAGCAACTATGCGAAGCCTACGTCCGCTTCCTCGCCGCAGAGCCCCGCCAAGGGGAGGACTACTACCTCGTCGCTAAGTTTCGCCGCGATGAGATGGGTGTGGAGTTCATGTGGATGCAGCACGACCCGCCGCCTGACAGTGACGACGAGAAGACGGATGTCGATGAGATGTCTGATGTTGACGAGAAGACGGATGGCGATGAGAAGCCCGCCGAGCCGGATCTTAGTTCCCGAATCGCTATAATCACGAGCAACGTGCGTGTTCGTCGACCCATCGACCACGAAATCTGGGTCCTGAGCACCGGCGAGGGCGGTCCTAACCCTAACCTGGGCAAATTGCTTGCCCCCTACGGGACTCCTGATATCGAGCCCGACGGCAACGTGGTTATGTGCACCTACCAGTATGACATCCGCCTCAGCGACATCCGCCACGCAATCGACTGGTTTATGCACTGCGAATGGGATGACCATATGAACGTAGTATTCACCTACCCTATCACGCCCAACTACGTGCAGGGTATCCGTATGACCTGTGCCGGCCGTGCTTTCGAGGACAAGAGGGCCAAGCCCTTCGAGGTCGTCCAGGTCCCCGTCGCGGAGAATGTCGGCGCTGGCGTCGTGTCCCAGATCTCGCAGCTCATGGGGATCCCGATCCGCGCGCAGAAGGTGGACGTCACCAACACCCCCATTACCACCACCACCGGCAGCAGCCCCGGAGGCAACGGCAACAACCCGATCGCCTCGTACCTCATGCGCAACGTGGCAGACGTGGACGACCCCGGCTGGGGCCTCATCCCTGAGGAATGGGACGGCCAAGACGTGGGCGACGTGCTGTTCGTGCGCGAGGACGGAGAGCCCCTCCTGCCCGGGCTGTTCGAGATATGGGGTTGCTTCGCCGCCACCTGGCTGCACCGCCTCTTCCAGGCGGCCCGCTCGTACGACAACCGCGCCGACCGCCTGGCGAGCCTCACGTTCATCACGCGGGAGAACGCCTCGAAGCTGCACGACAAGGAGGTCGAGGGGTTCACTTTCTAAAAGGGGGAGAGCTGGTTGTGGGTGGCGTGGATATGTTTCACCCGCATGGATGGCATGTATGGGTGTGCAAGAAAGCATCTACATTACACCACACTACACTACTCTACTCTACTTGGCCCTATTGTACCTACGCTTTTGCCCTGTCGATGAGGGGATGCGATACCTGGCATATTTCTTTTTTTCCTTTTCTTTTTCTTTTACTTTTTCTACTTGAGGACAGGGACGGAAAGAGACGAAAGATTTGATGTCATGATCTGATTTCTGACATTTCTGTCTCGTCTGTCTGTCTTGTCTGTCTTACCTGTTGAGGTTTGACATCTATCACGAAAAAAATCCAGTTGGTTCTTCTGTGTTTAGTTGGACTTTTTGGTCCCTACCCATGGTACAACACAGCAACAACAACATTTGATGGATGATGAATTTTTCGATTTTTCTTTGTTCTCTTCTTAAGAGAGAGAGAACTTGGTACAGCACAGGACAAGACAGGATAGGACATTGCAGGGCAGGATGGAATTTTATGTGCTTGTTTCTAGGTCCGATGTGGATAGGACAGTTTCTCAGGGGGGTTTAGACTGCCTACTTACCTACTTACTTAGGTGGTAGTGGTAGTAGTGGTAGTGATGTTGTCGTCGTTGTTTCTTGACACGACTTGATGAGTCTGATCGTGGTACCAACCTAGATTAGCTAGATAGGGGAAAACTAAGATACGATATGCTTGCTATGCTACCTATGGCTAAAGCTTCGACGTGTGTTTTTTTAAAGTGCTTTGGTGTTGCGCTGTTGTACGTGCGTAGGTAAGTACTACATATGTATTATCTGGGTGGACTACAAACGCTTCTACCTACATACTAGTACTACTACAAGGGTCAATTAGACTGATACTTGAGGACTTGGCTTTCGTAAACTACATAGGTACTTAGGTACTACCTAGTAGTACATATGTATGTAGGTACTTAACCTTCCTATTTACCATGTACTTATGTACTTCGTAGATAAAAGGTTGAAATAACGAAGGAAGGAGCAGAGGAGAATGTTATTTGGTTTGTTCTTTAAAGATACATTCCTCTGTCCGTATTTAGGTGCCTAGGTTAGGTACTTTGTACATCTACCCCACCATCCATCATTGACCTTAGGTAACCTAGATTAGATTAAGTAAGCAGCTGCAAGCTCACCTCCCCCTCCCCCCACGTTTGATAGGTAACAGTCTCACCACCAATCACCACCAATCACCATCACCACTACTACCTACCTACTACATCTTGTTCAACTCCCTCCCATTACCATTGCGTACCTATCCAGGTGAATACTACAGCAACCACCCTCCCTCACTGCCCCCCCCCAATCTCTCCATTCGTATGCACTGAGCTCCCTCTACCAAAGCCTTTGCTTCCATACGAAAGATGGCGTCCCCGCAAGTGAGCGAGGCCTTGTCCCAGGTGCAGTCGGCTCCCGACCAGGTCGCTGCCTTCGACTCGCTCCTTGCGAACCTGAGCACCATATCGAGCCCCCAGACAATCTCTGGGGACCTGAACGCCATTGTTGATGCCATATTCGGCAGCTCCCTGAGCATCGTCAAGCAGCAGGCCGTCCTAGCCACCTTCATCTTGGCACTGAAGGCCTCCAACAATCCAGACCTGTGGATAGAGACCGGAGAGCACGCATTGGCCGTGCTCGCTGCCCAGACGTCGAGCTTCCATGATCAAGCTGCGGCCATCCGCGAACTTGCCGCTGACGGCTACGAGAGCAACGAGGATAATCTCGAGGCTGCTAAGGTGCTCGCTGAGATCCCCCTCGATTCGTCTCAGCGCAAAGTCACCAATGAAGACCGCGTACGCGTCTGGGTCCGCATCGTGCGTAATTACCTCGAGGTTGACGACACCACCTCGGCCGAGACCTACCTCAACAAGCTCAAGAACGTCATCTACACCGTATCCGACCCAGCCTTGAACTTGCACTTCCGTCTCTCTCAGGCTCGCATCCAAGATTCGAAACGTGAATTCCTCGCCTCGAGCCAGGCCTACCACGATATCAGCCTCTCAGCCGCCATCTCGGAGGAGGAGCGCCTGCACACCCTCAGCATGGCCGTCAAGTGTGCCATCCTAGCCCCCGCCGGCCCCCTACGCAGCCGCGCGCTCGGCCGCCTATACAAGGACGAGCGCACCGCGCACCTAGACGAGTTCGGCATGCTTGAGAAGATGTTTCTCGACCGCCTGCTGGCGCCCGCCGAGGTGGACAAGTTTGCGCAATCGCTGGCCCCGCACCAGCTTGCCACCACCGCTGACGGCTCCACCGTGCTCGCCAAGGCCGTCGTCGAGCACAACCTGCTCGGTGCCTCGCGCCTATATAGCAACATCGGCTTTGACGCCCTCGGCCTGCTGCTCGGGCTCGACCCGTCCCGCGCCGAGGACACCACCGCCCGCATGATCGAGCAGGGGCGCCTCGTCGGCCGCATCGACCAGATCGACCGCCTCATATGGTTTGAGAAGAGCGCAGCGGGGGAGGAGGAGAGGGGGTCGCTCGCAAGTGGCGGTAACGGCCGTCGTTCCGAGGTCGCCGTGGGCAGGGAGATGCGCCGCTGGGATGCCAACGTGCGGGGTATCGCCGAGGAGGTCGAAAACGTGACGAATGCGCTGCAGAGGGAGTTTCCGGATTTCGTGGCGGCGAACCTGGTCGTGTGAAAGGGGTAAAAGGGAAAAAAGGAATGATGATATATGGGTAGGGAGAACACAGATTAAGGCGTAAAGTAAAAGCGGGAGAGGGGCGTTACGAGTAATGGAAATTACCTAGATCACTGCAATAGCAGTACATAGCTTGGCGTTCGACTATGACGGAATTCGGGGAGCTGGAGCATCGAAGGCAGGAAAACTCCCACAGGCGAAACATGCTATTAGATCTTGTTATATTCTTATTATGTCTTTGTTCGAAACACTCTGAGAAAATTGGAGACTCCTTTCGGCATTCGCGGACCTTGTCTAACCTCACTAAGTGAGAGGGGAGAGGAGGAGAAGGGAGAGGAGAGGGGGAAAGAATCAAGTCACGATAGATACCTATTTAATGGAAAAGGAATCATGAAGAGAAAGAGGAGGCGGGAATAAAAGGGGAAAGAAGCGTTTACTATTTCGTGCATACATACATACATACATATACATACAGCATATACCTAGCATGGCACCGGGGGAGTTGGGAGTTAATATCATATTATTATTATCATCATTGCTGTTTTCATGAAGAGCAAAAAAACATTTTCCCACCTCTTTTTTTGCTTTCTCACTTTCTGCACTCAACTCACAGTCTGGCCTAGTAAATATTATTAAACCTTGCGCAGGGAGGGAGGTAGGTAGGTAAACTTGTCTCCTAAAAGGGAAATAGCTGAGAAAAGTCGATATAGGTACGGATGTAATTAAATCTAGGTACCTAGGCTATGTTATGGAGGAGGAAGGGGTGTGAAACTAAATTGTTCGTGTTCATTTGCTATGCATCCATCAAATGTATCGTTGGTAGGCAGGTAGGTAGGTAGGTGCCGATATATGTACGTGTTTTTCGTCCATATCTAGAGGAATCAACCCCCCCTTTCCCTGTTAAACACCAGCCAGCCAGCCAGCCCCTTTTCTCCCATCATCCATCATCTTTCTTCCTCTTCTACTCCTCTCCTACAGTTTCATAATGAGATTTACGGCCATAATGGTAGTCGTAATATTAACGTATCTATATCAATTCATTCCAATATCTTCCTTACAAAACTCCCCTCTTGCAAAACCGGATCTAAAATCTCAAAACGCGCAAGACGCAAAACGCAAATCGAGCCATCACTCATTTACCCATATGCACCCTTCTTCCACGTTCCATGTTCCCCGTTCTCCGTCCTCCCTTCCTCAACCCCCGTCTAACCCTACTACTCCTTAATCCAGGTCCCTCCGCCTCACGATAATATACCCCTGGCTCAGGAGGCGGGGGTCACCCCTCTCCTCCTCGAAGATGAGCTCCTCGATGGCGCGGCGCTGGCGCGCGTCGGTGACCACGCTGCTGATGTCCGTGTCCTGGGCCTCGGCGAGGCGCACGATGCGGGCGAGCGCCTCGGCCACGCGGGCACCGAGCGCGTCGTACCCCGCGGCCGTCATGTGCAGGCCGTCCTCGCACCAGTGCGCGTCGCGGTCCGCCTCTGTGGCCGCGTGGTAGGGGATGGCGGATGCGAGGTCGAAGTGGAAGCTGGGGCGTTGGGTTCTTTCGGTTAAGGTTGTGGTCTTAGGAAGAAAAGGGGTTGGGGTGGAAAAGGAAAAGAAAAAGGAAAAAGGGGGATAGAGAGAGAACTAACAAATTCGTCTTCTTATACGCCTTGATCGCTGCGTTGACCTTAGCTCTGCGCTTGGGGAGGTTGTCCCCGGCGTACTTGGTATCGGGTATCGTCAGGGCCAGGACCTTGCCGCCGCGCGAGAGGGGTATGTCCCAGGCCTTCTTCAGGCCCTCGATGATCTGGTCTTCGTCTGCGCGCCAGCCAAGATCGCTGCCGGTTGAGGGTGTTCTAGTTAGAAAAGACGAGTTTGGAAAGAAGGGAGTAGGTGGATGGAGAGATGGGTAGATAGACAGATGTGATATGAGTATGGAAACTTACTTCGTGCCGCCTAATATGATCGTCCAGTCATACGAATCGTTCGCCCCTAGGAACCCGCGGAAGGGGGGATGTTAGCACACGAGATTACTTTCTTTTATTTCCCCTCTCTCTACGCTACCCCCTTTCAGCTATACCCCTGCCTTCGTATATATCAAATCCCCAACCGCCATGCTCCTCCCCAGTTAGTAGGAAAGATAGGGAAAACTTACAACGCCTCTCCAACCTCTCGATATACCGCCCCCTCAAGACCAGATCCCCGGGCACGCCATCCACCACGCACTTCACCACCGTCCTTTTTCCTCTTTCCCTTTCCCTTCCTCTCCCCGCCTTCGACAGACTACTACTCACCCCACTGCTGCTTGTCGACGTAGAAGACGAGTTGAGCTCCTCTTCGAGCCTCTCCTTCAGCTTTGCCGCGTATGGGTGGCCCTCGGGGTACCCGCAGGTCAGGGAGTTGCCGAAGCACAGGATGCGGAGGGTCTGGGCTTGGGTCGATGAGGAGGATGATGACGGCGGCATGGTGGGAAGGAAGGGTGTTTAGCTGAGTTAGGTAGAGATCCAGAGAGTGGTGTAGAGTAGGTATATCACGTATGCGTGCGCGTGTGCAAGCGAACGAACCAACGAACGAACGGGGGATCGCAGGCAGGAGTTTGGAGATGGAAGAGCGGAAGCCGTCTGACGGGATGGATGTGTGAGTGTTGTGAGCGAGCGAGTGAGCGACAACCCGCTATAACACACGCTTCTCCGACCCAGCTTCAGTGACTTGTTCAGAAAGAGGGGGTTATCCGGTGCTGTCTCGTTACGTCTATCGTGCGTTCTTCGAGATGTAACTTGCGCGTTTGAACGTGAGAGAAAGAGAGAGAGAGAGAGAGAGAGAGATAGGCCTGATCTAGGAACCCCGGTTAACTGACAACATCGAAGTATTGAAGTTGACCCAGGTGGGCTTATGCACTGGTGGTTACCTATCGATTAGCTACCTAGTTGCGTCAGACCTCCTCTCCCCAAACCCCACCTTACCCCACTCCCCCTGTATGTACTACCTACTCCTACATATACCTACATCCTTGTCTTGTCTGCCTAAATGGGTACAGAGTATAGGTATACCTAGTACCTTCCTGTTGGGAAAGAGGCAGAGAAGGGGTCCTAAAAGCTAGCTTATATGCACCTAGATAACAAGCTAGGTAGGCACCTGGGTAGTATGCATGGATGTTTAAGAGTGGATGTGACAGAAAGACCATCTGAACTTTCTCAGCCGGCTTCTCCTATTCTGTGAATCTTATAAAAAGAAATTATCGTATATATATGAATATATAATGTACCTGCACCTTTCTTTTTCTTTAAAAAGAAAAAAAGAAAACAAAAACTCCAACAGTTTTGTTTTTGCAATGCTTTCTAATAAACAAGTAAGGAAAAAAAGACAAGGTGTAGTACCACCTAGAGTATGCCAAATGCTGTTCTCCCCGATTTCCATAAATTCAATGCCACCCCCGTCTCGAAATTTAAATACCCATTTCTGAGCTTGATTCCCTAATAGTGTGATGTGACTCGATGGTTTCCTTTTTCCTTCTTTCTTTCTTCTTGAACTCACAGATGCACTATGAGGGGAAAAAGGAGGGGAATAAAAAAAGGTGAAAGGAGAAAAAAAAAGAACGACAAAGACAATTCCCCTCGACTTTCCAAAAAGTCGCATTATATACATATGACTTCAATCCATCTCATCCAATGTTGTCTGTCTCTTCCAACGGTTTAGGGACATTCCCCATTCTTGTCTCATCGGGTTAGACACCCACGTTTCCCTAAACAGTTATGTTCTACCTTGAGGTATATCCAACATCTAGTTGACGGTGTGAAGTACGGTTTTATCACCTTAGAATGCTTGCCCGTGGTAAGCATATGGATTCTGCCCTTGCCCACCGGGTGGAGGTGGACTCCGTGCTGGTGAAAAGTATTGCTGTTGCGGTGGCGAGAATTGGCCCGGCATGAAGTTCCCCGGCGGAGGGGTTTGGAACGGAGGACTAGCTGGCGACCACCCTTGTTCGAAAGGTCGTCCGCCAGGACTCCCATACGCTTGACCCATCACGAACCCTTGTTGCTGGACTGGTGAGCCCGGCGAACCCATCATGCCTCGACCCATGTTGGAATACATGCCTGCCGGAGGTAAGCTAGGTGACGGCAAGGCCTGTTGGTACTGGTGGTGGGCCTGTTGCTGCTGTCGCTGATGGATGACGTTTTGTGCCGCTTGACTGCTCCATCCCTGCTTCATCTGTTCTTTGTCACGCTCTCGGGCCTCAATTGCGCCTACAAGTCCTGCGCCGGCCGGGGGGGTATTTCGGTTGCCAGCCAGATTGATTAATGGGGATCCCGTCACTCGAGCAACGTGTTCTTGCTCCCGCGCTGTTAGGTGCCCCTCTGCACTACCGTGCTGACCGCCAAGCACTGCGCCCGCGCCTCGCGAACCAGGCCTCTGAAGGAGCTCAGTGGCACCTCGAGAGCTTGGTCGCTGCAGAAGGTCTTGAGAGTTGTTCCGAGAGTGGCTGGCACCCATATAGTCCTGTCCAAGCCCCCGGCCAAGCGGGGGCGTGGGTGTGCCTGCTCGGTATGCAGTGACCGTGTTGTTAGACGAATGCCTCTGATGGGCATATTGCGGCGCTACGGCGGCAGCAGCGGCCCTTTGCTGCACATACTCCTCGGCGGTTATAGCTTGGCCCGGGGGACTCGCAGGTCTGGCAGCCAAGGCAGCCGGTTGCCATATAATGCTTCTTCGCGTGGTTTCTTCTGACTCGGTATTGCTTTGCGTGGTGCTTGGTCCTGGGGACTTCCGGAGAGGAGCCGGGCCGGGAGAGTGTGTTCCTTGAGCGGGTGAGAACGATCTTGGTCCTGGTGTAAACGGTCCCGGGGGCGACATCACGGGGGTTGGTGTCTTGGTTCTTGGAGCCTTCGCATAGTTCACCGTTGGGCCGAAATCTATGTCAGGTATATCGTAACCGGGCTGGGTAGTGGGGCTATTGTCGTCCGTATTCCCAACCGTACGAAGCACACCGGCTCTAGGTCGCTCTACTGACGAGGCGGTATCTGTCGACGGCCGTGAACTAGCGTAGTCGGGACTATCAGTTGATGCACCATCATCATATCGGCTGCCATCTTCGTATCGGCTGCTAGAGTGACTGTAGCCAGTATCCTGACGTCGCATACCTTGTGGGGGAGCACCGCGTCCACCCCATTCCTGCGTGCGAACTTGACCTAATCCAGCCGGATCAATTCGATGTCCCGTGAAACTTCCGCTACTGCTCGATGGTGATCGCGGGGGTAAATCGTCTCGTCCGGGGTGAATTGGTAAACTGTCAGTACGCATCGGCAACGGCTTCCTCTGTGGCGAGGTAGTATTAAGGGGTGGAAGGGTAGCACTACGCGGAGGTCCTCGTTGACCAGGGGGCCCAGGGGGGCCTGGGGGGCCTGGGGGACCTCGATACATGCCTGGAGGGGGTTGGTTCGGATAGCCACGGCCGGGAGGTGGCATGTTTGGTGGAGGACGACCTCGACCTCGGCCTCTTCCTGGTGGACCCATTCCGGGTGGTGGCATTCCTGGGGGCGGTCCCCGATAGCCAGGAGGCATGTTGCCTGGTGGGGGGCCGTATCCAGGAGGAGGACGGTTTCCTGATCCCGCTGTGCCGGGTCGCGATGTTGGAGTCCTCGGTCTGCTACCAGGACTAGGGCCGCGAGATCCAGGAGGTGGAGGCTCCATGGGCGAATTTAAAGGTGATCGTGAACGCTTTGCCCCGGGACCCATCATATGAGGTGGTATGCCAGGAGATGGAGAAGGTGATAGATGGTCCGGTAGCGCTTCACGAGAGCCGGTATTAGTAGGCATCCCACCATTGTGAGCAGCCAAATGCATCGGAGGTGGACCGCGCTGATTAAAGTGCTGCGGGGGTGCGTCATATCGCTCTTCGCTGCTCCTTTCGCCCTCGCTACTGCTGACGGCCTGCCCCGTCGGCATCCCGCCGGCATTTGTTAGTTGAGCTAAAGTCGTCACCGACAGGCGACTGTTCGCACGGCGTAGCTCGGGGGAATGGTACGGTCGAACAGGTGGCAAGGATCCAGGCGCGTGGGAGAACCTGGGCGGTCTAGACACAGGCTCTGGGGTATGCATTCTCGGCATCCCCTCGAAATCGTGGACCGGCGCATCTAGCTGTTCCTCGTTCGACAAGGTAAAGTTTGGATCAGGCCCGTGGGCAGCAATCGGGCTTGCCGAAGCAGGGCTGGCGCTATGGGGAGGAGGTGGTGGAGGAGACCGTGCGTCCGATGGATTGAATGGCAAAGGCTCCTGATCGCTAGGAGAATTTGAGGTGTTACTTAGTGCTGGCCGGGAGTTGAGAGACATGGAACGCGAAGTCCGATTAGAAGGCGGCGCTGCATCTGCGAACCCTACTCGCGGTCTAGCGGCACCACCGGCCGAGGCCCCGAAGCTAAGACGCTTAGTACGGCTGTCAGCTCGGCTTCTATCGCTGCTCTCCCCGCCTTCTTCTATTGCGTTCATCCGCGTGCCAGTCAACTCCTTCATCTTCTTCCTCCAGTCCTTTTCGGTCCAACTCGAACTGCCATCGGTCGTGATCAAGCCCGCTACGTCGAGTATTTCGAGGTAGCCATACCGTTTGGTCTTGGGCATCGCAAACATGAGGGACCTCGAGTCTAACACACTCGCTACGAGTCTCCCAGGACGACCGTAAAGCCCAAATGTATCCCAGGTCGGGAACAAGAAC
The DNA here is from genome assembly GCA_022544895.1 of Biscogniauxia sp. FL1348. Taxonomy (NCBI): domain Eukaryota; kingdom Fungi; phylum Ascomycota; class Sordariomycetes; order Xylariales; family Xylariaceae; genus Biscogniauxia; species Biscogniauxia sp. FL1348. Next base: position 460,473 of record JAJNNV010000027.1, read on the forward strand.
CGTAGCATCATCTCAAAGCCACTGACGGCGGGGTGGACCTCGGGCATGATAAAGACAAAACCTTCGGTAGAAGATGGGGGATCTGAATGAATGGTAATGTTCCCCTCGATCTTGATCAAGGTCGAGGCATCGATCAATGACTTAGCCTGTGGGTATAGGGCGAACGCGGAGTAGGCATCGCTTATAGTCGCTATCGGCTGTATTTTCTTCTGCTTTTTCCCATCCTTCCTCGAGTCGTAAAACTTGATATCGCCCTTAATGATAGGACCATGGGACCGATCATAGGGATTCTTCTTTTTGTGTTCTTTCTGGGCCTTCTGGTACTCTTTCTCGTCTGGCGGGTTGATAACACACCAGCAACGCCTCCACGGAACACCGGCACCAAATCGCACCCGGACCCATTGGTCTACTGGGGTCCGGGATCTTTCCATAATGAGACCAATATTATTAAGCGTCTTACCCTTGCCAGCGATCAATGCGCCCGTATACGCTTCCTGGAGAGTTGAGTGCTCGTACATGGCCAGCCGGATACCGGAAGTCCATTGGATAAGAGAATGTCGAGAGTTGAAGTGTAGCAAGTAGCGATTCCTCCCTGCCGTGGATATGCTGAGAATGTTTTCCAACGGCTGCTCGTCTTTCGACCTCGTAGGAAGAGATTCGATCTATTGATAGGTTAGCTAGGCTATCTCCCTTCCCGATTTCAGTCATGGGGGCATGGTTAGTCGCTTGTTTCGTACCATCTTAATGGAAGCATCGGTCAGGTTGATGAATTTCGGCAGGACCTCGCCATCCTCGCCCGCGGCATCTAATTCGGCCGCATCCCAGAGGGATAGGACCGTTCCCACGAGCTGTGCGAAACATTCCGTCCACGTTCGGTCTGCGTTTGGTTTTCCCTCTATAACACATATATCAGAAAAATGAACTAAAATCCCGAGTTACGGACGGATAGGTCGGTTCAACCGGTAGGTACACTGCAGGGGACATACGGGTATTCTGATCATCCAACTTCAGGAAATAACCCTCCTGGTACAGCTTATTCGCATGGCTGTTGAGGAAAGTGAAAATGGGCTGCAGCTCGGGTATGGTGTCTTCGTTGACGTCCATGAGGGGCGGTTGGTAGGTCTGGATTATAGACAAGGGCCGGGAGGAACTGCGAGTGCGGTTTCTATTATGACTAGGGGCGTAGATGGGAGAGTCCGCTACGGGCGAGCTGTCATGATTAACACGTGGCGGCGGGGTCGCTACGGGCGTAGAGACAGAGCGTGCGTGCTGGCCTCGTCGGAATAAGAAATCGCTTTTGCTGGCGCGTAGGTTCGCGTAAAGCGAATGGCGGTTCCCGAGATTCGGCTTGCCGCTAGGGGGCGTCGACGAGGATGGGTCGGTGAACGAGTTTTTCGGCTCGGGTGATGAGGAATGGGAACTAGAGAAGTGGGACATAAAAGAGAGAACTTTTTGTTAAAGTTCGATCAAGGAGGATGAGTTAGCATGAAGAACAGACGAACGAATTAATATTAGAATTACGCCTGTGCTTGGCGGAGTTGTGTAGGTGTAGTGCTTAAAGTGAGATGACGAGGTTGCAAGGGGGGAGAGGGGAGGGACGAGGGTGGAGGGGTGATTAATTGGTTGGTGCCTTTAGGTTAGGTACCCAAGGTAGGTATTTTTTTTCTGTCTCTCTCTGCTTTGGTTGGTCCCTTCTTCATTCGCTCTAGTGTAGGTAGCTTTGTATGCATGCAGTACCTAGACACCTAGCAGCACCAGCAACAACAGCAACAGCAACAACAGCAACAGCAACAACAACAGTAGCAGCAGTAGCACTCAGGAGAAGAAAAGCCCCCAAGGGAAAGCGCTGGCGCCAGGGCTGTGGGACTCGTTTGCCAATAACTCCAGCGAACCAACTAGCGGACCAGCCCATTATAAACACAACACATCAAGCACTCGAAAGCGGGAATTGAGAGCGTCGATGGACGGAATTCGGCAACTCCCAGTATTGACCCAACACCGCATCACACGGTATAATGGGTAGCTGAAGGTAGGGTATGTATTGAATCAATGAGTGGATGGATAAACCCAACCAACTCATTTGTAGTTGTGGTACTTTTTTTTCCTTTTTTCTTTTTTTTCTTTTATACCCTCGTTCGGAGTTTTTTCTTATTCGTTTTCTCGACTCTTTTCCGTTTTTCTCTTTCTCGCTTTCTTTCTTTCTTTCTTTCTTCCCCCTATCCGTTTTTTCTTCTTTTTTCTTTCTTTCTCTCTTTCTCAAACCAAAGTTCCCTCATCGGGGTTGGTTCCATGTCTCAAGTGAGTTCTGGATTTGTGCTGATATAGGTAGGTAACATGATGCCTGTGTACCTGTGTTGCTTGTGCTTGTGCTCGTGCTTGTGTATGTGTTGCGTTCCATCGCGGCGCGGCGTGGTGTGTTGCGCTGTAGGTGGCAGTGATGTGATGCGTGCGCTGCGTGCGAGCGCAAGTACATCTTCTCCCTCTCCATGCCCATGTCCCTCTCTGGCTCTCCCTCACCCTCACCCTCACCCTCTCACTCTAGTGCGAGTGCATATGATGGATCTTCATAAGAAGATCCTACAGACGGGGTTGGAGATAGGGGAAGGGGGTACGAAGGAGGAATAGGTAGGCCATAGGTAATAATGGAATGACATAAGATGTTAAAAAATAGGAAATGTACAAACCCCGATTGCGCCCCATTATGAATCCCTACACTCATCAACGGCCTGGCAGCTCGTAATAATAAAGTATACGAAGCCGTTATGAACTTTATTGTGTCTCTACCCGTTGACAGCTCCTGTGTAGAAAAGCTTCGGTACTCGGCTTGCAGAAGGTAAAGCAAGGGTGGTCCACAAAGGTCGAGCTCGATCCTGTTCGCCTGCGCGCTCTCGCTCGTTCGGTCGACTTCTTGTTATTAGGTGTTCTTCGATCGGGTGTGCTGCGGTCGATTGGTGGTCGCAAGATTAAAAGACAAAGGAGATGGGAATAAGAGACAGAATGAGACTCGGAATAGGCCAACGGAGGCAAGAGAAAATAGAATAAAGTAAAATAAAATAAAAATAAAATAAAGTTAGGAAGAGTGTATAAGTGGTGAAAGAATCTATCGATCACGGTGGCGGGCTAAGATACGAGTTTTGTAGCTCTGGATTCTGGTTGTACCGCACAGCGATATCCACACCCATACGCAATACGAATTGGGGGAATGTCAGGATAATCAGGGAAGGGTTAGGTCCCGTGACAAGGTATGTCGGGTGTATGAGTCGGTCGATATCCTGCGACAAAGACCGGGCATCCGGGGGGTCGGGTGCTGGTGCTTAGGGCGATGCTAAGTACCTAGTTAGTGTAGGTAGTGTAGTGTAGCGTAGCGTAGGTAGTTGTAGCTGGAATTACGCGATACGCGCTTGTTAGAAGTTTCGAGATGTTCAATATTATACCGCACGTATAACAAGGTGTCGTCACGGATGCATCGGACGGATCAACGATTCCAGGTAGCCAAGGTTTCTCAGAGATGCTGTTATATCCATGCAAAAAGGGAAAGAAAAGGTTAGCCAAGCTAGGCATGTGTCTTCCCAAGACAACAAGAGACAAAATACATACACCACTGCTGCAATACCTAGGTAGGTATGATGTACTGTACATTGAAGACAAAACCATAAAAGAAAAAAGACAAGAAATAGTAGGTAGGTAGAGACAAGTAGAGTTGTACTGCTAAAAAATGCAGTAGTATCTCTTGGCTTTTTTAAACCTTGCTTGATGACGGAGAACAACCACCGGCCTGGTTGCCAGAAGGCTGACGAGAGGGAGAGGGAGAATACCTGAGGTAACCCTACACCCTACCTACTAACATTAGAAGCATCGAATGCACCTAAGAATATGGAAACGGGTCTATGCATGTTACGTCAGTCTCTAAGTACAAAGTCCAAGTTGTCAACCGCCATCTCTCCCACTCTCATTTGATATAATCCAGTACATAACAACAGCAAATACGTATACTACCTAAGTAAGTACACGACCACTTCTGTCTTAGGGGAAGTGCATACTTAGCTGGTAAAGTATAATTATTTTTATGATTACTAGTTCAAACAGTCATTGGTTAAGTAGAAAGTAGTAATGCTATCTCATACATACATCTATTGATAGGTCAGGTATAGGTACTATGTATTAGGTATTGGAATAACTCTTTACCTACCTAGTAGGTAGTACGATAGGTCATGTTTCTACAGTGTCTCTTCATGTTTCTTCCAAATCAGACCTTCCCCCCCTCCCCCTCCTCTAGAACCAACCAGTGTATTGTACGCTACCTATTACCACCTCTTTTCTTCTTCTTTCTCTTTGATGATGATGGCGACATGGGACTTTAGAATTGCCTGGTCTGATGCCGGGTCCTTCAACCCAGCTCCCTTGCTATTTGGTACCGCTGCTGCACCACATCTACAAGGATTTGTCGATCAATCCAGACTAGCTGGTCCCGCCCTGCAAACTGGTGACTTGCTCTAATGCTGGTCACTTGTTCGGCTTGGTAGTAGCAATCTGGGGGGTGGAGGGCAGTAAGTAAGTACCGACCTACGACTAACTAGTCGTAGACGCGCTGCTGATGTGTTCTACTACCTACTTACTTCTTATGTACCTACCTACCTACTACCTCAAGCTAGAGTCAATTAAGGCCCATTTAATACGAGGCATCATCAACCAAGCCTCCTTCCTCCCAACCTCTCATCTGCTTCTCATAATTACCGTATGCACCTAGTCGTAGAGTGCAAAGCCTTCGCTAGTGTACTAGAAGTGTCTCGTCTCTGCACCACCTTCTGCTGTCTACATTGGTGTCTAGCCCATGCTTGCTAAGTCTGGCACCCCTACATATCAAATGTATATGGGTGTAAGTACTAGGCAAGTATTAGCAGTGAGTTGTTGTTCGGACCCAACCTTCGTCTGCATATTTCACCGGGCCCTTGTCCCCTGTTCATCCCAAGCGATTGGCTTAAATAGGGTCCCGGATGTAACGGACAGATCTAGCTTCGTCGGGGTTAGCCTATGAATTACCAGCCTCGAACCTTTTCTGATGTTTCCTCGCTGTCAGCGGCCATAGATTGTGGATTTTATCGTCAACATGGATACTCCCTTCCCTACACTACTCATGAAGCGCGCGCACGAGTAAGAGCCCCGCGACACAGACTGCCCATGAAACAAGCCGCTGACGGTGAGTAGGTAGGTTGCAAGGCGCTTGTCTACCATCCAATAGTTTAGTTGGGTGTTACAGTAGTATAAATGTGTAGGTAGGTAGGCAGTGTAGGCAACCCACTTCCCAAGGTCCACGACGCCCAGGGTTCTGGATGACTATGGGGAATTGCGCACCGCTATTTGTGTTCCATGTACACTACCTACCTTCATATAAGTATTGTACATTATTTGAGTACCTACCTAGCTAACCTGTGCATATACCTACCTCGGGTACCTAAGTTGGTGTCGATTTACCTACCTACCATTCCTTTCCGTGTGAAATTGCCATCGTCCAATCGCTGAAAAGCGCTCCCTCACAGTTCGGGCGCAGGCACGGTTATGATGATGCCGAGATGCGCAGGATTTCAAGCGCCCAGTCCCTGGGCGTCGTACTGCATCGTAGTTGATTGGCACGGTCGAAGGATGCCTTCTCTTCGCAAATGCTCCAGCCACCGTTGGGACGCGCGTTTCTTTCTCAGCCGGGCAGATAGTCCTGCAGACTAAGTGCTCGTCGATGATGTTCGGTTTCCTCTTACTGGATATGATTAACATAACGACACTTATTTCGAACCCACCTGGGAATCGGGATCAACCGACCATGCGTGCGTCATATGTTGTACAATTCGGTAAGTAGATGGCTAGTCGTGCGCTAAGAGCTTGGCTGTACGTGGAGACCTGTCTAGCCAATTGAACCGGTAAGTAGATGGCTAGTCGTGCGCTAAGAGCTTGGCTGTACGTGGAGACCTGTCTAGCCAATTGAACTTTGTTCCGAAAACGTTACTAAATTTAACGA